>JAVLUX010000023.1:21932500-22415000 GCA_032164185.1 Moxostoma hubbsi | reverse complement strand
ATGTGTTCAGACACAATATGATAGGTGTGGGTGAGATACAGTTTGATATTTAATCAATCTTTTTTTATCATAAATTCGTCTCCCTGCCCTGCGATGGACTGGCGACCTGTCCAAGGTGTATGCAGATGTTAGCTGGGATAGGCTCCAGCACCCCCCTGCGACCCTGTACACAGGATAAGCGGTTGACGATGGATGGATGGATGGATTCGTCTCCCTGCACAGTAGGGGGCAATATGCATGAAGAATGTGAATCACCAAAAAAAGATAAAGGAGAAAGTGAAAGTGAATATTGATCTGTTTCTCACCCACACCTATCATATTGCTTCAGAAGATATGGATTTAACCATCAGAGTCATCTGGAATATTTTTATGTTGCCCTTATATGGATTTTGGTGCTTCAACATTTTGGCACCCATTCACTTGCATTGTATGGACCTACAGAGCTGAAATATTCTTCTAAAAATCTTTACTTGTGCTGAAGAAAGAAAGTGATACACATCTGGGATGGGATGAGGGTGAGTAAATGATGAGAGAATTTTCATTTTTGGGTGAACTATCCCTTTAAGCCATTTAATTTTAATTAAATGCTTACATCACTTACATCAACAAGGGTCCAACTTTTATAAGTACATTATAAGTTTGATTTTAAATAAAACATTTTACAATTTTTTTCTTTTTTTTTACTCAACAAAACCAATTGTCAATTTTGGACATGGTTGGTATAATTGCAAGATCACTGAAAAAAGAACCTGAACCACAAAGACTTGAATCACATCTTGTACCACATGTTGCACTACATTCTAATATATTTTAATATGTAAAAACATTTTTAGTAACATCAGAAAAGTTATTTCTAACCATAGTTATATTGCATAGTACTATTGCTTTTGGATAAGGACCATGCAATGTAAAGACATGAAAAGTACATGATAAGTTTATTTAAAAGAACCCCTCACTACTATGAGAGAATAATGTCTTGGATTTGTAGATGAGGCCCTGGAGTATGAACACTGTGTGAGGCATAATCAATTCAATCTATTAAGATCTCCGTCTGAAAATGAAAGCGCATAAACAGCACTCGAATCCCATAATGATCGGCGAGGATGTGAGAAAGCTCTTGGAAAGGGAATAATAGGTATAACAACAGAGTGCTCTACACAAGAAAGGAAATGAGGGGGTATTATAAAATCAACAGAAAGCAGCTCACTAAGATGGGCGGCCCTGTGTACACAAAGTACCAGCAGATTTTAAAGTATGCATGCATCCACAGTACTTGTCCGCTCCAACTGCTCATTGTTGGTAGTTTTTCCGTGTCTCTTATCAGACTAATTTTCTCCACGTCTCCATCTACCTCCTTGAACAACCCACCATCACCTAACCCCCCCCTCCCCCAATTCCCAGAACCACTTGTCTTGCACTCCTGGTAAACAGAGAACAAGCACTTAGATAAGCAAATGATGGGGACAGTGAAGAATGGGACTGTCTTATGGGGAAGCTTTCAGATTTCTGTCTGACAATGAGAGAGGATGGGGAGGTGGGGGGAGGGGGGGCACGCTGGAAGACGTAAGGAGGACCAGCACATAGACAACTGAGGGATGGCTGGTGTGAACTTGGGAGATGCTCTTTGCTCGACTCCTTAATGGTTCCTCCTATAGTGGGAGTCATTCAAGAGCCTCCATCACTCATTTACATTTGTGAGCTGTGTCATTCACACCTTCAGGCCTTTGTGCCGATCTGCACCCTGAGAGTGTCAGACACCAGCGCTGTTACGACTCTGAGAGCTTTCAGGATCACTCTGTATGCACAATGACACTGAAAGTGAAGTTTTCGGTGAGGCTCAATGGTATGGAGAGCTTCAGAAGGACACTGTTGTAAATGTAGAAACAGATTCTTTTAAGGTGTGAATAAATTGAGCAAAGCAGCAGCTGTAATATTGGTAAAAAAGGACAACATGGTTTCCAATGCTCAGTTTTATTCTCAAAAGTGTTCAAAAGCATGGAACATTGTGCCCAAAGGGACCATTAAAAATGGAAAAGACAAAGTACTGGATGGTATCAATAAGACTAAGAACAAAGAGCCTAAAAATCTTGGAGCCTCCTTATATTGGCAACCGCTCAGCTTCAGATCAGACAAAGGAACCAAAACTATCCAGGCCCATGTGAGCTTTGAATGCAACATAGCTATCCACCATTTGTTTGTGCTTCTTGTCTGTTTATACACACATGCACACAATGCATGGCTATCTTGGCACAGTGGCACACAGGCTGGGGTCAGCACAGACGTGACAGTGGCAAATCACACCTGATATTCAGGCCTAGATATGCCCTTTGAGACCAATTATTTTCTAGCTGTAAGTAATTTTCAAGCAAAGGGCTTACCATGTATTCAGAAAGTGGAAGGATGACAAGTTGCCTCTTTGATAAGTATGTGTTTGCGAGTCTGCAGGGATTCAGCAAACGTTCCACCTCGTTGTGTGGCGTGGTCTTGAATCATGCAGTAGTTATTGCTTTGCCTGTCTGTCTATGCAGAGATTCTGCCCAGGTAGGTGGGTAGAGAGGGGTTCTCTGACCTTCTGTAGCTGTGTAGAGCCTCAGGCAGGGTCTTAGGGACACCGTGCCGAAACACCAAGATGTTCAGTGCAGTTCAAACTTTTATATTATCAATGAGCAATGTGCATTGATACAAGATATGATTAAAGTATTCATTAATGTAAATGTGCATTTGCTAAAATATATCGTCTGGAATATTGCTAGACCACCATAGGCCTTTTTTGTTGTTGAATGGTATTTTTGTAAAGTGCATTAATAAGAGACAGTAGAGAAGAATAGATCAACATTGTTTTTATAAATGTAGACACTTGTTTCATCATTTATACTTATACATATATTTATTGTATGAAGGTTGTGTTGTTATACAGAACTAGGACTTCTATTATTTTCTATTTCAGTTGGGCATCACTGAGGTACTAGAGTCAGTATAAAGTTGTTCTGCTGCTACTTCCTTTGCCTTTCTGCTTATTTAATAAAAACAATTCCCTAGAATTTTAATAGAAGACATTTCTGGAGAAGAAACAAAATTCTCAGCACAAATCACATAGGCACTGCTTTTTAATTTAATGTTTTAATTTTTCAATATTTTTCCTTTTTTTCCCGCCCTTAGTTTTTGCTAATTATGTGGAATTATATCATCTTACCTCATGAGTTGGTGAGCATCGCTTTCCAATTTACAGTTGAATGGAAGGAGAAACAACAGGCATAGCAGAATGTGTGGTTATCGGAGCTGCTCTTACGCTGGAAGAAGTTTTTGAGATGGCCATCTTTTGAATTCGCTGTTGAGGTAATTAATTACTTTAGAACCTCACATTAAACCACAAGAAACAGAAGGAATACAAATATTACCATTACCTAATGAGGATGGACAAAAGATTTGAAGTAACTTCTTTAATTAGGAAAGTTCTATTACTGTAATATGGCCCACAATTTTGTATTTCTTTTCTTTAATTATCATACCTCTTCAGATGTAATTGCAGGTAGATTTAATGAAAGAAAATAAATGTGTGTATTTTTTAAGGCCACATAATGGCAATCTATAATAAAATTCAACAATAAAATAAATGAACAATCGTTAGGACAACAATGCCCTCTATATCTTGATCTAAAGAACCTTGGACTGATGTAAGGCACAAAAATGGCCTTTCATGTCAATAAGAACCATTAAACAAAGACACACTCTTTAGACATTCAAAAATCATTTACTGAAAACGGACAGAGTTTGTGGCTCCATTGCGTTGTCCAAAATTACCCACTATACTAAAAGTTTAGTCATGGTTACACACAGAAATATGCCTAATATAACCTTATATCTAGGGGGGTCCAGGGTCATGGTCCCCCGGGATAATTATTTTGCAAATCAACACCAAAACATTAAATTCTGGTGACTTTGAGAGAAGAATTGTTTCAGTATTTTCTCAAGTATGAGTAACATTCATGTATTTACTGGCTAAAGCATTTCGTCCAGTAACCGTTCAGAACAAACATGTTCTCGTGCTAAAAAAGCAACACATATCACAATGAACAAAGCAGAATGCAGGTGTCTCAAGATGCGTTTTTATTAGTTGAAGAAGTTTTTTTTAAACTTGACAGGGTGTCTATCAGTGTTGAATTCTCATGACCAGGAAAGCCTTCCCTGCTGGCCTAACATGCCAAATAAATAAATACATATTTTTCTCAATCACCTTTTTGCATATGCATTTTTAACTTCTTTTCACTCTTAATTAATCTACAAACAAATGGAGAAAAACTAAAAGTTTATCCAGTCAGAATTTATTCCTTGATGCTTATAAGAAAAGCGTAACAACTGTTTCACAATGCCCGAAGCAGCACGTGAGTTTGGGCTCCACCCCCTCAGGCCTTCAGAATATCTGCAGAATCCCTCAACAGTGCACATGAATGAGCAACTAAAGTCATTTTGTCAAATTCATAGGCCAATCAGAATCCCAGTCGAGGCCTTCTAATTGGCGTTGAGTGACGCAATCACGCTTTAAATGATGTATGTCATTTGAAAGCGAAGAGAGTGAGATCTTGCTAACAGTCGGCTGTCACTTCCACATCACCACTGAGAAAGAGATCCTTATGGATTTAAAAACATGAGATGTTCTGCATGACCGTGTGATTGCTTAATTTATTAAACTGGAAAGGAGGACTGATTTTCACTTCAAGCAAATTGGTAAGTGCTTTTTGCATTGTTAAAGCTATATTTGGAGTTTTCTAAGTGTAAATTAGGCTGCTTGAGCATTCAGTGTTGGATCAAGTAAAATCCTTTTGAAAAGTAGTGCTGCGTTCCATTCAACTCAGGAAGTCAGATTTTACAACTTGCAGTAGAATGCATCTTTAAGACAGAATTACAAGTTGTAGGCTCGTGCAGAAAATCTCAACTCCGAGATACAGGGGCATTACTTTATTAAGTAATATCGATAATGAGTTCATTTTCACATTATATGATATTAAAGCCATTTTAACAAACGCCTGCTGAAACAGGAGTTTAAAACATTATGATCTTTTTTGATAATCGTACACCTGAGGCACAAAAGCTAGCGCAGCAGAATTGTTTATCAGTTGGGTTGCTCGGAGACATCTCTAATTACAGTCAAACCCCTGCTAAGCTAAGGAGCATTGCAGTTTTGTTTGCTTAAACGTCATCTTCCAAATATCGGGGAATGGAATGCATTTATGGTCGGAGATATCAAGTAGGAATATCCCACATCCAATTTGAATGGAACGCAGCATAAGAAACTAAATTTGTTGCAAGCAACATTTAAATCGCAAATATTATTAGATCGATTTTTCCAGGTAATATAGACCTCCTTGGTAGATTCATATGAAAAATTATTTTTGAATATCTGTTCGGGAGACGTTTATTTCACAAAACAGTCATGCTGCAGTTAAAATTAAGCTTGTTTGAGTATTAAGTGTCCTTTCAAGATCTGACTTTCGTGCGTGGACATGTTATTAAAATGTCAATTGGTATTAATAGTTAGCTGCAACATAATTTATGATGCCCAAATGCATAGGGTGTCTTATTCATTGTGAAACTGTGTTTTCTTAATGGTATGAATCACATTGAAGGCCTAGACTTAAAATGCACGGCCTGCCACTAGTGTCTATAGTTCATGTGAGAGTACTAAAAATACTGTGAAATGTGACACAGTTGTCAGTGAATCTAGTGAATATTTACATGGAAAACTATTGAAAGTTTCGAAAGTTTTTTTTTTTTTTTTTTAATCTCTCTCTCCTCTCTCTTTCTCTCTCTCCTCTCTCTCTCTCACTGCCTCTCTGCGTTGGCCTTTTCCCTCTCTTTTAAATTGTAGTGTTTTTTTGGGGGGTTGTGGGGGGTACTGTTACAGGAAGTACCCCCCCCCCCCCCATTTTTATTATTTCTGTTTCCCTCCCCTTGCCGCCTCCCTCGTCCAGGTAGACGGGGATGACCTGCCGGCAGATGGCGCGGAAGGCGCGCCCCTCCCCAGGGAAGGGGGGGTTAACAAGGGAGGAATGTGGCATGACGGAGGGCGGGGCCGGGTCGTGACGATACACACCTGGTCCCGTACCAGGCTAATCAAGCCTCCGAGAGGGATAAAGGCCGATGGCAGACGATGGTGCGACCAGAGAGAGATAATTTACGTCATGTGTGTGTGTTTGTCCTTTGTTTTAAGTTTACGATTAAAATATTATTTATATTGTCAAGCCGGTTCTCACTTCCTCCTTTCCCTTGAACTACGTTACAGTAGGGCTAGCTGTGACTGATGAGGGCATGAAGTGTCAAAAACTACAAACTCTGTTGTTGTGGTTGAAGAAGTATATCATTTAAATACTTTTAATACTCTTCCTTTCATTGCATTTAAAGTGTGCAGAAGAATGCAAAAGTATGCGATTTGCAACTTATATTTTACCATGGCCACATGATCTAAGAACAAATCTCAATGTATTTGTGGGCACTCATTGATTAGCAGGAATATAATTTAATATAATTTTTTTTTAGTTGTTTCCACATTTACATCATTATATTGTAATGTATTCTATAATCCATACTGTTCTGTCTGTATGGAGGATTGCACCAGATTCGTCAACTTCAGTTAAAATCCAAGCCACTTTTTCAAACCTGCTAGTCAATCATTTTGTCTTAATCCAGGGTTCCACACCTTCATTAGTTGCATTAGCAGTCAATGCAGGATTGCCTGCAGCAATCTCTAAAAGGTGAGACAGAAAAGAGGGTTGCTAAAAGCCACCCCACAGCTAATTACACCACCTGCCCTCTAATTAGAGGAGGAGCTAAACATGATGGCAGGAGCAATATATGACTATACCATCCATTGCTAATTTTATAAAAGTTATTTTTAACAGTATATATGTCTTTAAAGATGCCATTAAATCACATTTGGTGTTTTGTGGCTGTTAGTCAATGTTTGTTAGCTGTTGAGGTCCTCTATATGCCAGTGAATTTCTAAAAGTTTACAAAATAAATTTTTTGCAGATTTACATCTAATTAACAGTTTTTCTTGAGAATATGGATGCAAAATATTGACAATATTCAATCCAAGACAACATTCAAATAAGATTACAGCAACCAGTAATCTGTCTTGCCACTCTGAATTTGACATGGCTGCATGACATAGTGGAGATCTTATACAATTAAATGGTTAATAAAATCAGAAAAGTCAGGCACATCAGTCTATTTAAGGAACATAAATCATTTCCTCAGTGAAGCTGCGTATGGATTAATGCTTTCTACGAAAATCCCAGAAGGGATATATACACAATCATACACATTAACAGGGCAAATTTACACTATGAATTGAATCCTAATTCAGTCCATTACCATTGTTTATTATTTTATGATTCCAGAGGTTTCAAGAACTGTAGGTTCTTCAATAAAAATAAAGAAAATAAGTTAAAGTAAGAAATATAACGTCTAGTTTACGCATGTAACCTCCGTTCCCTGATGGAAGGAACGAGACGTTGTCAAAGAAGCGACACTAGGGTTCTCTCTTGAGCGCCGAATATGCCTCTGATCTATGAAAAAAGACAGCAGACAGCATTTGCATACCCCGCCCTGGAAATACGTCAAGTTCATTCTGGATTTTTCTGAGGAGCCGGAAATGGTCCGGCTCAGCGACGTGGCCGGGAGGACACAACGTCTTATTCCCTCCATCAGTGAATGGAGGTTACATACGTAACCTAGACATTCCCCGTCTCTCGCTCACTTCGACATTGTGTCGAAGAAGCGACACTAGGGGTCCAATTTAAATCACGCCATGCACTGAGCCGTGTACATGTACTGCTGACACAGGAGCGTGCAGGTAATTTATGTGCACAAGCAACCAGCTGTGTCAGACTGCACGCACCCTTCCTCAATGCCCCCACAAAGTTTTTGGAATCCTTCTGGTTACCCTAGACAGGGGAACAAGGTGACGCTTGCCAACCTGGGAACGGGCCAAGCCTGGCTGGGCCTCTTTTCTCTCTATTTTTTTCCGCATAGAGCAAGGCCGGGGCCCTTACACGCATTGAGGGAAGGGGGTCTTACCCAGTTTCCTATTCTTTCAGGGGGAAAAGACCCTGCGGAGGCCACACCTGCCGAAAGGGGGAGGTAAATGTGGCGAATATATCACATGGGTTTTTAGGCAACACGTGGAACGTGGTGCAGTGGTAGATCCAGCCTTAAGGAGGGGGGAGTTGCTACAACATAGTGACCGGAGGGCAGCTGGGACTGCCTAACGGAGACGCGGGTCCACTTCGTAAGGGGACCGTACCGTGGAAAATAGACACAGCGGGGAGTCCATGTAGGAGTCCTGTCCTGTGGGGCACCTATTCCAGTACAGGGTAGATAAAGTACCCGCAGTGGACTGGGTCGGTGAGTTCCTCCGCTGAACTGCAGACCCAAAGGGCTAGGGAGGAATCATCAAGGGACCCGGGTGGGTGGGATCTCCTGGGAGAGAAAGTGGACAGTTTAACCTCGGACGATGGGAAAGGGCACCAGGTGCAAGCGATCCACCCGGCTAGTCAGCGTGTTACCGAGTTCTACCGGCTCGGACCTGAGAAAACACAGGACGATACTGACTCAACCCTGAGCTTGTAAAATCTTGCAAAGGTATTAGGTGTTGCCCAACCCACTGATCTACATATGTCTGCTAGGGAGGTACCTCTGGCCAATGCCCAAGAGGATACTCCTTGTTGAGTGCACTTGAACCCGCAAGGGGGGGGGGGGGGGGCACGGCCTGGGTGTGATAGGCCAATGAAATGGCATCCACCACCCAGTGGGAGAACCTCTGTTTGGAGACAGCATTCCCTTTCCGCTGTCCACCAAAGCAGATAAAGAGCTGCTCAGAGCATCTGTGTGCGGTCCAAGTAGGTATGCAAAGCACGTACCGGACACAGCAATGAAGGGGCTGGGTCTTCCTCCTCCCGGGGCAGCGCTTGCAGGTTCACTAGGGCGTGGTAGGAACCTTGGTCACATAGCCCGGGCGTGGTCTTAGGATCACATATGTGTCTGCCGGACCGAACTCCAGGCAGGTGTCACTAACAGAGAACGCTTGCAGGTCCCCTGACCCTCTTGATGGAAGCGAGCGTGATCAGCTGGGCCGTCTTTAAAGAGAGGGCCCTGAGTCCAACTAATTCTAGCGGCTCGAAGGGGGGGTCTCTGGAGGCCCGCGAGGACCACTGAGAGATCCCAGGAGGGGAACAGGGAACACACCTTCAGGGTGGAAGGGGACAGCCTCCCCTCCAGCTTCTCTTGCAGAAATAAGAGCACTGACCTAACTGCGCACCTCTGTGGGTCTTCAGCCTGGGAAGAACACCAATTCGCAAACAAGCGCCATTTCAGGGCATAAAGTTGCCTGGTAGAAGGGGCTCTAGCTTGGTTGATCGTGGATACGACAGCAGGTGGTAGAACAGCTAGATATTCCGCATCCCATCCAGGGGCCAGACGTGGAGGTTCCAAAGGTCTGGGTGCAGATGCCAGACCATGCCCCGTCCCTGAGAAAGAAGGTCTTTCCTCAGAGGAATTTGCCAGGGAGGGGCTGTTGTAAGGAGTACGAGGTCCGAGAAACAGGACCGGGTGGGCCAATAGGGTGACTTGTTCCTAGTCCTCCCTGACCTTGCACAGCACCTGTGCAAGAAGGCTCACTGGGGGAAATGTGTATTTGCGTAGCCCCGCAGGCCAGCTGTGTGCCAGTGCCTCTTCCCCGAGGGGCGCCTCTGATCAGGCATACCAGAGTGGGCAGTGAGAGGTCTCTCAGGAGGCAAACAGGTCTACATGGGCCTTGCCAAACCGTTCCCAAATCAGCTGGACCGACTGGGGGTGAAGCCTCCACTCTCCACTGGGCAAGCGACAACATTACATACCCAGCAACATTGAGGTTGCCGGGGATGTAAGTGGCACGCAGCAACTTGAGTTGCTGCTGGCTCCAAAGGAGGAGATGACGGGCGAGTCGTGACATGTGGCGGGAGCGTACACTGCCTTGGCTATTTATATACGCTACCGCGGTAGTGCTGTCTGACCTGATCAGTACATGTTTGTCTCAAACTAATGGGAGAAACTTCCACAGGGCAAACAAAACTGTCAGCAACTCCAGGTAGTTGATGTGCCAGCGCAGCAGGGCCCCTTTTCAATGGCCCGCCACTGCATGCGCATTGCACATGGCACCTCAACCCAATCTGGAAGCGTCGGTCGTGACCAAGACGCATCGGGACACCTTCTGCAAGGGTACTCCTGCCCGTAAAAAGCAGAGGTCTGTCCAGGGTTTGAATGTTTGGTGGCAAACAGGGGTGACCATCACACGGTACGTGCCGCGGTGCCATGCTCGTCTCTGGACTCGAGTCTGAAGCCAATGCTGTAGCAGTCTCATATGCATCAATCCCAGCAGCGCGAGCACGCTCGTTGGTGAGACGTGCTGACATTGAGACTGAGTCTAACTCCATGCCGAGAAAAGAGATGCTCTGGACCGAGGTGAGCTTGCTCATTTCCCAGTTGACCTGAAGCCCCAAATGGCTGAGGTTCCTGAGCACCTGGTCTCTGTGAGCGCATAGTAACTCTCAGGAGTGGGCCAATTGTCGAGGTAGTTGAGTATGCGAATGCCAGCTTCTCGGAGTGGGGCAAGGGCTGCCTCTGCGACTTTTGTGAAGACGCGAGGGGACAGAGACTTTCCGAAGGGGAGGACTTTGTACTGATACACCTGGCCGTCAAACGCGAACCGTAAAAAGGGTCGGTGTCGAGGCAGAATTGAGACATGGAAGTACATGTCCTTCAGGTCTACCACTGCGAACCATTCTAGATGCCGGACGCAAGTTAAGATGTGTTTTTGCGTGAGCATTTTGAACGGGAGTTTGTGCAAAGATTGGTTGAAAACTCAAAAGTCTAAGATCGGTTGTAACCACCGCCTTTCTTGGGTACGATGAATTAAGGGATGTAGAAACGCTTCATCTCGTTTGAAGGGACAGGCTCTATCGCATCTTTGAGTAAGAGAGTAGCGATTTCTTCGTGCAGGGATTTGGCATGCTCGCTGTATACTGCAGAAAAGCGGACGCCCGCGAAAGGGGGCGGAGGCCTGGAAAAATAAATCGCGTAACCAAATCAGATCATCCGGGCCAGCCAGCGAGACGTGTTGGGAAGTGAAAGCCACGCATCCAAACTCCGTGCTAGGGGCACCAAGGGGACGATTATTTTATTATTTTTGACGTACCCAGCGGGGCGAAGACACGTCCCGAGGCTCTGGTGCTGAGAAAAGACTCAAAGCACTTACCTTGCTCCGCACACCCGGCAGGGGGCAGGTTAGTGACTGAGGAGGAGGTCCAGTGGACGCGTCCTCTAGACTCGTCAGGACCGGCCTGCCAGGGAACAGTTGTGGGGCTGAAGGCGGGGGGTCCACATCCAGCATGCTGGGACTGTTGAGATCTGGTGGTAGAGTGCCGTGAGAACAGCATTTGCGGGCCAGGTGACCCAGAGACAAAGGAAATAGCTCTTTTACTGAGAGGCAAATGAAATAAATTCAACAAAAGATTCTCCTCCCGGACCCCCACTGGGAGACGGAGTGATCTGCTTACCACCTCCGGAGCTAACATCTTGGTCCCGGGGTCGAACGTCTCAGGAGCGCCTGGGAGCCTTGCAGGTCCTCGAGGGGGTCCTTGAAATTGGGGTCTTCTGCTTCCTGTGGTATGCTCGACGCTGGGGCTGAGAGCTGGGCCTGGTTTGAGGCGGAGCAGGGTGTTTTTTTAGCCACAGGAGGACACCCTCGGCGGGCAGACGGGGCATGGCCCATGGCGGCAGGCTTGCGGCAGGGCAGGATGTGTGAGATGGCCTCCGTCTGCTTCTTCACCGCAGAGAACTGCTGGGCGAAATCCTCGACGGTGTCGCTGAAGAGGCTGAACTTGGAGACAGGGGTGTTTAGAAAGCGAACCTTGTCGGTCTCATGCATCTCGACCAAGTTCAGCCACAGATTACGTTCCTGGACCACGAGCGTGGCCATCGCCTGCCCGAGAGACTGCGCTGTGACCTTCGTGGCTCTGAGGGCGAGGTTGGTCACTGAGCGCAGTTCCTGCAACACATTGGGATCAGGGCTACCCCCGTGAAGATCTTTAAGCGCCTTGGCCTGATGGACATGCAGGAGGGCCATGGCGTGCAGGGCGGAATCAGCATGTCCGGCGGCGCTGTAGGCTTTGGCCGTAAATGACGATGTTGTCCTACAGGCCTTAGAAGGGAGCACAGGGCGACCCCGCCAGATGGTAGGGTTTCCGGGGCATAGGTGGAGCGCAACAGCCCTATCCACCTGGGGAATCGCCGTATATCCATGGGCGTGCAGACCCCAGGAACCAGTCATCCAACCGCGATGGCTAGGGGGAGGATGGAGGGTTCCAGTCCAGCACCATGCTGGCGGCGGCCCGGGAAAACATGTTGGTCATCTGCGCATCAGCCTCAGCCTGGGCGTGCTGGCCCGAAGGCGGCAGCCCAGGGGAGTCATTAGCATCAGACGCTGCCATCCCCAGATCACCTCCAGCGCCAGCCGCATTGTCCTCAATCCTGTGGGAAGAAGGAGCAATGCGGGGGGCGGCTGGAGTGCCGTGCTTTCTATTGAAAGCGAGCCGCGACCACAACGTTGCCATGGTCATGCCCTCACAGTGAGAACATGAACCATCCACAAACGCTGCCTCGGTGTGATCGCTGCCCAGACACACGAGACAACGCCTGTGGCTGTCTGAAGCGGAGAGCACTCTACCGCATCCAGGAACTACACAGGGGCGGAATGGCATCTTTATAAAGACGCGTCCTGAAAAGGACGTTCAACACCGCTGTGTAAAGCTTTTTTAGAGGAAAATACTCTTTTATAGAGAAAATCACTCTTTTACAATAAACTCTTAAGCTTTCTGCACTGTCGAAGTGCCCAGGGGCAAGCTGCACTGCCGGGCAGAGAAGGGGAAAAGCCACTGAAGTGCACCGTAGATCCAACAGCAGGCAGAGCGTCAGAGGAACAGAAGCAGGAACAGGTGTGTGACTCGCAGCTGACTGCATACACAACCATCGGAACCGAAGAAAATTTCTGAATGAACTCAATGTATTTCCCCGCTTTTATACCAGTATGTCGGGGGCGGAGTATGCAAATACTGTCTGCCAACTTCTCATTGGCCTTTTTTCATAGATCAGAGGCATATTCGGTACACAACGTCGAAGTGAGCGACAGAAGGGGAATCACAGTTTACAGTATAGATTTATTGCATCATGTCAGATTATAATATTTATAATACATTTAATTTATTAGATTTAAATAATTTCAAGTAATCTAAAGCCCTCCTGGTTGAAAACCATGAGAATGTCCCTCCCCTAAATACTACCTGACACCAGTTACCATTAGTAAATAACAAACTATGGTTCACAACTTTGGCTATTTGCAAAAAAAAAAAAAAAAAAAGAGAGAGAGAGAGATTGTCACGGTTCCGGCATGTGTGCCGGCTCTAACTGTTGCATGTTTTTCTCTCCCTCGTGTCTCACAGGTGGAGCCGGCACACATGATCAGCGTTAACATGGGAATGCTGATCTGTCTCGTGGAGATGCTGATCACGGTTATGAGTTACATGCCCGCTGCCACCTACTTTCCTCTAAATTCACTCCCTTCTTATTCCTTGCGTTTCCTCTCCTTCTTCGTCAGTTTATTGTTCTCTGTTACTGTTCATATGTGTGCTGTTTACGGTGAAGTCTTCTCTTCTCTCTTGTGTAGTTGGAGCAAGCTTGAGTATTTGTTGATTGCCTGTCTACTGAGGTGTTATTACCTGTATGCTTGCATTCACTCTCACCAGTTAGTGCCCACGCCTGTGGATGAGGATTCCTCAATCTCTGCCCACATCTCAGGTGATTCATCTGGGCTTTGCTTGCACCTCACCAGCCTCTACGAACCATCTTCACAAGCTTGTGTATCTGTTGTTTGCCAGTCGACTGAGGTGCGGTTACCTGTCTGCTTGCATTCACTCTCTCCAGTTGGTGCCCAGGATTTTGGAGAATTTCTTCGATTTCTGCCAGTGTTTTGGTGAGATTCGTCTGGGCTTCTCTTGCACCTTAACTGCTTCTATGGACTCTCATCTGAGTGCTCCAGACTTCCACAATGCACACATTCCCCATACGAACACACTCTTCACTAGCCCTTTGCAGTTTGCTGGTTCTCCGACTTCTTCAGCCAGTGCAGGGTGCGCCTTGACTTGATTTTTGAGAACTTGAGAATAAATATTCTTGATCTCTCTCTCTGCTTTTGTGTCCTTAATCCTCCCACTCCCCAACCTTGACAGAGAAAAAGAGAAACATGCTGATATTCTGTAACAAAGTAATTTGTTGAAATTTTCTCTCAGCAAATGTACAATGTCAGTGTGTTTAGATCTGTTCTTTATTTAACAGCATTTTATGGTAAAATGGCTGTATAATTACATACATTAACACAAATACTCTAAAATTCTTAATCTGTGATTTGTTTGCAAAATCTTCAGTCTAGTGCCGTTATCATAACTGTAAATAAGAAGGAAGTTGCAGGTCTCTCTTTTGTGGAATCGCACAAGAGATGTTAAGTTATTGTGAGAGAATAAACAGAAAAATCAATAGCAACAAACCAGGCACTTACGAGCTGTCTGGACAAGATGTTTTTTTTTTTTTTTCTGATTCATGGATATGGAGTGTCCCTATGCTTCACAACCACATTTCGCCGAAGGGGGCAATAGTGTTTATTGATTTTCTGCCTGAGCTGAAGCACGACCTGAACATGAGCAGATTGACCTCAGGTTGTTTTGTGAATGAAAAGGCAGTAAACAGCAGGAACACGGGAGACACACCAAATACTACTGTGCCATGTTGTGAGTAAGCATCCCTTCATCAAATGGATTCTTTAGCACATTTACATCCTATACAATTATTCTGGCTAAGGACTAAATATTTTTCAAATTTTAAAAATACCTCTTTTGTTCCACTTTTTCTGTCAAGTCTGAGCTCCAAAAAAGTTAAGAAACATTATGAATATTTAATTATAAAGTATATGCAAGGGTAGCCTATAGGCTACTGTGAATATATCAATATTACCATGAGTGATTATTTTACCCAAACAAAAGAAGCTTGTTCTTATTGACAGCATGCTTTTCTCTCTGATGGGGAAATATTGACTGTGATCTTTATCAAAGCAACACATATTTTAATGAAAAAAAAAAAAACATGGCCATGGAACACAAAACCAAGTTCTCCTTTTTTTTATAAGCCTCTATTATATCTGTAACAGAGCCTTTGTATTTCATAATGAGAGGTTCTTTTTACCCGCCAGGGAGGAATACGTCCCATTTTGCCATCCCGCCAGATGAGATTACATGAATAATTGTTCTTTAGGTAGCACTCGACGTCAGAAATAAAACACACATATGTTTCCAAGTGTGAAAGTTGACATTTGCATGGCGAGGAGCCACTCAGGGTCATTGTTTAGTAACAATATTTGAGTATGCCCTCAGGGTATTTTCTCTTTTGTGCTGAACCATTTTCCACGAAGGCCATTTGGCCACATAATGACACCTCTAATACACTTTCTCCCTCTAATAACTTTTTTTTTTTTTTACAATTGAAGTCTCAACTACACCCCTTTTGTGTCTGAGAGCCTGTTAAATTTTTATGATAAAAAGCAAGTAAGGTCCACTAATGCTAGGACGAGTGGCATTTATTTTATTACATACCCCTTGTTGAACACAAGCCTAGTTTTGATATTAACAATGTGTGATGTCAATCACCCCATAAATGAACTAATTCACGAATTCAAACTTGGCCACGTGACATGTAAAAACGATATTATAAACTTGGTTAAAGAAATATGTCATATGGTAGTTGCTGAGTTGAATTAACAGCTTATTATGATGATTTAATAAAATAAAATCAATATTTAAGTCCATTTTAACAATTAATTCACCTCCCCTGCCCAGTATGTGGCAAAAATAAAAATAATAAATAGAAACAAAAGAAGAATAAATGTGAAAGTAAACCTGAAAGACAAGCTTCATAGTAAAAAAAAAAAGTACTTCAATATTGTTTTTTCACCCCCCACACTTATCACATTGCTTCTGAAGACATAGATTTAACCCCTGGAGACACAAATCTTTGTGTTTGGAAGAAAAAAAGAAAAAACAAAAATGTGGGTAAGTAAATGATAAGATAATTCAATTTTTTGGGTGAAATATTCCTTTAAATGTCTAAATACATTTTGGGACCACTTTATATGGCTTGGATAGACTTTATGATATTTTACAAGTTATTTAGCTGATTCAAATTACGTGGTATCACTTTTAATGGTCACCTACAAAATAGTATGATGTCCTTTGTGCTGTAATCTTGTATTGTGTTGCTAATTTCTGTACATATAAAAGAAGGCTCACTGTTCAGTATCTCATTCAGTATCTCATGTGACAGGTGGTACAGGGCTATGACTGCTCTCTGTAATGGCCATACAATGACTGAGCTATTTCTCTAATAGCTGGTAAGAGCATTCTCTGCTCTCCAAATCCAGATGCCACAAGCACTGTATCCAGGTTTCAAAACTAAATGTGAAAAAGCAAACACTTTAAAGATAAACAGTATAGTTCATTACATACCCATATATTTCAGTTATGTTCCTGCTGTCATTTCAGAAAAAGGGTTATGACTGTTTAATGCATGTACTCTAAAATACATGTAAAGATAAATTAAATCAGGGCCACTCAACTTCGGAAAGGTGAGGGGCTGCAAAGCTTACAGTCTTAATTTGATTACAGTCTTAATTTGTTTGATTTTATTGATTTATATATATATATATATACATTTAAAATAAACATTTTTATAGTAAGAATGTTGGAATGTTAGTTAACAGGAAAGTTCATCTAAAAATAAAAATCTCGAATCATTTATACACCTTCGTGCTGTCCCATAAGTGTATACATTTTTTTCTTCTGCTGAAGATAAATCATGATTATTTTGAAAAAAATATCTTAACTCTGTGGAGAGAGATAGATCAATATTTAATTAATTGGCTTATATATATATATATATATATATATATATATATATATATATATATATATATATATATATATATATATATATATATATATTATCTCCACTTTCAGATGTGAAAATGAATCTACAAAATGGCCACATGTGACTACAGATGTGAAAGTGGAGATTTATAGTAAAAAAGGACTTAAATGTTTATCTTTTTCTCACCCACACTTATCATATCACTTCTAAAGACATAGATTTAACCACTGGAGTCATATGGATTACTTTTTTGCTGCCTTTTACTTTTTGGAGCTTTGAAGTTCTGGCCACTATTTACTTGCATTGTTTGGACCAACAGATCTGAGATTTTCTTCTAAAAAGCTTCATTTTTGTTCTGCAGAAGGAAGTCATGCACATCTTGGATGGCATTAGGGTGTGTAAATAATGAGAGTATTTTTTTATTTTTGGGTCAGCTATCCCTTTTAGTAATTATTTTCAACATAAGGGGTGTAACTGTTTGATTTTCTGATATAAATCAGTTCTGTTGTCACTGTGATTTTCAATTGACAAACACCATGAGTGTTAAACATAGAGATTTGTTCATAAATAAGAACGATATATCCTAAATGTACCCCCTTCAGGGGTGTGGCCACAAGGATGGCACTTGTTCGCAGCTGCCACCCTAAATAGAAGCTTTGCCACCCCACTTGCCACCATTAAAATATCACTAGTCGTATACTGATGTTTTGTTACGTCTCACAATCTTTAGAGATTATTAATGTTTTTTTATTGCTGTTATCCAAGCGAGACACTGGCAGAGTCTGACACATTTCCACACTTTAAAAATGTTGGCAAATCTTCAGTCCTAGTATCTGTTACATAGTTACAAGTTACATAATGGTAAGGCACAAACAAGAAAATGTAACTATGGCAAACACTGATAGTACAATCAACTATAACTCTCCCCTAATCCCACTTTGAACAGTTTTGCAGAATGGCTTTTTGCAGTTAAGTTTGCAGTAAGTCCAAACTTAGTCAGTCCTTAACACACCGCAATACATGCTGGGTTCTCGATGGCGCTACATTATTTATTGATGTGCAGACTTACTTGTAGGTGTTAAGTTATCGAATAAATTGTTATTGATATTACTGTGATTTCAGGAGACATCACTTGTATCTATGTTGAGAAAAAAAATTCATTATTATAATTTTGTTTTAATTTATATTTCTAATCATATTTTGATGTTAAATTGTTGAAAATTACGTTTCGACATCTCCGAGATTAGCTGAACAACAGACTTGACCTCCGCATTATAATTACTAATACATTTTAAAAGGTAATATAAAAAATATATTAACAAACATTAAGATGGCATATAAATAAAATGTGAGTGTGCGCTAAATAATATTCATTGGGGCAGCAGTGTTAGTTGTAAACACTTATCTTCCCCCCCTCCCTCACTCACTTGTTTCGGCACCACTTATGCTGCCTTTATTTGCTATCGGAATAATCATAAATACGAGTATCCCACTTGTAAATTGCACATTAATGATCCCTCAAGATGTAATTATGACTGGGAAACTCTGAGATAATTTTGATGCTCGAGTTTCCAAGATAGGAAGACTCCTAAACTTTCAACATGGCAGAGGAGAGTACAGTTTCAGTAGTCAATGACAGGTTTTGTTCATTTTTCTAAAAACAGCTAAATGTCAGTGTTTGCCGTATTGGTCAAATAAATTTATGTATATTTTTACACAATGAAAATAGCTTGATTTTGACCAAAATGCCATTATCGTAAGCAAGCTAACTCAGTGATATGTATTATGGTGTCAAAATAAAAGTTCCTCAAGAAATATGAATGAATGAACCTGGCAACATCCACGTTTCCTGTTCTTTCCGACAACAAGGCATGTGGACATGACATACTCGTAATTATCACTTCAGAAGTGGGAAGAAGGATAATTCTGATAGCACACGCAGGCAGCATAAATTTAACATGCAAAAATGGCAGACTAGCCATCAGAGTAACAGCTCAATATTATTCCTCATCTTGCTGCACAGAATCCGGTAATAGTCAATCATGTGTCTAGCTAACTAACGTTAATCTTAATTAATTAACTGTGTTGTTATTTTACAGGAAATTCTCATTTACACTGTAAATTATATTTCAGTACACTTCAGTATTTATGCTAACTTAAGCTACTTGAGGCAATTAAAACACTCTGCAATTAAAATAAAAATAAGATTAATTATTACGAATCTTATTTTTTTACAGGGTACCTTTAATTGTCATTAATGTGTCACTGTTACCTATGCTGTGTGACTGAATAAGACCCAAATAAAGAGGAAGAGAGAAACAGATGGCTATTTTGATAAAAAAAAAAAAAAAAAAAAAAAAAATCAAAGCTGGATGGAGAGGAAGCAGGAGAGTAGAGGCAACTTCACAAAACAACAAATATAGGAATGCAGTGGAGGTACAGAGAGAGGGCGGAGAAGTGATATTGGAAGGAGAAAGTGACACAGAAGAAGAGTAAAAGCAAAGTAGAGAGGCAGAAGGATCATCAGGGATACACCCTTTGCATGTCCAGTAGGACCTCATGGTATGCCCATTGTGAACAACAGTGTTGTCATAATTCTTAATTTAGGTCTGTGTAACTATTAGATGACCAGGTGGAAGATCGGTGATGATCTGGGTGTACTTCAGTAAGGCTGGAATCGGGCAGATTCGTTGTTCTAAAGAACGCATGAATCATGCCACATACAAATTTATCCTGGAAGAAAACTTGCTTCCTCCTGCTCTGGCAATGTTCCCCAACTCTGAGGATTGTGTTTTCCAGCAGGACAATGCTCCATGCCACACAGCCAGGTGTGGATCATTTGGATGGAGGACCACCAGATCAAGACCCTGTCATGGCCAGCCCAATCTCAAGACTTGAACCCCTTTGAAAACCTCTGGAATGTGACCAAGAGGAAGATGGATGTCCTCTAGCCATGAAACAAAGCCGAGCTGCTTGAATTTTTGTGTCAGGAGCGGCATAAAGACACCCATCAGCAATGTGAAAGACTGGTACAGAGCATGCCAAGACGCATGAAAGCTGTGATTTGACAATCAGGGTTATTCCACCAAATATTGATTTCTGAACACTTCCTAAGTTAAAACATTTATATATATTGCCTTGTTTAAAAATTTATATCAACTTGTTTTCTTTGCATTTTCCAAAGTCTGAAAAAACTGCAGCTTTTTTGTTATTTTGACCAGTTGTCATTTTCTGCAAATAAATGCTCTAAATGACAGTAATTGTATTTGTGCAATGTTCATTTTACTCAAACACATACCTATATATAGTGAATCCAGAGAAACTGATGATTTTGCAGTGGTCTCTTAATTTTTTTCAGAGCTCTCTCTCTCTCTCTCTCTCTCTCTCTCTCTCTCTCTCTCTCTCTCTCTCTCTCTCTCACACACACCCACACACACACACACACACACACACACACACTCAATTCAGTTCAATTCAAGTTGCTTTATTGGCATGACAAAAGTACATTTTTAATTGCCAAAGCATTTAAAACAACATAGAATATAGTTTAGAACTATTGAATTAGGATTTGCAAGCAATATAAAAGGAAAAACGCGTCATAGGTAATAGTGCGTCGGGAGGCAGAAGAGCGTCCCGGAGGCTTGGGTGCTGAGAAAAGTCTCAAAGCACTAACCTTGCTCCGCGCACCCGGCAGGGGGCGGTTTAAAGACTGAGGAAGAGGTCCTAAGAAGGTGCCATCGGAACTTGTCAGCACGAGAGATTTGCCTTACAGAAACCTGGCTGGCTGCAGAGATTCCAGACTCGGCCATCGAACCCGAGGGGTTCTCCGTGCACCAAGTGGACAGAGCGAAAGACCTCTCAGGTATAAGCAGAGGTGGTGGTGTATGTTTTATGATCAACAAATCATGGTGTGATCAGAGGAACGTACATTTTATCAAGTCTTTCTGCTCTCCTGATCTGGAATATCTCATGCTTCTGTTCGACCATTCTGGCTACGGAGGGAATTCACAGCGGTCATTATCACAGCTGTGTACATACCCTCACAAGCCGACACAGACCGGGCACTCAAGGGCACCCAATGACTGTATGGGAGCATAAGTGAGCAGGAAACCGCACACCCTGAGGCCGCGTTCATTGTTACCGGGGACTTTAACAAAGCCAATTTTAAAACAATCACTCCAAAATACCACCAACACATCAACTTCAACACACACCTGGTTTTGGATCATTGCTATTCTCCTTTCCGGGATGGCTACAAATCCCTCCCCTGCCCACCATTTGGCAAATCAGACCACTCTTCCAAATCAGAACACTCTTGCCCGCTTACAGGCAGAAACTGAAATGGGAAGCACCCACCCTCAGAACGATCCAGTGCGGGTCAGACCAATCAGACTCTGTGCTACAAGACAGTTTTGATCACGTGGACTGGGAGATGTTCCGGTCCGTGCGTAGAGGACGTTGTGCCAACCAAAAAACCTGCTCTACCCCAACCAGAAACCATATGTTAACGCCGATGTTCGTGCGACACTTAATGCACGTGCGTGGTGGTGCATGCAAATTCTGTCAGCCAACTTGACATTGGGATTTTCTTAGGATCAGAGGTACGTTCGGCATCCCAGGAAGACCCCTTGTGTCACTTCATTCGACACAACATCGAGTGAGTGACAGAAGGGTAATGTAAATACTGTTGTCATGACGAGTACAAACTGTATATCTGATGAGCTATTCAAGAAATTGGACAGATTCGTGCTGTGTTGAGTAAGTGAGATTGCAAGCACGCATGTTTGATTGACAGAACGCGCGTGAGTGCACATGTACTGTGTGTGAATGCCTCATAACATCAGCCATGCTCAGATATAATTTTTTGTTTTTACTTATTTATTTGTAACATCCTCTCATCCTATAATTTCCTCTCTAATGTGATTCAGCAATGTAGAGAACTAGCGTAAATCCCCATGAAAATGGACACCACACAATTCATACAGATTTGATAGGCTGCTGATATATATATTTCTGCAGGCCGCAAAAGATCGCTTGAGGGTCGCATTTGGCCAGCGGGCCACGTATTGAGTAGCGCTGAATTATATTTTATATTGATTAGAATTAATGATCAAAACAATAAAAGTAAAAATGGGTAGTTCACACATAATATATCAATGAGCCTTTTTTAATCAACATTGAGATTTTAGGTAAAAAAATAAATGAATGTATAATGGAAAGCATCTATAAAAGCAATAAGCCATGATGTGCTGTGTGTTACAGTGATTTTACCACAGGTAAGTGTTGTATTTCGCACGAGTGCCAAAATCCCCCTTACCTTGATCTCATCTCTGCCATTCTCCACACGGGTGTCCACGCTGGTTCTTTGCCAGTTACTCATCGATCATTCTCACAACCTCATCGCTCTGCAACCTGTGCTGTGAAATTCCTGCTCATTATTCCATCATTGCATTTATCTGTGTGTGTGTGTGTGTGTGTGTGTGTGTGTGTGTGTGTGTGTGTGTGTGTGTGTGTGTGTGTGTGTGTGTGTGTGTGTGTGTGTGTGAAAGAGAGCGAGAGAGAGAGAGATAGACATAGCACAGTCATACATAGCAGCATGCAGAGAGCGAGAGAGAAAGTGTTCACGTATATGATGCGCTAGATTTAATTAAGTTTTTTGTTGAGCAGTTCAATATGAAAACAGCCAAATTGTGGACATTTAGGGAATCTAGAAATCCCAACTTGCTTGTTAATGAGGAAATTAAAAAAAGAGGAAACATCCATGAAAAGATGATGTATGGTCATTATAGGTTCCATTTAAAAATCTTAAGACAGTTTTTGGAATTATTTGTCAATATTTTTTTTTAAAAAGGCAAGTGATGGAGAATTAGTTAACGCAACCTCTGCTTAGTTGTTAAATCTGGTTCGACTCTCAATGTTTCAGCATTGGTAGCTTTTGGGAGGCTTATAGTTGTGATATTCATTTTCTAGTAGTTTTTATCTGACCTTTATCTGCTCACTATCACCAGTAACGTTAGTCTACCTGATAACAACAACTAAGCGGAAGTGTGGAGCATCGGAGAGGAAGTCTCTCGCCGCAATGGCGCCACCCACAAAGAAGTCTGGAAAAAGTTGGATAGTTGAGAATTCTAACTATAGGAGTTTGTGGTTACTAAGCAACGTAGCAACTTGTCCAAAATCTTTCTAGAAAGTCAGTCCACTGGCGGTCATCTTTGGAATGCTCCTGGGAGACTGTTTTCAGTCATTACATTGCAGCAACTATCTACTTAAATGAGGTTGGTCATGATTACGATCAAAGATTATATTTCTAATCAACAGTAAAATCTGACAATGCTGGTATCATAAATTGTGCTTCTTTACCTCAGATTATGCAAAAAAATTACATTTTCCCGGCTTGTATGGCTAATGCGCATGGGCGTTCTAAGATGATTTACAGGCGATCTCTGTATCTAAAAGGTCATAGACTTTGTTACCTGTAAGGTGAGACTTCCTTTCTGCATCCACTGACCATTGGGCACTAGAGCTTTCTGGCTGGGCGTTCCAATTTCTCCCATTCATTTTAATAGAAGTGGCCCGTCCCTTCTAAATAGTCTCTGACTTGGTGCATTACTAAATTATGTTTGGGTACAGGTGTGGGTTTATAGTCATTTTACAGATGCATCAAACAGAGCTCATCCAATCAGAATTTAGAGTGTAAACTATCCATTTTGTAATTTATGCATTTTTTACTATTTTTTTATGTCATTACCCAAAACATTACTGCATTACTTGCGGAGAAGCATCTTGTTACACTGTTGAAACAGATGAACTACAAAGCAGGCTCTTGAAGGGATAAACAATCTCTGTGATGGGGGAAACAACCGAAAATGCAGCTTTTTTGCTCTCTGCATTCATATGCTGTTTTTGAAAGCTATCAGCATGCATCAACAGGAGGGGAATTGAAGAGAATAGAGCAAATAGTCAGACAAAGTGAACAATGGCAGCAATGAGGGCTCTTCAAAAATATGGCGAGAAAGAGTTGGCCGCAGTGGCGTGTGTGAGTGGACAGATGTGCTCTAATGTGTTTTGGCTGAAGATCAAGCACATGGCTACACCCAGAGACAAGCTAAAACAAAGATAAAGATGTGGTAATTCTTTTGCAAGCATCATTCAGAGACACTAATAACTCCTGCTACAACAGAATATTTTGAGAATATTTTGGACATGAAAGCACCACATGTGTAGGCATACTGAATGAGTAACTGGAGATTTTCAGATTTCTTGTCATATTCTGATTTTGAAAAGTGTGTGTGTGTGTATTTGTGTTTATGTGTGAGCTTTTTGGTCACTTTGTGGAATGATACAGAGAAATCTAATGTCTTAGTACTTGCTTAAAAGGATAGTTCACCCAAAAATGAAAATTCCGTCATCATTAACCTGTATGATTTTTTGTTCTTCCGTGAAACAGTAAAGGAATCCCTGTTCCCTTCTGTAGTGTTAAAAAAAACAAAACAGCTATCAACATTCTTAAAATGGGGGTTGAGGTGAACTAACCCTTTAACCTTTTCCCTTTGATTGAAAATAAACTCTTCAACTGTCCAACACAACAACTACTGCAATGTGTTTGCAAAAGAACACAATTATTACAAGTACAGTGTCTCTCTCATTAGTTTCCGTGTAGTTTAGTGTAATTGATGTTGTAGCTGACACATCAGACATGAATATCCTCTGCCTCCTTTGTTTAGGAGTGGGGAGCCTGATTTACATTCTGCATGCTTTACGGGTGATGAAGACTTCACTCTTATAGTCCATTAGAGAGAGACAGTTAGAGACAGAGAGTATGAGAGAAAGTAAAACAGACAGAGAAAGAGAGAGAGAGGAGCACCGCAATCTGCAACTCACCGCTTGTTTGAGACTCTGACCCCCTTAGAAATGCCACTTTGCTTCACACATTAGCTGCTTACAAAGAAAGAAAGCTAATGTATCATCTAATTGGGTGAGCCACTGCATCTGATTCCTCTCAATCAGACTATTAGTTCGGTAATTACCCATCTGCCTCGGGTGGAAAATGGCAAGGCGAACACCAAGCTAATAACATGCTCAAGGGCTCTCCAGAGCCGACAAGATGAGGCTGATGTTGTGCGATGCAGTCTCAAACTATTTCAGCACCAGGGTGAAAACATTACCTAGACCCAGTTTGCCAACTTTCCCAAATTGAGTTTATTCAATTATCTTACTTAAACACAGATTGTTGCTTTTTCTCATCTTTTTTCTTTTCTGTAATTTTTCTCACTGCGGTAAACCATGACCAGGGTAATAAGTGTGTTGCATCAAAAAGAAAGGTTTTTCAAGTGCTTTTAGGACTGAAAAGAGGAGACAGTAAAATGATCTAATATTCCAACATTTGGCACCTTGTTTTTGCATCTACCTTTCTTTTCCCACAATGCCAAAACATTTTTTTATTTTATTTTTAATTTCCAAGAAAACTATACATGAAATCAGCACAAAATGTATTTAATGATTTATTATAAATAACTGATGTGCCAAAATATAGCTAAATGTATTCTAGCATACTTCTCTGATGTTTTTGGTTGAAGCATTATGAATTAACACTCTCTGATTTGAGGCAAATAATAATTCAGTCTAATTTCTTACATGGAGCATGTAATGAACAGCTTTAATTTACAGTTAAGCTAACCTGTGGAAAACATGTACACACAGACTCCACAAACACACCCCTAATCCCACTGGTCATCATAAAGGTCATTGTGTTGTAAACCAAAATGAGTCTCAGTATTAATTATTTTCAAATAACCGCTTAAGACAAATGCACAATTAATTAAATAATAGAAGATTGCCATGGTGGTCTCTGGTTTGATTGCACTGAAACTGTATCTAGTTGCACGTCCAGTATATATGATAGGCTGTTCATAAGTGTTTATTCTATGAATGTATGAACCATACATTGCATTTTAAATGACTTGATGAGGGAACCATAAAATCCATTTATGAATAAATTGCAGTCCAAGTTGACATCATCCTAGATCAATATCCTCAAATTGACCTTTTTGTTACTTAAAGCTGTCTATGTCTTTCTGTTCTATTTGGCCATAATTAGCAACAGTAAAATTCCAACGAGTAGATCCATCAGATGCAATCTTATCGAGGGTCACACAATGTAATTTAGTTGTCAATGAAGACCTTATCTTTTTTCCTCCCACTCCAAAACAAGGATAGATTTTCTTAAGAATGTCCATAGGAGAGTGAAGTGAAGGAGAAGGGATACTGGATTGAGATGGGGGATCTGAATTAAGACTCCACAATGTGTGTCACCCAGTGGCGTAGGCAAGGTTGAGTTACCCAAATTAGACCCAGACCCACCCAGAATATTACAGATTTTTTTAGAGAATTAGGGCTGGACAACAATTAAATATTAATATGTATCACGTGTCAATTTTTTTCAATAACGGTGATATGATTTTTAAACACATTTCCGATATTTCAATTATTACATTATTATTACATATATAAAAATTATTTTATAATTATATATAAAATATAAATATATATATTTTTTTTAATATTTAAAGATAACTATGTATAATTATATATTGATATAAATATGTATAATCATTATATATTGAGTTATTGTTATATGAGGGGCTTTCTCAGTTGCGTCATAAACATAAAATGTTTAGGTCACTGTGTCAAGTTAAATATAGTTTAATATTCAATCTTTAAACATCTTGAGATCCCTTAGATCGCAATTGCACTCCTTCGTGTGTTTTGAACGCAAGAACGTAACACATGTTTGTGTTGTTCTGCCTATTAAAGTGTTTTCTTCACTGTATAAACTGCACATTGCTCACAGAGCTGAAATTTCACTTACTGCCCTCTGGAGTAAACAGGCGGTAGTACAAGCTTGCATTTCTCAGGAATCTTCCTTATTATGGTCTGTGGGCATCCGATTAAATGCGTAATTTTTTTTTAACACGTTATTTTTGTACAACATTCGCACAGAATTAATGCGTTAAATCGACAGCCCTAATAGTTATATACAGTAATTATAAATATTATTATCTGTGGGCATTCTTGCTAGTTTTTCTGAGGCTTTTATATTGTTCATATCGATATCGGAATTATATCGTGATATCAATTTTAGCCATATTGTCCAGCCCTACTTCAAATATATATTTATAAAAACATTTAATGAAATGCATAAATTATGATTTCTGAAAATGTGAAAGAACTGACTGAATTCGCCACTTCTCTGTTGTTTAAGGCGAATTTGGTATAAAAAAAATGGGTGAAAACATTTTTATTGAGGCTCACCCAAAAGTAATTTCCTGGCAACGCCTTTGGTGTCATCATGGCTTATTATTGAAAGTGATGAAGACCCTTTAGAAAATCTTGACTGAGATCTATGCAGCAATAAACTCAGCGCTGAAAGGAACTTATTAATATACAGAAAATTTAAAAATGAAATAGACATTTCCAACTCTACAGTATATTGTAATTGGACAACATGATCACACGAGAAATCATCATGTTTTTATGATCACCTTTCCCTCTAGCACTACTGATAGTGTGTTGTACATTCAACGTCTGAGACATGTGTTCTGGTCTTATGGAAACTAGGAAGAAAACAACTCATAAGCTATGGTGAGCGTGATTCAAATGTTGCATTTTCACTCTAAAATTGCAGTTTGACTACACTGATGGTTATGTTTAGGGTCGTGGTTAGGGTTTGGGTGTAGAGTTCCTAAAATATGCAGAAATGTTGACACTTGACAGTACTACATCATTACAACTGAAAATACAACTTGACTTTGCTGTTCAAATCGTTCAATTACACTTGTTCAATTACACTTTCTGCTTCAGCCACTGGGGCAGTAGTTTGAATTTTGCTAAATACAGACCGATTTCAGGAGGAGAACTTTCGATCTACTGTTCTGAATTCTCAGTGTGATCAGTCTGGTTTGGATAAGCCATGTTTGAAGCCTTTGTAAAATGACTATAGATGTACCTGTGACCACACATTCTGGGAAAATGTGACTGTGCATATGTTTTTGGAGTTCAGCTGCAGTTTTCAGGTTACTTGCCAAACACAAATATCTTACAAAGATGATTATTATTGTTTTAATATTAAAATAATCATAACTTTATCAGTTTATTAATTGTTGGTCTCTTTTGTCATACTATTGTTGATCCCCTTTTATTATATCTATAAAACAAATCTATGCAAGTTCATGCATTACATTTTTTTTTACCACTGATAAGAGGCTCTGCTTCACATCATGCTTTAAAACACAAATATCCCAAGGTAAAATTACTGTAATGCACAGCCTATCATGGCTTTTGCTTTATTCACTTATCTGTTGCTGGAAATTATTACTCAATTATAGAAATATAAGCTTGATTTAATCTCGTTATAGATTATAGCTGTGCATATATCAGAAATGTAAACAGCAAATTGCAGTAATATTCCTCACTGTGTCCTTACTATAACACATCTAATCAATTCATTTTGTGTGAGTTTATTAAAGCGCTGAAACTGTCATTCCATGTTATATTGACACAAAATCTCTGTGTGTCTCTGTGTGACACAGGATAACAGATTTGCTATCCTGAAATAGTGTGGCAGGTGCTTTACACTAACAATTAAGAGGGGGCAAAATATAAATCTCTCCTGACAGGCATTGGGCCATATTGCATCCTTTAAGGTCAAACTATTGCAAACGCTAGCAAGTAAACAGCCTCCTTGAGCAGTATCCTCTTATTAGTACAGCATCC
The DNA here is from genome assembly GCA_032164185.1 of Moxostoma hubbsi. Lineage (NCBI taxonomy): Eukaryota > Metazoa > Chordata > Actinopteri > Cypriniformes > Catostomidae > Moxostoma > Moxostoma hubbsi. The sequence goes on along the minus strand of JAVLUX010000023.1, from coordinate 22,386,167 downwards.
TTTCTTTCTCTCTGTCCCTTAGTGTGCACAATGCTTCCTCATACTTATTTTTTGGCTCCATTATCTGTTAAAATACATGCTGAACACTAATATGTTCAGTAAGAGGGTGCTAAGGCCCTGGATAGACAGATAATCCATGCTTGGAAAGTATGTTCAGCAATCATTTGTCAGATTTATCAAACTATTTAGCATGCTTAAACTATGGGAGGTCTGGATGCATTACATTGTGTCAATCTGCTGACCGATTCTCTGGTGGAAAAGAAGGTAGCAGTTGCAGATTAGACAAATCTGAATTAATCTCCTGAAGCTCAAGAGCTTGAGATGTCTAGAGTCTGATTTTTTATTTGACTTATTAATTTTTAGGGATGTTGCACTAGAGTATCAGCAGTTGTCAATTAATTAGAAAAATTGAAAGATTATCAATACATTAAATAAGACATCCAGTATATGCTTAGTAATGATGAGTGCATAGAATTAGTTTTGGGGTTTTGAGAAAAAAAAAATTGCAAATAAAATGATTTTGTATAGTAAAACGTGTTCTGAAAAGTATTCCAGCTCCATAGGAAAAAAAAACAAAAAAACAAGTTAAAAACCCAAACAACATGAATTCAAGTCAAGTCTTTTGAATTGGTTTTAAGACAGAGTCAGAACAATGCACTCAAAAGGATGATAGAACAACAAAAACTTGTCATTTCTACAAAGGAATCGAGAAACAACCAGTGTGGAATGTACTTATGAGATTACAGTTTAGATTAGTAAATGACACTTGATTCACATAATGATCTTATTCAAAGCCCTGGAGCTAAGCTGTCTGTTGCTTAAGATTTTCCAGCTAAAAGCCCCATCGAGATGGTAAATAATGAGACTTTTAATGTCATTAGGGGATTGCTAAGGACAGACAATTAATCTCAGGAAGCATTTGAAGCTTTTGAATTGAAGAGAGCATCTTGCTTGAGGCTGGGAGAGGATCCTCCTTAGCATTTCTTAGAGATGCTTACTAAAGAAGCCATTGTAATTTGTTCAAATGGTCACCAGGGAGACTTGTGTTTGAAGTGCTGCAACACAAGATCTTTGGAGGAGAGAAAGAGGGAGAGGGAGAGACACAGAAGGAGAGAGAAGACTTAATAAATATGGCATTAGGCTCCTTCATGAATATAAAGAGTGTACACTTTTATGGTAAGGCTGATCAAACTGCTATTATCTTCAAATGTGTAGTCTTTATCCTTTTCCAGTCCAGGAAACCCAAACCTGCCTAGAGGAGCAGACCAATGACCCAGAGACAATTGGATTTACTTTGTGTCGCTCTTTAGCTTAGTGTTCATTGATGAAAAACTGACCAAATAGGGCACTGAAGGTAAAAGAGGCATAACTACATTGGACATAAAGTGGAATCCAGTGTTGGTAGCAATGCAGTTCTGTAATCTGATTACTTTATCTTAATAACAAAGTAGTGTAAAACTATACATCTTAAAGGAATAGTTCACCCCAAAATTAAAATTCTGTCTTAATTTATTCACCGTTATTTCATTTCAAACCCGTATGACTTTCTCTCACATGTGGAACTCAAAGATGTTTTTAAGAATATCATGGTCTATCTTTTCAGTACAATTGCAACGTATAATGACTCATTTTAAAGCTTAAAAAGAACCCAAAAGTATCATAAAAGTAGTCCATACGACATCCGTTGCACTGTAATGAGTGCTGTAAGAGAAGCTAACAGTAACTTGTGTTCATGGGTGAACTTGCTTTGTTTACCATTAAACACAACTCTTCTCAAATGCAATTGTGAACGCACAACAGGTGACCGTTCATATTACACAACTGTCTGTCTTGTCATGGAAGTCGAAGCATTTTCAAATTACACGATGAATCGGCGACAGGGGTGAAAACATTACAAGACATTTCACTATTGACGAATCCCCGACGACTCTGCCTGGACTCCAAATTATGTTTTGTAACCAAGTACACGTGAGAAGTGAAACAAGATATGAACAAACAAATGTTATGCATTTCAGAATATGATGTGTATGTTTTTAATCATATATTTTAATGGATACAATATAAAAATTACCTCCTACTGAAAAATCTACCTATGTGCTTACCTGACTGTCCAAGAGAATTGGCAAATTCTCTCCAACTCTTCTCTTTCTCCACCTGGTTGTGGTACAGCTCAGATGAAACATCAAATAGGTGCTGGTGCTCCAGCTAATCTTCCACTAATTGTTCCTCCATTTCTTTGGTCCTGTGAGACTTTCTTGATACCGCAGCCATGCTAGTTGATGTTCTGTTGCAGGTACATCAGGACTTCTCCCACTGAAACTTCCCTTACCTCATTTCTTGCTCTATCATTGGCTGTACATTAGCTCCTCTTCTTTATCAATGCAGGTTTTTGACCAATCACAGGCTGCAGCACCTCCAACAGTCCCACAGTTCCTGTACGCCCCAAAAGTATCTAAAGTGGAGTAGAAGCTAAAAATGTCCCATAAAACGGCTTTGAGGAACTATAGTTCCTTATGTGCGAAAGCGACGAAAAGCACTAGACTCTGGGAAAAGTACCTAAAACAGGCTTTAGTATGGCCAGTGGGAAAGGCCCGATTGTCTCCTGATTAGTTTAACAAAAAATTTGACCGTGTGGTCAAATTTAAGTTTGCTGTTCGCAAAACGTACGGCAGTCACAGATATAGGTGTGGTTTTACAGGAAAAGGTAAAAGGTGCCATTTCTGAATGTCAAACAATTTCCACATTTCCAGATTTGGTATTCAGAATTAAACTATAAATGGGCAAACCTTTGTAAAGGGGAATGTGAGGCTGTAGCCAGGGATGTAGTGAGGAATTCTGGGCCCATTATTTATTAAAAAATACAATTTCAAATTTGTTGTAGGCCCCCCTGGATCTTTGGGTCCCTAGAATCGTTCCCACCTTTCACTCCACTAGCTACAGCCCTGACCATAGCAAATATTATTTTTCTTTCCTATTTGTTCCAACAGCTAAAAAAAAAATCCAGTATTACATTTTCAGGACTTTCCAAAAGTGGAAAACGAAAACAGATGAGAGATGGGTTATGGCTTTCAGAAGAGAGAAATATGACAAATTTACTGTCACTTCCTCAGCAGCTGTATTAGAAACCCAATTGAAGCAGTCTTGATTAGTTTTTTATTATTAGCCTAAAACCAGGGTAATTTAACACAAAGATATACATTTAAATGAAAAAATAATGAAAATGTTTAATAAATAAATACAAATGCCATATTTTCCCTAATAAATTATGACAGAAATGTGTCATCACAGTCTGTGAAAAGGGTACATTCAATTAAAAAACTCAAGTTACAGTTACTAAAGACCATTTCAAGGACAGAAACATTAACAAAGGAATTAGAATGCTACTGCACATGTCTGGTCCTGAAGTATTTCTGGTAGCTGCATTTGGATAACCAAGAACTGTCCAAATAAAATGACAAGCGCATACTCTACAATCTAGCTAAACAGAACAAATAAGATACAGTATGTGCAAAAACTGAAAATAAACAATGAGGTGTCATTACCGGATCCTTTACATAAGCCTCTGAGTTTCTCATTTGTGAGTATAAATCATATAAAAGCATCTGCTAAATGACAAAATATAAATTAATTGTGCAGCTTCATTCATTGTAATGGGAGCGATCTATAGTCAGTTTTAGAGCCCATAAAAAATACTCTGACTTAATTAGCCAGCTAAACTCTACCTATAAAGCTCACTACAGTATTAATTGGCAAAAATGTAGTTCACCTACCAGTTGTTGGTACTGCATTGATCTAGCTATCTCACTTCACTGCTTTGGTTTAATGTGGTTTGCTTTTTCCATTAGTTCCAGGCATTAAGAGATCATCCAGTCACCGAACAACATAGTCCACATTTTAATAATGACACTGTATGACAATCGTGTTAACCTTAGTAATGTTAATCATGTTATAGTCACTATGAATGAAGTGCCTCCCACTGTTGTTTTGAACGAGTTTGAAAACTATCCGGAAATGGTACAAAGTGCACAAAGAATTAACTTCCTTAAATCGATGAATAGGCCTTGAAATATAATTGTTTCACCATATTAATTTTAAAACTAAAATGTAATTAAATATATATCTTTTTTTGTTGTAATTGATGACTTGGACCATATAATAAAGAAAAGCCGCGAATAAGTGCCCAACATAGATGGGAACTGCTTCAATAGTGCATCCCAGTTTGATACCTCAAGAAGTTGGTTGAGAAAATGTCAAGAGTACATGGGCAGAGGAGCAGTTGAGGACCGGGCGACAGCGCGTCCGGGAGCCGCGAGCAAGTTCTCTCTCTCCTCTATCTCTCTCTCTCTGTGTCTCCATGCACACTTTCCATCTCCCCACATCTCACTTTGTCTCTTCACCTAGGTTCGCAGAAGGTGGGGTGGGCCCGGAGATGGGGGGTTAGTCAGACTGGTGGCCCCTCGGCCTGAATCAGGAGGGGGAGGAGTGTGACGAGGAGGAGGGCGTGAATCAGCTGATCAGCGGGAGAGCGAGATAAGGGGCAGTTGGAGACGCTGGTTCGAGAGAGAGAGAGATGCACGCTAAATGTTTTAAGTTAATTTATATCATTAAAGTTTGTTTATTGTTCAGCCGGTTCCCACCTCCTCCTTGCCCATCCTTGGACTGTTACAAAGACAAACACATACTGTACAGTAGGTTACAGTTCACAGTCAAGCAAAAGATTTGTAGATTCATGGACAGAGATCTCAAGAAAGCACTACACTTTACACTAGAATTATTCTTTAGTCAAGATGCAGAGATTTTTAAGTAATTTTGTTTCTGGCTGTTCATTAATAGAGCAGCAGTATTGCAAGTATAAGCATGTTCAATATGACAGAGCTGCAGCTGTGTGAACTACAACTTGGCTCTGGACTTGCATGAGTGTCATTGTGAGGGCTCCCAGCACAAGTTCTGAATGTAGGAAACCTCCCTGTGGTGAAAGAAGGAACTCTCCCTTTATTTCAAGTTCAATTCATTCACTTGAATGCATTTCTGTCTTTTGATTTTCTAACTGATTAATGTTTGTGTTTTCCTACATAATTTATCACTTCAACCTTCATGTTTTTTTATTTATCATCGCCCTTATAGGCATAGACATAACATAAACAAATTAGGAACCAGTCAATGTCCATCCAGATCCAGGAGATCTATTAATTTAGTTCCAATTTTTCTCTAACACACATGCCTGTAATTTTCAAGTGAACCCAAAGATTTAGATTATTTTTATTAGCTGATTTAGGTGTATTTAATTAGAGTTGGAACAAAATTCACCAGGAGCTGGACTGACACACCTTTAACACCTCTTGGTTTATTCAAACACTGATGTGCTGTTCATTCCAGTGTCATTAGTTTCAAACTTTATTTTAAAGATAATACTGTTGGTAATAATTTGTATTTTTAAACAGTTTTTTTTACCCAGTGACATTATCAAAACATCATAATATGTTATTAACTGTTAATATGTCAAATAAATAAAAAAAATATAGATAAAAAATAAAAGGAACTTATTCATTGCAAATAATTTGTCTTGGCTTGCAACAGTGTTACACAGATTTACTGCCACTATAAAAATCATTTACAAGGAAAAGGAGATAATTAGAAATTAATTGGGGTGACTGAAGCTCTTACAGGGCATCTGGTTATTATGCTGGTAAATAAATGAGTTTGTTCATTTATAAAGGACAAGAGTAATTAAGGCACTTCGACTGACGCAGTTGCTTAACTGAAGTTAATGGGGGAGGGACCAAGTAAATGCAAAATATCACGCCTCACTCCTTTGCAGTGTAGACTAGAGATGATAGGGCACGACTGAGCATACACTGAGTTGCTTTTTTAACTGCTGGCCTCCAACCATTTTTCTAAATTATCTTCACTTGGTATGACAAACTAAATGCTTTAAGCAAATTGCTAGCTACAGATCTAGTGTTTTGACATGCATTCAATCTTTTTTATATTAATGATGTTCCATAAGTTCCATAAGATGTATGTTGCCATATTTTTATGTCTGAATGGTACCTAATATCACAGTGCAGCTGTTATACAACATTGTACTTGATAGATGAGAAGAAAAAGGTCTCTTTATGAAGTAGAGCGCTGTTGGTTTGTGATGCAGATGCATGCGTTGTCTCACAGGGAATCCCAGAATCTTACCCAATGGCCATGGCCTTTGTGGTCCTGACATTCCTCCTATCTTTTATTTACTTGTTGTTCAGTGAGGACCTCCTTCAGACATTCACCGCCCTCAGGCTAGCTGCAGGCAATCAACATAGACAGGTCACTACAGCTGGGGCCTCTCACTCCTGCAGCACACCTTCTCCACTTCCAGTTGTACCAAGAGGAGTCATTCACATTCTAAGTAACAGCAATTTCATTTAATAAGATGCATTCAGCCCACATTAAAAACAGATCACAGTCCAACACAATGATACAAAGTAACACTTTTCACCAAAAATTGGTGCTTGTGCTGGAGTCAGTACTTGGTCGGGATATTTGTGAAATTTCATTGGTCCAAAATCATGCTCCACATAGTTGTATATAATACATTAAATACATACTGATGTATTTGAGTGTGTTTACATGCACACTAATAATTACTAAAAATCAGCTTATTAACAAAAAAAAACAAAAAAAGACAATGCAAGAAAAACGCAATAAAAATGTTTAAATCATTGGGTTATTCTCTGCTTTGGATGTCAAAACGTAAACTGGCATGTGCACGCTGGATAAAGCAGTTCCCCTTCTGTCACTCATTCAACGTTGTGTCGAATGTAGTGACACAAGGGGTCTTTCTTGAGAGCCTTGCGTACCTCTGAACTTGAGAAAAGGCCAGTGAGAAATTGGCAGACAGAATTGCATGTCCCACCTCCGGACATACGGGTATAAAGGGAAGCGGGCATGCGTCTGTCAGTCAGATTTTTTCTTTGAAGCCGAGCGGTTGTGCAGCAGCAAGCTGAAGTTCACTACTGTTCCACTCACGTCTGTTGGCAAAGCACTGCTGTTGGATCTATGGTGCTTTACCAGCAGCTTTCTCCATCTCTGCACGCTGTGCAGTCCACGCCCCTGGATGCTTCGACAATCTAAAAGAGTGTTTCCTCCGAAAAGAGTTTGTTTTCTCTTAAAGAGTTTCATATTCCCTCACAAAAGAGCAATACACAGCAGGCGTTGAACGTCCTTTTCAGGACGCGTTGTTTTAAAGATGCCTTTCCGCCTCTGTGTAGTTCCTGGATGCGGTCGATATCTCTCCAAGACTGACGGTCATAGACAACGCCTCATGTGCCTGGGTAGCGATCACACTGAGGCAGCGTTTGTGGATGGTTCATGTACTCACTGCGAGAACATGACCATGGCAGCGTTGCGGTCGCGGCTTTCATTTCTCAAACTGAATGACACTTCAGCCGCACACCGCGTCGCTCATTCTTCCCACGGGATTGAGGATGACCCGGCTGGTGATGGAGGTGATTTGGGGATGGCAGCAGGCTCGGTTTTGCTGGGTAAATCCCCACGAACCACCCACCCCCTTCACACTCCCTTGCTTCTGTCCAGGATCGATGTGAGTGCGGCTTGCCTCACGGCCAGCCTGCATTCTCCCTCGAGACCCCAGAATTGGATGATGACGTCGACGCTGCATCTCAGAGAGTTCAGGCTTCTGATGGAGAGGACTCGACTGGGCTGCCACCTTCGGGTCAGCCCGCCCAGTCTGAGGCTGATGTGCAGATGGCCGACATGCTTGCTAGGGCCGCTGTGAACGTGGGAACCCTCTGTCCTCCCCACAGCCTTCAAGGCTTGACGATTGATACCTTGGGTCAGGGCACCACTCCCAGCCACGCCAACACCAACCAACCCCGATGTGCTGCAGGAACTGCACTCTGCCACCGACCTCGCTCTCAGAGCCACCAAGGTCAAAGCGTGGGTACTTGGGTGGGTGATGGCCACCCTCGTGGTCCATGAACGCCACCTCTGGCTGAACATGGTCGAGATGCAAGATGTTGACAAGGCCCGCTTTCTCAATGCCCCCGTCTCCCAGCTTGGCCTCTTCGGCAATGATCAATTCATCAGATATTTATTAATAAAGAAAATAAAGTGAATGGAGCACCTGTGCAGTGCAGTGAAATTAGGAACTGGGTGCCCATCAACTGAGGTGTAACATCGAATGTTTGAAGTGTAGATTTGGTGATTATAATGGGAGTGATGCTGTTTTGAATTGTTTTTGTTTGGTTTTGTATTTTAAGTGTTTGAAAACTACTCGGTGAGGACATTTACCCACGCCCTGGCCTCTGACATTATTGTTTCCTGGTTCAAGACCAAGAGGTTTAAGGTGTGGGGTAAGTATTTCTGGTCCAAAACTTTCTTTTCAACCAGCTCCAGTGCACCGACACTCTGTCAGTGGAAAAGAGGTATAGCTGAGAACCTTGGTGACAAGTTTAATATTGGGCCAGTGTTGCTCCAACATTTCTCACTTTTAGAGTGTGTACTACTACATTTGGTGGAGTCCTGGGATTGACAAATTTCCTGTTAGATGCTGATCAGGTTGTGTTCAGTCAAGCCTGCAATTCATTCAAAAGCAGCTGCATCCTGTCTTAAAAAGTTGCTGCTGTTTCAGGGTGTGTGCTGTCAGATCGATGGCAGTGAGGACACACTCCCCTGTGATTAAAGAGCAGCAGTTAGTTTTGGAATGCAGCCAATGTGAAAGATTCAGTTCAACTGCTGAGAAAAAACATTTCCATAAAAATAATAAATAATTGTTGTCCATTTGGATTTGTAGACTGTCATATATTTAGCTAGGACCACCTTTTCCATTTCAACAAACAAATACATAATGGTTTTTCCTAAGTGTTTTTTTTTTTTTTTTTTTTAGGATGACAAACACTTTTGACTAGCACTCTGTCATTTTCATTTATTGTCTCACACTGCTGCAACATGACGTCTCTTAACATTCACTATCTTAGAGAGCGGGAGTGAAAAGTGACAACCTTGAATGGCAGAGAGAGGAGATGACACTTTCCAGGTCCTTCCTGTTTTCTCAGTGACAGTGGTTCTGCTTAGTGCTTGAGTAGTAGTAAGCAGCACTTTTGTGTTTGTGTACAAAGCCACATTAAGATTGTAACATAGTACTTAAAGATAACTGGTGAAATCTGACTTATCAAGGGCAATCAAGTCATGACATGACCTAAAATAGTCACCAAAATGAATGTTGTACAGTGCTTAGAAAATTTATTTTTCTAATTTTAAAGAACCAATGAAATCACTTGACCAGCACTGTTATATTTTCTTGGAAAGGAAGTTGGGGATTGACATATCGAAGGGCTTGTCTCATTTGAATAACCTTTAGTTTACCTCACAGCCATGAACCATGATTTGCTACTTGCTATAGCTAGTCAAATGCAAGCAAGCATGGTCTGGTTAGTACATGGTACACCTTATCGGTTTCTCTGTTGACAGCCATTCAAAATTAGACGAAATAAGTGTTTTTGCAAGCACCATATAGCTCACAAATTTTTCATTATAGCTCAATAATTTTTTTATTATTATGGTCAATGTTTTGCCAGTGACTGATGGAGGGGCCTTCTAAATGTAATAACATTTTTTTTAAAACAATTTTTTATCTTTTTTTCATGTCACAGCTCAAGAAAGTCATTAATGAAGGCTTTGGGACTATGTATGTTAATTATTCATCGATGATCGATTATTTTTCATTAATAATTTAAATGATTAAGCTTATCAATTGTTGATTAATCCATTTCAGCAGAAATGTGTTCAGTAATCATGCAAATGTATTTGCATTTTAGAGCAAGAAATTCTAACTTATGGGTGGGATACAAGACTCACTTCTAGAAAGACCTTTAATGGCGAAAGCTATGACCTTTCTCTCTCCATCTTGCTCCTGATATTATGCAGTGCCAAGACCTGCAATACTCACATCCGTATGGAGGATATAAGGCCAGGTTGGGTTCGCAAACCCAAGCACAGGGGCACTGGTAAATTTGGAGATAATTGTGTCAAATGCTTCATCACAAGCCGTTGTCTATCGATACCCAAATTATTCTTTTGGGTCATAATACTTTCCCTTCAACTCGCTGTTCATGGTCTTACGATTCAGTGGGGCATAAGCAGCAGTTAAGTCATTTAAGGGTTTCACTATCTTGGAATAATCCCGGATGAACCGTCGATAGTATCCTGAAATCCAAGACACTATTTTAGCTCTTTTAGGTTCTTTGGATTTGACCAGGTCTTAAGAGCACTGATATTCTCAGGATCTGTCTGGACCCCAGTCTCCGATATTATGTGGCTTAAATACCGGACTAATGTTTGGAAGAACCTGCGTTTTTCTGGGGACTGTTTTAACCCATATTCTCTCAGCCTCATCAGTATGTTTAGGAGCCATTTCTCATGCTCCTTATGCATCCGGGAAAACACAATTGAAAAAAACATTAATGAACACCAAGACCTCTGTAAGATACAGATCCTCCACACACTTTTCCATGAATCATTGGAACGTATTTGGTGCATTAATAATTCTCTGAGGCATTAATAATTCCCCAAATCCTAAGGGACAGGAGAAAGCAGTTTTATACTTGTCAGAATATTCCATCTCTATTTGGTAATAACCGGACTTCAAGTCCAGGACTGAGAACCATTGAGATCCTGTTAAAGCGGAACCCAAAAGACCCTTTGAGGTTTGGCAAAGCATAAGAAGCCAAGTCATGAGGATGGATAGGACGTGCCCTTTACTTGTTGCACAAACTCATCAGACATAGCACTAAGCTTCATACTAATCCTATCCTTCCACTCTTGGGGCAATGGGAAATCCCCAAAGTCAAAAGTAATCCCTGCTTCAGAACGTCTCTGACTGGCAGGTACAGATCCCACCTCACATTCTTGAGGGATAATACTTTTGATGATAAGCACTTTAGCAACCACAGCATTTGGCTGCAGTACTATATCCTGATTCAACACATTCTATAGCTGGAAATGGTGGCACTTGAACCACTGTACTTGGAAAAAAATATCCTCCGGGGAGTGAGGAATTTGTCGGGGACTCTAAAAGAACAAATTCTTTAGCGGGTAAGCAATTCACATTTGTCCTTCCACAGAGAGCGACTGCCTACTGTGCCATAATGACTACAGGCTCCTTGCTTTGTAGTCTCACCAGTCCAAGGCATCCATTGGCATTCGTTTATGCCATAGTTCCAGAGTTTTCAGTACAGCACTGTATCCGAATCACAGGGAATGGTGTTCAAAGCTATTTAAGTCAGAACATTCAGCATACAGGGAATCGAGAGTGTTGGTCCCGATCAAGACTTGAGACTGTTTTCCGGGGTTGGAATCAGGAACGATTAGTGCAAGTGTGGAAATTTAAATCTCAGACCCTACCATGTCTTCTTGAAAAGTAATCGGAATTTCACCATATCATTTATATGGAAATGGCTAACCATTTGCACCACTGACCTCAAACAGAAGATCCAGGGCCTTGATATGATGATTAGCCAACCAAGTTTGGTAAAAGGACCAAGAGAATGTAGTCACCTGCGACCCAGTGTGTAGTAAACAAGAACATTCAGTTCCAGAGATTTTGACTTGCACAGTACACTTAGATCCTACCAGACGCTGAATACGGGATTGAAGGTGTGAAGGAGATTTGTGGTGTTGGTCTGAGTTTTTCCTGAGGGGACGACCTTTAGGTTTTCCAGCTCCAGTCTGCCCTGCAACTGGAACTTTTAGGAGTTTAAAGAAGCTGTACTAGCATGACAGTTTTCTCTATCCCACTTTTGTTGCTTCAGCCACAACTCATCTCATGTCATTTCAACAAGCTTTGAGTTGGGAGGGTTCTCTCAGACGACAGAAATGTGTCCCTCTCCCCCACATCGAAAACAGTAGCCAGGACGTGGTCTGGGTTTCTTGACAGGACTATTATTCGGCTTCGACAGTGGTTTAGCTACAAACTCAGGAGTGGTGAGAGTAAGTGCTGTCTTATGCTTGGGTTTAACTTCATTTTTGGGCTTTGGAAGCACCAAGGTCCCGATCCTTCAGCTAAGCAATCTGCTTCTTTAATTCAGCCATCTCAGACAATAACTTGGACTCTTGCAGAGATGCAAGGGTGGTATCTAGGTGATAGAGAAGGGTAGGTTTAGGTGGTGGCTGCTTTTTCTGTTTAAGGGTGCCGATATGTTTTTTCATACATAACCGTTTCATAGCACTCTTATCCTCTCTGGTTCGGAGTGAACGCAACAAGTCTCGGAACTCGATAGGGTTGTCTCTATGAACCTGGAGATGAAGCTCAGAAATAAGAGTGTCATCCCAGCAGCCTCTGCAAAACTGCTGTAGAAGACGATGGTTGTCTTCCGACGATTGAATTCCACCTCCCTTGAGCGTTTTGAAGCCTTTGGAGATAACTAAATTATTTTTCTCTATCATTCTGGAAGGTGTTCATGAATCATCGTCTATTGCACCATAAGCTGAATCAAGCATATCAAGATAAGCTCGGGGAGGAGCACGGGGTCCTAAAAGTTTAACAATATCAGTGGCAGGGGGTAAAAGACTCTCCATCATCCTCCTCATAATTTGCAAGTCAGACACAGTGGGATTGTCAAAAAGCAATTCAACATTTCAACGCCAAGTGTCATACTGAGTTTAATTACTGGGCTGGGGAATTCTCCCTGAAAAAGTGCGAAGCTTAACTAGTAGGTGGAATTGCTGCAGTGACTTCACTCTTAACTATGTGCTCACAATAACTTTGTGCACATCAGCTGGGTTGAGTTGAGCATGACTCACTGCACCTGACAACCTTTTGTCAAACCACGGTAAGTCATCATGGTCAAGTGTTGGCTCATTATGAATAGGACTGGGACTCTGAACATTCATCTTGGGAGCATTCTGCTCTTTATTTGATTTGCATCAATGGTTTCTATTTACAATGTGTTTTTGCAGAGGTTGAGTAAACTAACCAATCACAGACATGTCTGATAATAAAACAGCAGTTGCCATTCAGAGACTCTTAAATAAGACCTCTTCCTATCAGTAATGACAACTGATACAGGTCTGCAAGTTTTAAACAGTCTGATGCCCAAATTTTTGCTTTATATTTCAGCACTGTTTGCGGTTTAAATAATTGATGATGCTGATTGGACAGCTTTGTTTTAAAGGAAAGCATTTGCAAGAATGTGGAACTCTGTGTGTTAGTGAGCTCGCACTGAACTGCTCAAACAGTATAAACCTGCAGTGAATAACATTTTTATGTTAGTAAGCAGGCCAATGTGAATTTGATTTGTATAAAATGGCAATAAAGTAATTAATCTTCAATGTTCTAAGCTTGTTTTGAAGGTGTAACCAACAAAGGATTACGCATCTGCTCTAATGTGACCTATTTGCATGCAGCTGCTATAGGTAGATTAAAAATTTTCCCAAATTGAAAAACTCATAAATAGCTGCTCTTAAAGGTGCATTCAATATTATTTGCCCAATTAAAAAAAATATTTACTACTAAAGAAATTGACTCACATGACCACTCACATGAGATGAGGACTCTAGTCATCAGTTACCTTATAAAAGCTGTTTTATTCTACATGGGGCAGGGTCGCCCTCATGGGGGCTACAATTTTAGAATCACATGACCAGTTGAATACTGCTCGCTTAATCTCAGTAACCATCTTGTTATTGGACAGTTTTATTCTTGGATTAAATCAATCATGGCTGATTGTGAATAGTGATTTTCTACGATGGCATCTGTAACTGAAAACTATTGATTTTGAATTAATCTGCATCCATACCACTAGGTGTCACGTAAGTCTAAGATGACACAAACAAAAAGTTACTGAGTGCACTTTTCATTTCTAAAGTGCTTCCGCTAAGGCCAAACATTATCTAACGATGATCTTACATGAAAAAGATCACCAGTGAAGATCAAAAGGGGTGAATGGGCACCACAGCTCTAACTGGACGCAGTAAGTAACTTGTCACAATAACAAAATAGCACTGTGATTGGCTGCCTTGGTTTAGAGCTCTTCAGTTTTTTTGTTGCTTTTGTTTGTTTGTCCGGTGTTTAGAAATCTTTTTCCAGTTAGTTTTACCAGGGACGAACTGCTGAACATTTGGCAGCATATACCAGTCAACCTTTTCCTGGTTTTTGAATAGTCTGACATTTTTTTGGAAATTTCAGTCACTGAAGTCACAACTGTGTTGTTTAAACGTGCCACGAGATTGAGGTGAGGGAGACGAGCCAATGCACTGGTGAAGCTCCGTCAGCGTGGCTTTCATACAGCGCTGCAGAGTATTCATCTAGCGAATCTCTGCTCTCTTCCTAACAAAATGGACAAACTACATCTCCTCACATGTACAAATAAGGATTTTTCAAACTCTGCTCCCTTGTGCTTCACAGAAACCTGGCTGAGTGAAGCCATTCCGGACAGCGGTTTACATCTGCCGGGCTTTCAGCTGTTCAAAGCAGATAGCATTGCGGAGTTAACAGGGAAAACTAGAGTTGGTGGAACATGCTTTTACATCAATGAAAGTTGGTGTACAGATGTAACAATGTTAAAGAGGATGTGCTGTCCTAATTTGGAAGCACTCTTTATTAACTGCAAGCCTTTCTACTCGCCACGGGACTCTTATTATTATTATTATTCTGTTATTATTATTCTCGGGGATTTTAACAAAGCAAATCTCACATGTGAACTGCCCAAATACAAACAGCACATTACATGCCCCACCAGAGAAAGAAATATACTGGATCATCGCTACACGACAATAAAGGATGCATATCGCTCTGTCCCTAGAGCAGCTTTGGGACTCTCTGATTGCTGTCTGGTTCATCTTTTTTACAAACAATAGACAGAAATTAAAATCAACCAAGCCAGTAGTAAGGACTTTACAGCGATGGACCAATGAAGCAGAGTGGGAACTACAAGACTGCTTCGATTTCACAGACTGGAGTTTTTTTGAGGCTGCAGCCACAGACCTGGATGAGCTCACAGATACTGTGACATCATATATCAGTTTCTGTGAGTGTATGGTCATTCCTATTAGGAATTATTTATAATTCAATAATGATAAACCATGGTTTACAGGAAAACTCAGACAGATTCGTCATGCCAAAGAGGATTCATACAGGGGTGGGGATAAAGTCTTGTACAATCAGGCCAGAAACACACTGAATAGGGAAATCAGAGTGGCTAAAAGAAGTTACTCTGAGAAGCTGAAAAACAAGTTTTCAGCCAACGAGCCTGCATCAGTGTGGAGTGGCATAAAACAACTCACAAATTACAGGACTCAAACACCCAACTCTGTGGTGGACCAACAACTGGCTGACGACCTGAATGTGTTCTACTGTAGATTTCAAAGGACCAATCTCACACCCCACACCCGCTCTGACCTTCACTTCACACAAACACCAACACCTCCTGCAATCCCTCTCCTGCTACTCAACCTTCAGATCTGTGAAGATGATGTGTGCCAGGTTTTTCAGAAAACAAAAAACAAGGAAGGCTTCAGGCCCAGATGGCATCTCACCAGCTTGTCTTCGATCCTGCTATAACCATCTGGCCCCCATCTTCACACAGATTTTCAATAGATAACTGGATCAGTGTGAAGACCCATGCTGATTCAAACACTCAATCATCATTCCTGTCCCAAAGAAACCAAAAATCACAGGACTTAATGACTACAGACTTGTTGCCCTGAAGTCTGTGGTCATGAAGTCATTTTAGAGACTTGTGTTGGCCCACCTGAAGAACATCACTGGACCCTTTCTAGATACCCTTCAATTTTCTTATCGAGCAAATAGGTCTGTGGATGATGCAGTCAACATGGGATTGCATCATATTCTGCAACATCTGTAAAGACCAGGGACATATGCAAGGATCCTTTTTGTGGACTTCAGTTCAGCTTTCAAGACAATCTATACTCCAGAACAAATTACACCAACTCTCTGTTCCCATGTCTATTCTATCTGTCAGTGGATCATCAGCTTTCTGACAGACAGGCAGCAGCTTGTGAGACAGGGGAAATTCCATTCCAGCACCTGTTCAATCAGCAATTGTGCTCCCCAGGGATGTGTGCTCTCCCAACTACTTTTCTCCCTATACACCAATGACTGCATCGGCAAGGACCCCTCTGTCAAGCTCCTGAAATTTGCAGATGACACAACTGTCATCGGCCTCATCCAAGATGATGATGAGTCTGCATACAGAAGTGGACTTCAAAGGACACTGGTCACTAATCTTGCAGTTCAAACACATTCACTGTCTAAATACTGACCCTTAGCACTTAATAAGTTTAATAATTTTTTAAATTATGTTTTTTGACTATAAATAATTCTTATTTACATTATTCATGATGTTAGCCAGAGGGGAACTGGCCCCCACAGTGAGTCTGGTTTCTCCCAAGGTTATTTTTCTCCATTAACAATCATCTTTTGGAGTTTTGTGTTCCTTGCCACAGTCGCCTTCGGCTTGCTCACTGGGGTTATTAATACAATTATTATTTAATTATTTTTAAACACGATAAAGAATCATATCTTATCTAATTCCACAACAGGGCTCCAAACAAAAAAAAAAAAAATCAATTAAGGAGCCAATGGCTCCTACAGGGGGAAAAACAGGCGCCAAATATTTTAAATTTTTTTAACTCCATCCATTCCTTTTCGTCCCGCAGCTCGCTAACAGTGTAGTCTGTGGAGCATTCTTCGCAATTATGTGATCACGTGCATTTTTATGCTTGTTACTGTCACCGTGTTTTCTAACAGTCTCTTTTTTGAAATTGTTAGTTCCTGCAATGAACTCCGTTTTCCCCGCTATTTCTTTGATATAAACTTTTGTTATGTATCTCGGGAAATGTAAAGCAAATTTTAAAATCAAAAGGGAGTAAACTTTTACTGTCACCAATGGCGACCTTGACAGAAATTACACTCACAAATAAATTTATTTGGTCACAAATGCGACCATTTTTAGTCGCAGTTTGGAGCCCTGCACAAGGATGATGATTTATCGACTTTATAGACATTACATTTTTATCGTCTGTTAATGCTGAACTTCTGTAAAGCTGCTTTGAAACGATGTGTGTTGTGAAAGGCGCTATACAAAATTGACTTGACTAGAAGTGAGGCTGAATGGCTGGCTGTCTGGTGCAGTCATAACAATCTTGAGCTGAATATGCTCAAAATGGTGGAGATGACTGTGGGCTTTTGGAAAACACCCCAACACTGACCCCCCTCACTATTCTAAACAGCACTGTGGCAGCATTGCAGTCATTCGGGTTCCTGGGCACTGCCATCTCACAGGACCTGAAGTGGGAGTCAAACATTGACTCCATTGTGAAAAAGGCCCAGCAGAGGTTGTACTTCCTTCGCCATCTGAGGAAGTTCAACCTGCCACAGGCACTGCTGATACAGTTCTACTCAGCAGTCATTGAGTCTGTCCTTTGCACTTCAATAACTGTCTGGTTTGGTTCAGCTATGAAATCAGACATCAGAAGATTACAAAGGACTACAGTTCAGTCTGCTGAGAACATGATTGGTTGCAATAATGAAATATACACTTCCAGAGTGAGTAAAAAGGCTGGAAAAATCACTCTGGACCCCACTCACCCTGCCCATGACCTTTTTGAGCTCTTGCCTTCTGGCCGACATTCAGAGCAGAACAGTTTTCACTCGGGCTATCCATCTCATGAACAGTTAAAATTGACTCATTGAAAATAATTATGTGCAATATACAGTTTAGTCTTTTTTATATTTATACAACACATCTACCTCTTCTCTTCTGCCATTTCATTCATCTGAAGGAAAAAAAATTGCACTGTACATAACAGATCTGTATTTTGCAATATACATAACAGATAACAGATTTATATTAGAATTGCACTATGTATGTGTATGTGTGTGTGCGTCTGTGTGTGTGTGTGTGTGTGTGTACACTCACCTAAAGGATTATTAGGAACACCATACTAATACTGTGTTTGACCCCCTTTCGCCTTCAGAACTGCCTTAATTCTATGTGGCATTGATTCAACAAGGTGCTGAAAGCATTCTTTAGAAATGTTGGCCCATATTGATAGGATAGCATCTTGCAGTTGATGGAGATTTGTGGGATGCACATCCAGGGCACGAAGCTCCCGTTCCACCACATCCCAAAGATGCTCTATTGGGTTGAGATCTGTTGACTGTGGGGGCCATTTTAGTACAGTGAACTCATTGTCATGTTCAAGAAACCAATTTGAAATGATTCGAGCATTGTGACATGGTGCATTATCCTGCTGGAAGTAGCCATCAGAGGATGGGTACATGGTGGCCATAAAGGGATGGACATGGTCAGAAACAATGCTCAGGTAGGCCGTGGCATTTAAACGATGCCCAATTGGCACTAAGTGGCCTAAAGTGTGCCAAGAAAACATCCCCCACACCATTACACCACCACCACCAGCCTGTACAGTGGTAACAAGGCATGATGGATCCATGTTCTCATTCTGTTTATGCCAAATTCTGACTCTACCATCTGAATGTCTCAACAGAAATCGAGACTCATCAGACCAGGCAACATTTTTCCAGTCTTCAACTGTCCAATTTTGGTGAGCTCTTGCAAATTGTAGCCTCTTTTTCCTATTTGTAGTGGAGATGAGTGGTACCCGGTGGGGTCTTCTGCTGTTGTAGCCCATCCGCCTCAAGGTTGTGCGTGTTGTGGCTTCACATATGCTTTGCTGCACACCTCGGTTGTAACGAGTGGTTATTTCAGTCAAAGTTGCTCTTCTATCAGCTTGAATCAGTCGGCCCATTCTCCTCTGACCTCTAGCATCAACAAGGCATTTTCGCCCACAGGACTGCCGCATATTTTTGTTGTTTTTCCCTTTTCACACCATTCTTTGTAAACCCTAGAAATGGTTGTGCGTGAAAATCCCAGTAACTGAGCAGATTGTGAAATACTCAGACCGGCCCGTCTGGCACCAACAACCATGCCACGCTCAAAATTGCTTAAATCACCTTTCTTTCCCATTCTGACATTCAGTTTGGAGTTCAGGAGATTGTCTTGACCAGGACCACACCCCTAAATGCATTGAAACAACTGCCATGTGATTGGTTGATTAGATAATTGCATTAATGAGAAATTGAACAGGTGTTCCTAATAATCCTTTAGGTGAGTGTATATATATTTATAATTTTTTTTTATAATTTTTTTTATTATTATCTATGTCTTGCTGCTGTTTTTTTGTATTGTTTTTGTATTGTTGTGCACTGGAAGCTCCTGTCACCAAGACAAATTCCTTGTATGCGTAAGCATATTCAGAATTCTAATTCTGAATAAATTTGAATATTGAATATGTCATATTATTTATTATACAGTGACCAATAATTTAAACAGTAATTAAGCAATATTTTATTAAAATAAATATAATCTATACCAAATATATTCATTTAAAATAACATCCATTTAAAATAACATTTATTAGGCCTAAAATGATCAAATATTAATACAATATTTATTGCTTAAAAGAAACTGGAGTGCAGCTCAAATCCACTATTGAAATCTGCTACTCGGAAGAGCGTCACAGTTGCATACTTTGTTATGTCACGGTAATTTAATATTTTTATTGATATTAATAATCGCAATTACAATTTCAATGGCATACATGTAGTCATAATAGTACAGTCTACAGCCATTTGCCGCTATAAAGTGCAATCCTGCTTGCGCACTGCATGCCACATCATGTCCAAAACACAAATGTGCATCTGTAACTTCTTTGCTTGTAAAGATGTAATGGGCTCAAAATAAAGTAATCACAGAGAGTTTCACCATAAATAAATAATCATTAGGATTACTGCATACATCGTGATAAATACAACAGTGATCCGCAGGTCTCCATGGATCATCCAAACCAACAATCACGTCAGTTCTTTCAGCAGGCATACATGCACATGCTAATTTCAGTGGCTGTTTGATGTTTTCACATTACCTTTTAAGGAATTTTTCTCCCATGCAAGTTTATTATTGTTACTGTTAATGATTAATTGATTTTCATTCATTAACGATTAACGGTTAACGATTGTAGATTAATGAAATTTCTTAAAATTTGCAACCCTACTTTAAACTGTGTGCATTCTCATGGTGCCATCAGCCAATCAAACAATGATGTCATGTCCCTGCAGCTCTAGAGTAATTATAGTCACATGGATAAAAAAGCAAAGATGACAATGCACATCTTATGGATCATGCGCCACCTGAGCAACTGCCATTGAGATGAGTGGAAAAGCCAACAGATATTTTTCTTCCTTGAATTTCCTTGAAAGCAGATGGTATTAGGAGTAGGGATATTTGCATTTTAGAGAGCAAGATACTGGACACAGATGAGTCAAACCCAAAGACTGTAAATTGTAAATGCATACATCTTCTTAAAGTTAATGTGTCATATTTTAGAAGTGCACTTGCATATAACTTTAGATGGCCTTAAAGCTAACAGACATGAACTAAAAGCCACAAAAATCCAATTTTGTTTTCATATTTTGACACTTTTATTATGTACAGGTTTTTACCATAGAAAGCAAATGATTGGCTCATAGGATCGTATTTTACACACAGACCTCTGACATTCATAAAAAAAATAAAAAAAGGAAAGGAAATCATAACTAGGACAGAAGCTCATACTATCAACACTAAGCGATTCAAGCCAAGCCAATTATTTTAAGAAGGTGACTTCATTAAGACATTAATTAAAGAGTGCCCTGATATGACATTTTAGCTATTGAATATTTTGTTAGAACTGAGTGTTTTTCAGAATTATATTTAACAACAGTGTTTATTGTTTTATTATTATTCTAGTCTCTCTCTCTCTCTCTCTCTCTCTCTCTCTCTCTCTCTCTATATATATATATATATATATATATATATATATATATACACACACACACACACACACACAGTATATATTTTTCTGTTGAGAGTGCAACAGTGATTATAAGGATACATATTATTCGTCTAACCATAAAAACATTGATCCAATATACTGTAAATGAGTATTGTATTATAATTGACTTATAGTACAATTAACAAAGTCCTTAGTGGAGTTTGCTAAGGCAAACATCACTATTACTATTGCTCATAGTTGGGGTTTTGGGTTTTCAAAGTATTAAACTTAAGCGTAAATCACACTGTTTGTGCTACAAACATGAATCTTTTGCTTAACATTAAATTTCTTTTTGTCCACATTAATCAAGATTGGATATACACAGTGGGATAATTGTGCCTAAAAGTATCTGAAGGTCAGTCTACCTCCAAACACAAATAGCCTGTCAAGACTTTGACATGCCTGACTTTCTCAACCCACAACTCTCTCTGAGCTGTTAACCTTTTCTTCAAGAGCCATTCCACTTCGTAAAACTCTCCCATAAAATCACCTCATACATCTGGGTTTTCCTTTTGAACAATGTTCCTTAGACTATGTGGAAGCTTAGAATGTAAATAGTCAAATAAGTGCTGTCCAATATCACACAGTTTGTCAGCACCCTGGAATAAATATGATGTACGATCCAAGCAATGGATGTGACCTTGTCAAAGGCGCCACCTAAAATGTTGATGAATGAAAGGTGGGGGGATAAGGCAAAGTAGGCAGGTGATGGGAAGTTGACAGTGATGGAGAATGCTCTCCAAAAACGCTGCTGTTTGGGGTGGCAGGTGTTTGTGAGATCCCTCAGCTATGGGGTGTAGAGTTATCGGAGGCTTTAGTAGGGAAGGAGCCAGATTCCTACAACAATCAGTGTGTGTGTATATACAGTATATTTACATTTAATGCTATAATGCTACCAGTCAAAAGTTTTGAAACACTTGACAGAAATGTTTCTCATGATCTTAAAATCGTTTGATCTGAAGGTGTATGCTTAAATGTTTGAAAATAATTTTGTAGACAAAAATATAATTGTGCAACCATATTAATTTATTTCATTAAAAAACTAAAATGTAATTAATAAAAAATTTTTTAAAAAATACAATTTTGGATTTTGTTTAGTCACAACATAATTCCCATAGTTTAATTTATGTAATTCCATGGTTTTGATGACATTACTATTATTCTAAAATGTGAAGAAAAAAATAATATATATATATATATATATATATATATATATATATATATATATATATATATATATATATATATATATATATATTCACAGCACTTTACTTTTTCCACATTTTGTTGTGTTACAGCCTTATTCCAAAATTGATTAAATTCATTATTTTCCTCAAAATTCTACAAACAATACCCCATAATGACAACATGAAAGAAGTTTGTTTGAAATCTTTGTGTGGCAGGGCAGAGGGCGGGGCCGGGTCGTGATTATACACACCCGGTCCCATATCAGGCTAATCAAGCCTCCGAGAGGGATAAAGGCCGATGGCAGATGGTGGTGCGACAAGAGAGAGATCATGTCTGTGTGTGTTTTGTCTTTTAAGTTTATCATTAAAATATTATTTATATCATCCAGCCGGTTCTCACCTCCTCCTTTCCCTTGATGATACGTTACACTGGTGTCGAAACCAGAGAAGGAGGAGGGATACGCCGTGGTAGAGTTCCCGTCACTACCGTCCACCCCAACGAGCAGCCGCGGCCATCTGCTGGGGGACGAGGAGCCCTGCCGCCTGGAAGCGGAGGAACGGCCGCCGACCGCAAGGGGAGAAGGGGCTCCTAGTCGACCACCTGGAGCGGTCAGGGCCGCTGCCAAGGGCAGAGGATGCCCCTACCAGCCGCTGAAGTGGGGAGGGGATCGCGACTGACCGCCTGGAGCGGGAGAACCGCTGCCATGGGTGGGGGAGACCCCTTCGGCTCCCGAGAACGTGGCGGGGCATTCTGTCCGCCAGGGGCTGGAGGACTGCCTGGAGAGGCACGGCTGTCGTCCGTTAGAGGGTGGAGGAGTGGCCGAGGAACAAGCTACAGCTTATCGAAGAACCGGCAAGTAGGTTTTTTTTGGATGACCTGCAGGCAGACGACGCAGAAGTCGCGGCCCTCCCCAGGGAAAGGGGGGGGGGGGGGTGTATGTCAGGCCGGGTGCTCCCCAGCCAGAAAGAACGAGGGAGGGCGGAGGGTGAGGCCGGGTCGTGATTATACACACCCGGTCCCGTATCAGGCTAATCAAGCCTCCGAGAGGGATAAAGGCCGATGGCAGACAGTGGTGCGACGAGAGAGAGATAATTTACGGACATGTTCATCATGTGTGTGTTTTGTCTTTTAAGTTTATCATTAAAATATTATTTATATCGTCCAGCCGGTTCTCGCCTCCTCCTTTCCCTTGATGATACGTTACACTTTGCAAAGTTATTAAAAGTGTATCCACAAAGTGATACCAAAGTGATCCTTGAGATGTTTCTACAACTTGATTGGAGTCCACCTGTGGTAAATTAAGTTAATTGGATATGATTTGGAAAGGCACACACCTGTCTATATAAGGTCCCACAGTTAACAGTGCATGTCAGAGCACAAACCAAGCCATGAAGTCCAAGGAATTGTCTGTAGACCTCTGAGACAGGATTGTGTCGAGGCACAAATCTGGCATAGGGTACAGAAAAGTTCTGCAGCATTGAAGGTCCCAATGAGCACAGTGGTTCTCCATCATCCGTAAGTGGAAGAAGTTTGGAAACACCAGCACTCTTCCTAGAGCTGGCCGCCCAGCCAAACTGAGTGATTGGGGGAGAAGGGCCTTAGTCAGGGAGGTGACCAAGAACCCGATGGTCACTCTGACAGAGCTCCAGCATTTCTCTGTGGAGAGAGGAGAACCTTCCAGAAGAACAACCATCTCTGCAGCACTTCACCAATCAGGCCTGTATGGTAGAGTTGCCAAACGGAAGCCACTCCTCAGTAAAAGGCACATGACACCCCACCTGGAGTTTGCCAAAAGGCACCTGAAGGACTCTCAGACCATGAGAAACAAAATGATCTGGTCTGATGAAACAAAGATTGATCTCTTTGGCCTTTGGTGACAGCATCATGCTGTGGGGATGTTTTTCAGTGGCAGGAACTGGGAGACTAGTCAGGATCGAGGGAAAGAGGAATGCAGCAATGTACAGTGACATCCTTGATGAAAACCTGCTCCAGAGCGCTCTGGACCTCAGACTGGGGTGAAGGTTCATCTTCCAACAGGACAACGACCCCCAAGCACACAGCCAAGATAACAAAGGATTGGCTATGGGACAACTCTGTGAATGTCTTTGAGTGGCCCAGCCAGAGCCCAGACTTGAACCCGCTTGAACATCTGTGGAGAGATCTGAAAATGGCTGCGCACCGATGCTACCCATCCAACCTGATGGAGCGTGAGAGGTCCTTCAAAGAAGAATGTGAGAAATTGCCCAAAAATAGGTGTGCCAAGCTTGTTGCATCATACACAAAAATACTTGAGGCTGTAATTGGTGCCAAAGGTGCTTCAAGAAAGTATTGAGAAAAAGCTGTGAATAATTATGTACATGTGATTTTATTTGTTATTTCTTTTTAATTATTTTTTTAAATTTTTTTTTTAAGTGTTATTTTTAACACTTGTTTGTGTTTTATTGTTTGTAGAATTTTGAGGAAAATTTAATCCATTTTGGAGTAAGGCTGTAACATAACAAAATGTGGAAAAAGCGAAGCGCTGTGAATACTTTCCGGATGCACTGTATATATATATATATATATATATATATATATATATATATATATATATATATATATATATATATATATAATAAAGAATGAGTTCAAAACTTTTGACTTTTTTGTATATAATATTTTGTATTATATATATTATATAATGTTGTGGTAAGAAATTAGATGTATTGCTAAATTTAAATCAACACTTATTTTGCACAACACTAGCTCATGATTTACTAAAAACTGATCATGTGCATCCTCTGTTTAAAAATAAAGAGGCTTTTGGTAGATTTTGACTAGACTGATCACACTGTGAATTTGGCAACAGTATGTAACAGTATGATGGGGGGCAAATGTCAGTTATTCATCTAAATGGGGTTGATTTCAGGGTACATGAACTTTTAAAAGCAATGTGTCATTTTCCGATGTGATAATGTTTTTGGAATGGCCACTTCTGCTAATCGATCAGCTAGTCACAGTTATTGGCTATAATACCATAAGTCTGTTGAATGCTTGATTCTGATTGGTTCACGGATGTTCTAAGGTGTGCAATTATTCTTCAAGTAAACGCACGGCTATGTAGTTCCAGGTCTTGACCGAACAACGGTTCCATATCACTTTGCCAAATTATTTCAGTTATTTCAAAGAGCCATACAGGCTACCACAAAAAAAAAAAATTATTTCAATTTTGGTTAAATAGAGCCCTCGCACTCCCTTGTTTACCCCGCACTTACACACACTTACACCCACACACACATACGCACATGCACGCGCACACACACACACACACACACACACACACACACACACATGCACACACATATTGAGACTCGAGTTGCGACCGACAAATAGAGCCGTACCCCGCGACATGATCAACACAACAATTTCTATGATCCGAAACAACTTTTAATGTTTCAATATATTTCACCTTAATCAGCCTCACATAGCTGTAGTGGAAAGCACCACGCTCCTGTACCCGCCCCCCCCCCCCCGTCCCCCCCCCCGTCCCCCATTTCACTTTCTCACACAAACACACACACACACACACACACACACACAGAGAGAGAGAGAGAGAAGCGCATCCTCAGTTGCTAGTTCTAACATTACATTTTCGAAATTGCAACGAAGGCTTGAACTGTATCAAAGCTAGATACACTTGATCAATACTACAGTTTCTATATTATCTGAAATATCTGTGGGAAAAACCCTCGCGCTCCCCCTCTCACACACACACACACACACACACACTACCGCACTCATGGACACACATTATAAGTATAACACACACACACTTAAGGCTCATACATACTCGTGAGAGAAAAACAGAGTTGTCATGTCAGCCCACTCCTGCATCTCAGTGGGGATTAAAAACAGTTATTAAAGTTTTCAACGGGTATATGGTGACGCATCTTGGCGAGGTGGTGGCACCTCAGGTGTACATTACTTTTCAACAATTCAATGGTCTGTCATCAATTATTCCTTACATAATTGGTTTGGAAGATATATTATCTTTCACCTCTTAAAATCTGAAGTTAATTTTTTGTCATAGATTAATTTACAGCAGATAATTAATTTTTAATCCACGTCTATCACATACTTGTTATTGTAAATTTCATGTACAACTTGGTGTCGTGGTGATATCTTTAACAGCAATTTCTAGCATCCATCCATCCATCCATCGTCAACCGCTTATCCTGTGTACAGGGTCGCGGGGGGCTGGAGCCTATCCCAGCTAACATTGGGCGAAAGGCAGGGTACACCCTGGACAGGTCGCCAGTCCATCGCAGGGCCACACATATACAAACAACCATTCACACTCACATCCACACTTGGGGCAATTTTTGGAGACATCAATTAACCTAGCCTGCATGTCTTTGGATGGTGGGAGGAAGCCGGAGCACCCGGAGAGAACCCACGCAGACACGGGGAGAACATGCAAACTCCACACAGAAAGGCTGTGGCAGCAATTTCTAGCAGTAGATGACAAATTTATTCTATGGTGTTGTCATACATAAGGTGAAATCTGACCTGACCTTTAAAAATGTTTCAAGTGGTACTGTGCAAAGTGTATTTGGGGTTTCTATCACAATATTTTACTGATAAGGCTTGCTATCTTAAACCAAGATGCACTCTCAAGCAAGGACTCTAGAAATATCTGTCACGTGGAATGAGCAGTCTGACATGCGCCAGAAATAAGTCATTTAGCTTGTATAAACCATCAGCGGGTTGGGAAGTTTATGAACTTTGAGGTGGATTGGGTCATTAATCATATCTACAGTATAGGGCTGAGGATCTTAAGTCCTCACACCCCTCCTGTCGCCCTCTTTCATTTTATTTTACTCCTCAGTCCTCAGTGTTGTACGACCAACATTCTGTTGACAGCAGATTTTAAAAAATGAGGTCAAAAGGTGATAATTCAGGGAGAGAATGGGTTTAGAATAGATATATTAGCCTGGTATCTAGAGGGTGTATGTCAACTCCGGTATTCTGGTTTCGTTCCCCCTTCTACACTTGTAATGGAGTGGGAACAAGTAAATGGGGGTCAGTTCTCACTAAGAGTCAACAGTTCTACATCACTATCAGTAGTATAAAGCCAATGGCAGATAAAAGTTTACTTCCATTTTCCTAAATGAACAATGTTTGAGCTTATAGAAACCAGAGCTATACCGCTCAAATATGTTTAGTTGTCAGCCATAGTGCCGTTAACAAATAGGCCTAACTTGGAACAAGTTTAACAAGTGTGGTGTTGCTACCTGTTACTGTGCAACCATCAAAGTGGCAGTTGGGACAGGTGAAAGTTCAATAAATACACATGATGTCAATTTCAAGCAAAAATTTAGACTGGTCACACTGTGAATTTGGCAAGAGTAGGTTAAAATGTTGCTTTCTTTGAATACCGAAAAATGAATAACTGCCCCCAGTGGCAAAGCTGGAAGTGTTGTTGACCGTATAGAGCATGTGTGAGCTTCAGATTCTGGGTGAAATGTCCACAGAGTGATACCAAAGTGAGTTGTATTTTTAGTTTTAAATTATGCAAAACAGTCAATAGGAATGCATATTTTGTTAAATCTACCCCCTAACTAAACCTCCATCCCTAAACCTAACTGTCAGTAGAGTAGAAATTGTATTCTATATATGGAAATGCAACATTTAAATCATGTTAAGTCCCTAAAGATTAAGAAATAACGTAAAATATTTCTGCAATTAGCTAGATGCCAAGTTATCACTAAATAATTAAAGCCTTGCAAACTATAGTTGACTTAATTTGATTCATAGGTTTATACAAATATTATCACAACATAAATGTGCTGAAAACACCAACTGGTCACCAGCATATATTGTTCTTTGGATGCTTGTCCCCAGTATGGGATGCTAGTGTGTTGCTCTACCAAACAGGCTTCTTAAATAGCAATAGAGTTCTTCTAAGTACTGCTGCTCAAAAGCATGACTGTGCTGGTCAACCAGCTAAATCAGCACCAAACCAACACTAACCAGCATAAACTAACCTAGGCCAGAATGGAAGTTCATGCTGGTTTAAATTGGCTTTTTCAGCAGGGAATATTTGCATATTTGTTGATTTTTTTGAATTGTTGATGTCACATTCAGAGAACACAACAACTACTAATTGCACTCCTAGATGGATAAAAATACACTATGCTGGTTTTGATTAACAGTATGCACTCTGAGCTCATATGGAAGACAAAGAGGTCAGTGTTCACATGGAAATCTTCATACCACTGGGACAATTGGAGAGCTTTAATTAAATATGCTCCATAGTCAGGGTTCAAAGATCCCAGGTTCCTTGGTGAAGGCAGTCCATCTGTCCAGCGATCCCTCCAGTTCACACCCACCACCTTTAATTAGCAGAGGATAGCCAGGCCTCTCACTAGCTGATCCCCTCGCACGCGCAGAGGAAAGTGAAAGAGTAAAGGAATCCATCTGTCTTCTGTCTATGGTGAAGAATCACAGATTAGCACACTTCTGCCCATTGAACGCTGGGAATTCCTCTCCTCGGGTGTGAGCCAGAGGATCCGCAGCTGTTTCGACTATTAATAAGTGCGTGTGTCGGTGTGCGTTTGTTTAGACAGTGTGACTGCCAACATGTGGCCTTGAGTGTAACTCCAGTCTTTAGCAAGCTGCAACTTGAGATACTGAGTGGAGAGTAGAAGAGTGTAAACTGCTTTGAGCCATAATCCTTTTTCTTCACTGTATCTGTGATCTCCAATAATCAGTCCATCTGTTCATCTTTTTCACACTTAATCATGAAGTTCTTAATCTGCACAAGTAATGAGGAAGAAAACATATTTTAACCACACCTACAGAACTCACATGCTCTCAAGCTTTTGCCAATGAAGAGACATTCAGATAACGGTGCCTGATGAGGATTTGTTAAAACCCAGTGCTTCAGCCTGATTACATTCAATATATTTGGCACTGACTGGTTCAAGCAATTAGCAATAATACAGTTGTTGCTAATGCTGACAGTTTTCTGTGAAGGTTTCCTGCTCAACTCTCATAAGAGGACTTCCACCAAAATGTAAGGGTGAAATGTGTACTTTCTGTGCAACTAGTATCACTAAATGCTGTTGCAAATATAATGAAATTTTTTTTCAAACAGATTTCCCAAATTCTATTGGTCAGAAGATTGGATTCATAATGTCAATTTGGGCATTAATGACCAAACACATGCAATGACTTATTCTCTTACCACACATGATCATTTTATGTTTCAATGCAGGATAAAAAAAAAAAAAATTCTGAACTTCACAAGAACAGTACTATTAGTGTTGTGTTCTTGAGACCTGTGTAATGCCATTTTAAGAAGGCACCAAATCCAAGACATGTTGTTCATAAGTACATGCTTTAGCAGATAGTAAAAGTAGAATTTCACGTTCAAAACGGTCCTAGTCAAGACTTGAAACTTTTTCAAATAATAAAAAAAATAAAAAATAATAATAATAATAAACAATCTTGAAGAAATAATAATACAAAATTAAAGAACACATTTGTGTATGGATCTACTTTCTTACGCAACAGATCATAATCTGCCATTGCTGGTTCAAAGCAAATGATGCGTCCAAGCCTCCGTTAGTAATTAAAAAATATCACTTCAGAAATAGTATCATGGCTTGGTCTGTTTCATACAAGTTATTGGATAAACAAGGGTGTGTGTGTGTGTGTGTGTGTGTGTGTGTGTGTGTGTGTGTGTGTGTGTGTGTGTGTGTGTGTGTGTGTGTGTGTGTGTGTGAGTGAGAAGAGAGAGAGAGAGAGAGAGATGGAGGGTGTGCAGTCAACTTTTGCCACTCCCAAGCAGAGATGCTGTCAGCTTTCTGAAGATCAGCTTTCTCAGTGGAAAATAACATCCAAGCGGGGTTTTTTCTCCCTATTTCGCAGTAGCTGGTGCACAAGTGTCGATCACTATAGAAACCGCAATGTCCTCCACCATTTTATACAGCACCCATTGTGTAATTAATCAGTCTTTTGTGTCTCTCAGCTGTGATGAGCTGTAATGCTGATGTTGTTCATTTAAAGCCGTTTAAAGCTATTTCCTAGCTTTAGAAGTGTAGTAGGAATACAAGCGATCACAAAGAGCTGTTGTATGTAAATGGCTGACGCAGATTCACTTCACATCACCTAACTGGCTCATATTAAACAAAAAAATTATCTTTTGCCACCACCTGCTGGCAAACATGTGTAATGTTAAAAAAAAATACAAACAGTAGCTCTTAACACATATGCACCACTCTTACACTTATGTTTAGAATGGCACACACAAGCGGAGTGGTACAGTCTCGGAGTGCTGATGGTGTCAGACCATCAGTGCTCATGGAACGGTTCTTGTCCAATCAGATTCGAGGCCCAGAACTAACTGTTATATATATATATATATATATATATATATATATATATATATATATATATATATATATACAGTGCATCCGGAAAGTATTCACAGCACATCACTTTTTCCACATTTTGTTATGTTACAGCCTTATTCCAAAATGGATTAAATTAATTATTTTCCTCAAAATTCTAAAAACAAGACCCCATAATGACAATGTGAAAGAAGTTTGTTTGAAAACTTTGCAAATTTACTAAAAATAAAAAATGAAAAAAAAAAAAATCACATGTACATAAGTATTCACAGCCTTTGCCTTGACACTCAAAATTGAGCTCAGGTGCATCCTGTTTCCACTGATCATCCTTGAGATGTTTCTACAACTTGATTGGAGTCCACCTGTGGTAAATTCAAATTGGACATATCTCCCAAGGCACATACCTGTCTATATAAGTTCTCATAGTTAACAGTGCATGTCAGAGCACAAACCAAGCCATGAAGTCCAAGAAATTGTCTATAGACCTCCGAGACAGGATTGTATCAAGGCACAGATTTGGGGAAGGGTACAGAAAAATTTCTGCAGCATTGAAGGCCCCAATGAGCACAGTTGTTCTCCATCATCTGTAAATGGAAGAAGTTTGGAACCAGACTCTTCCTAGAGCTGGCCGCCCGGCCAAACTGAGCGATCGGGGGAGAAGGGTCTTAGTCAGGGAGGTGTCCAAGAATATATATCATATATATATGTGTGTGTGTTGCCGGTGTGTTTAAAAAATAATCACCACATGATAAAAAAAATATATTTTGGGGGTTTATTATGATGGCTGTTTATAAAAAAAAAACAGCAGTCGATGGGGGGCCATATTGTTAAAAAATGAAAGGAAGAAAGAAAATACAAAACTGTGCCTATTTGAAAAATGAAAAATTGGATTACAATCCAGGAGTTTTCTGACAATTTGTAAATGTGAGTCAAAAAGAACAATGTCCCAAATGAGTGCAAAAATTATTCATGAATTTTAGCAGAATGAAACTCAGTTGAATGAAAGATGGTACAATGAAAAATGGCTAATGTCAAAAGAAAACACAGAGCATTAGCTTAACCATATACTTCAACTTAATTCTCAGCATTTTATGTATTTAAGTTCTTGCTTAAATCACTCAAAGCATCTTATGCATTTAACACATGCTTAAATCACTCACAGTATTTGACTTATTTTTAACCAGGCTATATGGACATGAATAAGTTTAAACAATAGAATTTTCATTACACATTTTCAAACTCCAGGCATGCAATCCATAGGCATCCTTCAAACATACAACCCTTCTGAACACATATTTAATGGAGTTTATAAGCATCTTGTGTGAAATTTTATATTTACCCAAAGAATTCTAAAATGATTAACATAACTGGTTGCTGTCTTGCACAATGCATATTCTCACTTCTCCAGCACAACAGCTCCACTTAGCTAAAAATAGTCAAGTGGAGCTGTGGTTGGAGACTGTATATGTGTATATATACACTGTGTGTGTGTGTGTGCGTGTGTACGTGTGTGTGTGTATATACACATATATATACAGTACATACACACACACACACACACACACACACATATATACACATATACATTATATATTATATTAAACATATTGAATGGACCTTCATTCAATGATGGAGGGAACAAAACATTATGTCGATGTAGTGACACTAGGGGTCTCTCTTGAGAGCCTCTGTTACCTCTTGTCATTGAGAAAAGGCCAATGAGATTTGCCAAACAGAATTTGCATGCCCCTCCCCCGGACATGCGTGCGCGTCTGTTTAGACAGGTTTTGAGCTGAGGAGCCAAGAGTAAGGTTCCAGCCATTTCAGCAGCTAGTACAATGTTGTGGCAAGAGGGGCACAACGTCTCGTTCTCTCCATCATTGAACAGAGGTTACGACGGTAACCGAGATGTTCCCCTTCTGTCACTCACTCGATGTTGTATCGATGTAGTGACACTAGGGGTCCTTATCTAAAAATGGAACAATACTGAACCATGTTTCGTGGACTGCTGATGCAGGTGCAAGCAAGCTGCTGTGTGCAAAAATAGCAGGTGTATCAAACGGCGTTAGTGGGCACCGGTTAAGTGACCCAGGGAGTGAGGAAACTGCTTTTTTTGTGACAATGTTGGTACTGCAGCCCGTTGGGGGTGTGGCAAACAAAGAAAAGAAAACAAAAGATTCTCCACCCGGCCCTAAACCGGGGGATGGATTGGTCTGAACACCAGCTCCGTGGCAGATGTCTCTCTCCCTGGGTTGCCCATCTCAGGAGCGCTTGGGAGCCTTCCGTGTCCGGGAGGTGATTCGTGAGACGGGGGCGTCTGCCTCCTGGGGGGAGCTCTGAGCTGGGCCTGGGCTGGGGTGGAGCTTCCTGGAGTTTCACCACCGCAGGGGCAAGATGTGTTGGATGCCTCCGTCTGTTTCTTCACCGCCGAGAACTGCTGGGCGAAGTCCATAACAATCTGGAAGATGGGGGCTTTGAGAAAGGGAGCCTTGTTGAAGTCCCGTATCTCAACCAGATTCAGCCACAGGTGTCCTTCCTGGACCACATGGGTGGACATCACCTGACGAGTGCACGCGCTGTGACCTCCATGGCCTGGAGGGTGAGGTCAGTCGCCGTGCACAGTTCCTGCAGCACATCAGGATCAGGAATACCTAGGTGCAGATCTTTTAACGTCTTTGCCTGGTGGATTTTCAGGAGTGCCATGGCATGCAGGGTGGAGGTGGCCTGTCCAGTGGCACTGTAGGCCTTGGTTGCCAGAGACGAAGTCAACCTACAGGCCTTGGAGGGGAGTGCCAGTCGATCCCTCCTGGTGGCGGTGTTTTGCGGGCACAGGTACACCGCAACCACCTTATCCACCTGGGAGAGCTCCGTGTACCTTTGAACCGCCCCGGCGTCAAGGGTAGTAAGAGTGGACCAGCAATGAAGTCGGTTTCGGGCAGTGAAAGATGCCCTCCACGACTTCGTCAGCTCATCATGCACCTCTGGGAAGAAATGAATGAGCAGCACCCCAATCCCAGGAACCAATCGTCTAGACACGAGGGCTGAGGGGAGGACGGAAGGTTCCAATCCAGCCCCATGCTCGTGGCAGCCCACGCAAGCATAGCAGACAGCTCTGTGTCGGCCTCAGACTGGGCCGACACACCCATAGGCACTAGCCCGGTCAAGTCCTCAGTGCCGGAGTCCGCCAAGACGCTCTCCAATGCAGGGGCGAAACTCTCATCCAGCTCTAGTGCTTGAGGGCCATAAGGCGAGCCGGTCTCATCTCTGGACCAGACGGGGCAGACGAGAGTGCTATGGAATGGGTGGTCCACAGGGATTTACCTGGCAAAACCGCGCCCGTTAAATTCCCAAAATTGCCTCCAGCACCAGCCCCATCAGCCTTATACCAGTGTGTAGAAGGTGCAACGAAGGGTATGGCTAGAGTGGCTTTCCCCCAGAAGAAGGAATCTATACAAAATCCAAAATATCTCAAAACTATGTTATATTTTAGCCTCTTCTACATATTGCAGAAATGTTCTCTTGACATTTTCTCAACCAACTTCTTGAGGTATAACCTTGGGATGCTTTTTAAACAGTATTGAAGGAGTTCCCATCTATATGTTGGGCATTTAGTGGCTGCTTTTCTTAATTATTCGGTCCAAGAAAAAATGTTTTTTTTTTTTTTTTTTATAAATTTTTTGTTTTGTAATTAAATAAATGAATATGTTGGAACAATTATATTTTGCCTACAAAACTAATTTCAAACATTTAAGCATACGCCTCAGTTTTTAAGATCATGAGAAACTTTTCAGACAAGTGATCCCAAACTTTTGTACGGTAGTGTATATACATATACATTAGGCATGTAACAATACACAAATTTCACTATGCAATACAATATGATGCAAAGCTTTACAATACGATACAATAATAAAAAGAACACATCCCACAAATGTTTCACTCATTCAAGGATTCAACATTAATATATTTTAAATAAAAAATGACACAACAGTGTCTGACATTGGAATCAAAAGTTAAAGAACTATAATAACGTAATTTAAACAACAACACTGCATTTATTTTGATGGATTGTAATGAGGAAAAACTCAAACTCAAATGAACTCATATGTTTTTCTTGAGAAAAATTAGTTTGTCTACATTCAAGTAATTTATATTTATATAGCACTTCTCAAAATACACATCATTTCACAGCAGCTTTATATAAAATCATGCCTTAATGTCTTAAAGCCTACAGAAAGCAAGCTATAGTGACTGTAGCAAGGAAATATAATCTAATATTGTTTAGCTGCTTGAGCAAATACCTGTCGGCATATTTAATTTTTTGTTTCAAGTTGAATGTAAACTTTACCAGCGTTATTACTGACTTGTAACATATGCACAAGTGCTGTATTCATACACTGTTTACATTTCAACATCAAAACCAGACAATAATATGTCTAATGTAATTGTGAGTTTCTTAAATTTCTTAGATTTTTGAATAAGCTTGTTTTTGTTACTTATGAGCGTCTTCCTCAGTGTCATACTCCCTGTCGTCTGGGAGAGTCTCTACCTTGCTGCTACTGCGTTTCTACATCACAAACCCACTGGTTTTTGCCATGACGTCTGCGTAAATAAACCATGTTTGATGTACCGGGACATGACACCTGTAACATGTAACGCTACAATCTCCTTGGTGTTGCCATCGATCTTCTCGCCTGTATACTGTAGATCTGTTGCTCTGTTTTCCTGTGAGCGCTCAGCGCCGTCTCTCCAGGGAGGAGACCATTTCGCAGCTCTCAGTGTTGCAATGCTTGTTTTTAATTACACTACAATGTGTTTGTTTATGTATTGTACGATACATATGGTATTGAATCGTGAGCATTTATTTTGATCAAATATTGTGCATGCCACCAAATATTGCAGCTATTGTGGTAGTAAATTTTGTCAGTACAATTTCTATATATTTTTGGTTTGAAATTTATATATTACATTCTGATGTAAATACAAGGGTTGAGTAATATTAGCTGTCAGGAATATTAGCTGTCAACTAAATCTTATTTATATATATATATATATATATATATATATATATATATATATATATATATATATATATAGTTAGAATGGTTTCTTATTTGATAAAATTACAATATTTTAGCCAAAAGTTTGAAAAAGCTGCTCAAATGTTATCCAGACAAGCAAACACGTATCCTTAATGTAGAGAAGAGCTGTTAAAAATAATGCGTTAACGCACGCAATTAATAAAATATACTATCATGTTAATTGTTTTTACGCTTTTAACAGATTTATTTTGTTTTTAAACATAATTTATTCACTACATTATAACTGTTTCATTTGATTCTGTGTGAATAGGTTCTTTATGCATAATTATGTCTATAAATTGAGAGAAAGTTTGTTATATTACATTATTTTATTTTTGCAGGTTTGATGTTTTGATGCTGCTTGAGTGAAATGAAATGAACACGTGAGATGACTAAAAAGCTCTATTGCAGAAATCTATGTTATGAGCATCATCCAACATACTACCAAATCTAATACAATGCATTGATGCATTAACAACAAAGAAATTGTGATTAATCACAATTCGAGTGACAGCCCTATCATTCTAAATATAACTAATGTATCTTTAGTAAACATAATAGACTTTAAAAAAAATTTTTAACTCATCTTCTCAAAAATGTTGTATATTTCCTGTAGCCCTTTACTGAAGGTCGTCAACATCGAGAATGTGTGGCATGGTCCTGAGACAATGTTAAAATAGAATGCCATAATGCTCTTAAAATAGAATAGAATTAGAAAACTTACGAGGTGGCATTTGCAGCAGGGAAAAAACTTTCATGCCAGATGAATGCAAAGCATGGGACAGACTATTCTTTTCTGCCCATCGTACAGTTTATCACAGCGACTATCAAAGAAAGGTCACCCATGTCTCACACCTACAAAACACTCTTGCTTCTTAAAGTGAAGGGTAAAGAAGAGGCCTACTTTTTTCAGGAAATTTTAAACCATTGCACCTAAAGAAGAAAGAAGCCATTGAATGAATGCAGATTCCTTTCAAAGCAAAAGAAGGTGTCTACAGATTTTTGTTCACGCCATCTTGTGTCCGACACAATTCCCTTTTCTTCACACACTCAAGTGTTCCATTGTAGGGAGCTCTCACTCTGTTATCATCAGAGCACATACGGAAACTATCACCCAAGAGCGGATGCATGCACAGTGCAGGCAGGCACACACATTTACACCTTGCAGAGCATCATTCAGATGCGCTTCCCCGAAAAAGTGTCCAATACACACAGACACACACACAAACTCAGGCAAACATTTTCCTGGCTGTCAGCAGGGACAAACATGTAGAGGGCTATAAAATTTACATATATGCTAAACACTTGAGTGGCAAATGCAATGTGCTAATACTGAGCTGATGAGATAAAGCAAAGGTGGAACTGACACAAGCCCCCTCTCGGCACAAGTCAAAGTCAAACCTCTCTCTCTCTCTCATCTCCTCCACTCATTTGCCTGGCAGGATTAGTGCTATAGTGTATTTACTCAGGCAACTCTCTTTCTCCCTTGCTCTCTTTCCTCCAAAACAGATGCAGCCATTGATTAATGGGCTGATGGTGGTTAAAAAGTCGAAAATGTCAGCGAGTATCTTCTCCAGCAGTGTCACTCTCCTCTACAGCAGAACAATGCTTCTAACTGAGGAGCAGGGCCACGTGCCAAGTATTCCTCACAATGGGAGGTCATGTGCCTTCTTTCCTACTGCAAACAGGCAGATATGTACTATATATCTACATAAGGGCTCACTTGGAGGATGAGAGGGAGCTCTGACTTGGGTCGCTGGCAGGGTGCTATGGCTCAATGCGGGCTAATAATAGGGCATCACATGGGTACGTCAAGTCAATTCGGACAAGTCCTTGCTGGCAGAGGTTAATCAAAGTGGTTAGAAATAAGGACCTTTTTTCGTACTGCTGCACGGGCTGTCTGCTAACACTTCCAGTCCAGAACAAGGCTTAGGGGCAATGCACATGTGATGGGAATGACATTGACAATCTGAAGCCTGATGCCCCCAAAATAACCTTCAGATTTCAATACCATTGATCAGAGGGAGCAGTGCGTGCCTTCTGCCCACAACTCCACCCAGATTAATTAAAGAATAGCTGCTAATCGTGTGAATGGTGTGTATGGTCTAACACTACAACCCCTAACCCCCCCACTCAACATTCCTCTACTGCTGCCCAAAAGTGACTGGAAGGAATTTCAAATCTAGGAAGTCATCATTGTTTGTCATGTAGTGCACTTAGGTTGTGGGTCAGTGCAGTAAGCAGGGGCCATTGCCGGCAGAAAGATTTGAACGATCCTTTTTAATTGCACATCACATTAGTTTGCATGGCTTGAGAAAACAGAGGCCACCGGACTGGGAGGAAAGTGGGGCGGATCGTTTGACAGAGATTTGAATCAAAGTTGGAGACCTCAAGTGATGGCACAGAGAAATGTATTGACTTTATTTATAGGAGAGATGGGGTAAGATGTCAAACATTTTTAACTTCAGTGATTATTTCTCAGTTTAGGTTTATATTTGAGGGTCAATTGCTTTAGGTGCACAGCTTAAAGTCCTGGCTACAGAACATTTCTAATGATACCGGCATGTTGTCACACAAATGGAGTAAGTTTTTCACTATGTGAACCTGTAGTTCAATAGCTTATTTCAGTAAAATGTAAACAATAAAGCAATTCATGTAACCTGGTAAATAGAAAAGTTTAATGTAATAAAATAGATATATTATCAAACAATTTTTTTTTTGGCCATAAAATTAATATTAATATTAATATTATGGCCAAACCACTACTGACACTACCCCAATAAAAATGCAACAATTTTCAGAAAAATATCTTTGTCTTTGTTTTAATTTACTACATTATATATATATATATATATATATATATATATATATATAAAGGCCAGAATATAAAAGCTATAACAAAAGGCCAGTATATAAAAGCTATAACAAAAATATGATAATGGAATCTTACCTTTGATCATAAAATACACAAATACTATTCTGAATTAAGAGGATTTTGAACTAGGTGATCGAAACCAGCATGCAAATCCACTGCTAAAGAAAGCAAGTACTTGTGTAATAGGACTTTTGACTCAAAGCCTTATAGTCACTGAGATATTGCACTTGTGACAAC
Source organism: Moxostoma hubbsi (assembly GCA_032164185.1). Taxonomy (NCBI): domain Eukaryota; kingdom Metazoa; phylum Chordata; class Actinopteri; order Cypriniformes; family Catostomidae; genus Moxostoma; species Moxostoma hubbsi. Next base: position 22,347,474 of record JAVLUX010000023.1, on the reverse strand, counting down.
TTCCTTGTGTGACAACTAGCACCGATCTCCACTACAGCTTTCTGATATATTGCTAATATGTGCTGTTACTATTAATTCTGAGTGTGTGTATCTGGGCCGCACCAACATGTGTGTGTGTGTGTGCGCGTGCATGTGTGCGTGTGTGCATGTGCATGTGTGTGTGTGTGTGTGTGTGTGTGCGTGCGTGCATGTGTGCATGTGTGTGTGTGTGTGTGAACAGAAGCTTGAGTATTAGTTAGTAAACTTGTGTGTCATTTGACCTTGGTCACTGCTAGAGAGGCCTAGTTTCTTGCCAAACTAATCAATAAGCCAAACAGGCAGAAGATGAGTATTTAGAGCATGGGAAGCTAAAGTCAAACACAGATAGGTTATCTACCCAGCACAGAGCACACTCCTGTGCAAATATTTTGCTAACAAATTTTTCATGGTAACTTGCTTATAAAACGATGTCACTCTTTTCCTCTCTATTCCCAAGCACCCAACCTTTTCTCTCTCTTTCTGGCCCTCTGTTTCTCCTCCATGTCTCTCATCATCCAGTGCGCTTGTGGAAAGACTGCTGGAGCCACGTGGCTTAGTGACAGTGTATCATAATGTAACCACAGGTCAACAACATGTCTCCAGGGATCAGTCAAAGAGACAGAGTGAATTAGAGTCATGAAGCGGACATAAGCCTTTCATATTCATATGGAAAAACTGGGCGATCCAGAGGCTGGGTTAACATGTTGCCCTTCAAACCCTTTGATTTAGCTGATAGGTTTGCACAATCATTGTTTACCTGAAGTGTATCTGAAGTGCAAAAACCAAATGACAGTGTTTTTCATGTGTAATTACACAGGTATTAAAATAATGTTACACGGTTATCCCTTATACATAAATGAGCATGGATTTATTGATCTATTTCACCAATTTCACTTTAAAATTAACCTTGTTGTAGAATTTATACCAGAGTTATACCCAAGAAAATAAAAAGGATCAAATAAATCATGAGTAAATTATTTGAGAATTTAAATGTTTGGGTGAACTAACTATCGACTAATATCGAATGTTTCAGTGACTAATCAAACATACAAAAATATATGTGTATTGTGTACAATTCATGTACAAATACTTACAAATGCAAATAAAATATCACAGCTCAAAAGAAAGAAAGAAAGAAAGAAAGAAAGAAAGAAAGAAAGAAAGAGAAACATAGAAAATGAGTTTGATCCTATAGTGCTGGGCCTTTGTCTTATTCTGCTGATGCCACACTACAACTCAGTGTAGTGATATAAATTTATTTACATGTTTATTTTCATAAAGTCTGTCACTATGTCTTTAATTGTACTGTAAGTCTAAGATCATTGTTGATGGGAGACAAGAGCAAACAGGGGCATTTTGAAGACTACAGCAATTTCTCCTCTAAACTCTTGCCTCGGGGGAAATTGTCTTCACCACAGCATTTTTAAAGATGTCAAGAATGTTGTTGTTGAACAACAGCTCCTTTTTATGCTGTAAAAACAAATTCTGACCTATTAATGTCTTGTTAGATTAAACAACTGCCCTGGGTAACATCATTTACCCCATTAGCAAAATGATTTATTAGCATTCGTTTTTTCTTATTGTTCTGCTGTTGGTAAACAGTAAACTTCCATTCACAGAATATAGAGACTATAATGAATTAAAGGATCGTAAATGTATTTTCCCTCTCTCTCTTACTTCCTCCCTCTCGCAGTAAGATTTGTGGCAGTAAAGTATGTAATCCACGGCAGGAATCATCTCCTCTAACATATGGGTGTCTCTTGGTCCAAATGGCTTCTATGTGGGCCAGGTGGGCATCTGCTCCTTAACATTCATACAGAGGAGGCTACATTGCCTTCAGCAAGATGGCACAACAAATGGTCATCTTTACTGACTTAGACCTATTTTCTGGTTTAGCTTTGTAAAATATCAATTTGTGTTAAATATACTAATTTAAACAACAACATAGAGTTTAAAAATATATTTACAAACAAAAGTATAATTTTCAATATATTATGCATTATATTATACAATTTATCCATGTCTAAGAAAGCAATGTTTTAATGTTTTAAAAAATCTTTTAAAAATATCTAATTTTTTTTTTTCATTTAATATAAAAAAATGACTTGCACACCAGTTTGTAAAAATAATTACTTGTTGTCAAAAATGCACTTACAATTTAAATACATGGGGAAAATGTCAAACATTTTGGTAAAAAAAATGGTCCAATATCTAAAGACATGCATAGTACTGTTTTTTTCTTGGTTGGTTTTTGTACAGACCTGGTGCAACAGAATTTACAACTCCGCATTTCTCAGCAATCAGCAATCCATTATTAAATGATCTCTTGCTAAACAGCAGTGACACATTTCACAGGAGAAGGGTGAACAGTTCTAATGCATGTCTCTCACTTCATTAAATTGTCTTGTGAGGGTTTCACTGTAATCCTATGGTAAGTGCCGCCAGAGTTTAACCAAGATGATGGCTGCCATATGTCTCAGCTTGTGTTTTCAGACTTCTTCCCCCGAGCTTCACATCCTCAAGAGCATTTTGCACAGATTAGTGCATCTCTCTGTCTCTCTCTCACTCTCTATTTTTTTATCGCTCTCTATTTCTTCATCTCTATGTTGATCTCTCTTGTAGAGATGACAAGAGAACAAGGAAACTGAGGTTCAAGCTGGTCAAGTTTAGTCCATTAATACACTAAATTTTTCTGTTCCCCTTCTGTCACTCTCTCAACGATGTGTCGAAGGAAGTGACACAAGAGGTCATATCTCTGAACCTGAGAAAAGGCCAATGTCAAGTTGGCAGACAGAATTTGCATGCCCCGCCCCGGACATATGGGAATAAAGGGAAGCGGTGCAGCAAATGGCAGTCAGAATTTTTCTTCGGAGCCAAATGGTTGTGCAGCAAGCAGCTGAACCTCGCAGGCGGCGTACACCCCCGTCTCTAGGACCCCTTCCCTGACCAGAAAAGCTCCGAAGTGCTCCTGAGATGGGCAACCCAGGAAGTCGGATGTTCGCTCCAGAGATGGTACCAAGACCACTCCGTCCCCCGGTGGAGGGCCGGGAGGAGAATCCTTGTTTTCCTTATGTGCCCAAATTTTCAATAAAAGAGCGATTTCCCAACTCCCTGGGTCATCCAACCGGTGTGCGCTGTTCTCACGGCACCCCGGCCCTACAACTCTCCAGCCCCGGTTCCCCGGACGCAGCTCTCTTGCCTCCGGCCCCGTGACTGCTCAGCCCCGGCAGGCCAGCGCTGACAAGTTTCGAAGACGCCTCCTTAGGATCTCTTCCTCAGTCTCTAACCCGCCCCCTGCTGGGTGCACGGAGCAAGGTAAGTGCTTTGAGTCTTTTCTTAGCACCCTAGCCTCGGGACACTCTTTTGCCTCCCGACGCATTATTACCTGCTTCCCCCCGCCGCGAAGTCCCGCCCGGTACGTCAAATATGATCGTCCCGTTAGTGCCCGTCGCACGGAGTTTGGATGCGTGGCTCTCACTTCCCAATCTGTCGCACCGGTTGGCCAGGACCATCCTTCTCGGCTACGTGATTCAGTTCGCCCGGCTCCCGCCTCGTTTCAGCGGTATTCGCTCCACTCTAGTGCGCGGCCAACAAGCCAGTGCCTTACGAGCAGAGTTTTCCACCTTGCTCCTCATGGATGCGATAGAGCCCGTCCCTCCAGCTGAGATGAAGAAGGGTTTCTACTGCCCTTACTTCATTGTACCCAAGAAAAATGGCGGGTTGCTACCAATCTTGGACTTGCGAGTTCTCAACTGAGCTCTGCACAAACTCCTGTTCAAAATGCTCACGAAGAAGCTGTGTTCGACAGCTAGATTGGTTCGCGACAGTAGACCTGAAGGATGCGTACTTCCATGTCTCCATTTTGCCGTGACGCCGACCCTTCTTACGGTTCGCGTTCGACGGTCAGGCGTATCTGTACAAGGTCGCGCTGCTCAGGTTGATATATGTGAGACCGCTACAGCACTGGCTAAAGACTCGAGTCCCGAGATGGGCTTGGCGCCACGGCACGCATCGTGTGATAATCACCCCCTCCTGCCGTTAGACTTTCAACCCTTGGACAGACCTCTGCTTTCAACGGGCCAGAGTCCCCCTGCAGCAGGTGTCCTGATGTGTCGTGGTAACCACAGACGCCTCTTGACAGAGTTGGGGCAGCGTGTGCAACGGGCGCGCTGCTGCTGGCACCTGGAAAGGATGCCGGCAGCGTTGGCACATTAATTGCCTAGAGTTGATGGCTGTAATTTTTGCCCTACGGAGGTTTCTTCCACTAATCCGAGGCAAGCACATTCTGATCCATTCAGACAGCACCGCGACGGTAGCGTGCATAAATTGCCAAGGCGGCATGCACTCTCGTCATATGTCACAACTCACCCGCCATCTCCTCCTTTGGAGTCAAGTTGCTGCACGCCACTCACATCCCTGGAAACCGCAAAACGATGGCGGATGCACTGTCGCGACAGGTTTCGCCAAACGAAGAGTGGAGGCTCCACCCCAGGTGATCCAGCTCATTTGGGACCGATTTGGCAAGGCACAGGTAGACCTTTTTGCCTCCCAAGACAACTCCCTCTGGCATCCGCACCCAGACCTCTGGAACCTCCACGTCTGGCCCCTGGATGGGATGCGGAAGATCAAGTGGATCTGAGTGGACTTCTGTCGTAGACACGATCAATCAAGCCAGAGCTCCCTCGACCAGGCAACTTTACGCCCTAAAGTGGCACTTGTTCACGAACTTGTGTTCTTTCCGAGCTGAAGACCAACAGATATGCGCAGTTCGGTCAGTGCTTCTATTCCTGCAGGGGAGGCTGTGCCCCTCCACCTTGAAGGTGTATGTAGCTGCTATCGCAGCCCACCACGACGCAGTAGATGGCAAGTCCCTTGGTAAGCATGACTTGATTATCATGTTCCTGAAGGGCGCTCAGAGACTGAATCCTCCCCATCCTAGCCTGTTCCCCTCTTGAGATCTCTCAGTGATCCTCTCGGGCCTTCAGAGACCCCCATTTGAGCCGCTTGATTCAGTCGAGCTCAAGGCCTTCTCCCTCAAGACAGCCCTCCTGATCGCATTAGCCTCAATCAAGAGGGTTGGAGACCTGCAAGCGTTCTCTGTCAGCGACACTTGCCTGGAGTTTGGTCCGGCACTTTCTCACGTTATCCTGAGACCCCAACCGGGCTACATGACCAAGGTTCCTACGACCCCTTTCAGAGACCAGGTCGTGAACCTGCAAGCGCTGCCTCGGGAGGAGGCACACCAAGCCCTTTCGTTGCTGTGTCCGGTGCGTGCTTTGCATACCTATGTGGACCACATGTAGAGCTTTAGATGTTCTGAGCAGCTCTTTCTCTGTTTTGGCGGACGGCGGAAAGGGAACGCCATCTCCAAACAGAGGCTAGCCCACTGTGTCATTGATGCTATTGCCTTAGCCTATCACACCCAGGGCGTGCCCGCCTCCATGCAGGTCCGAGCACACTCTACTAGAAGTGTGGCGTCCTCGTGGGCACCGAGCCACGGAACCTCCCTAGCAGACATCTGCAGAGCAGCGGGCTGGGCAACACCCAATACCTTTGCCAGATTTTACAATCTAAGGGTTGAGTCAGTTTTGACAGGTCCGAGCCGGTAGAACTTGGTATCGTGGCACAACCGACCAGGTGTTCCGCTTGCACCTTGCGCCCTTCACCAAAGTGATCCAGTGCGCCTTCTGTCCCAGGTCAGCCACTGAGTGTCGCTGCCTGGATGTTTTTCCTTCTTAGCCTTCTGGGAGAATTCAGCAGAGTAACTCGGCACGCCGGCTCTGACGAGTTCTGAAGATGCCTCCTTAGGCCTCTTCCTCGGTCTCTAAGCTGCCCCCCCTGCCAGGTGCGCGGAGCAGGACAAGTGCTTCGAGTCTTCTCTCAGCACCCTAGCCTCAGGACACCTGCTTGTCTCAACAGGCTCTCCTGCTTCCCGGGAAAGACCGCCTTCCCCGACTTAAGTTGGGCCCCAGCCACTTTACGTTTTATGTGAGAGACATAGTGAGAGAGAAGGCCGCGGCTGCTGGGCTTTCTCCCATGCTAGCATGTAACACCCTTTTCCCCCTCAGGGGTGCGGGAAAACCTAAGGTGGGAAACTCTTTGAGGGGGCGTTGGGGAGGGCTACGTGCACTCGGTACTGGTGCCTTTAACATGCAATAGCCTGCTTTGCACCTGTTCCGACAGTCACGTAACACGGTCAGTGCGTGGCATTTTTATATGGACCCCTTGTGTCACTTCCTTCACACAATGTCGAGAGAGTGACAGAAGGGGAACATCATGGTTACTATTGTAACCTCCGTTCCCCAAGGGAGGGAACAAGATGTTGTGTCCCTCCTGCCACAGCACTAGACCTAGCATTGTAAATGGCCGTGCTTCATCTTTCGGCTCCTCAGTGCAAAATCTTGACTAGCATTCGCTGCCCCGCTTCCCTTTATACCCGTATGTCCGGGGTGGGGCATGCAAATTCTGTCTGCCAACTTGACATTGGCCTTTTCTCAGGTTCAGAGGTACGATTCGGCATCTGAGAAGACCCCTTATGTCACTTCCTTCAGACTCGTTCCCTCCCTCAGGGATCAGATGTTACAATAGTAACTATGACGTTTTCTTAGATAAAAGAGTAATTCTCTCTGCGAGTTTCCTGGCCAAGTATCATCCAGCCTAATTTTTTTTGTGCTTTCTCATTGTTGAGGGTTGCTGTCAGCAGTTACTACAAAGCAAAAAGTTGACAGACTCTCCCACCATTAACTCTTATCATATCTTATCTTATTACCTCCATGTGACACCAAATAGGATGTAGCTGACTTTAATACGGGTGGTCAAATGGGAATGTTTCATGATTTCTAACAACAGTAATCCAAGGATTTCAGAACAAGCCATTTTGCAGCTTAGTTTCAATAGATGGTTTTGACATGCTAAAGAGGGCAAAACTGAATTTTCAGTTTCTGTCCCACATTGGTGTGTAACCCATGTGTCACCCTTCAGTCCATAATTACCAAAATAAACCACTAGATGCCATGCATTACAGTAATTTTACCAAGGGTAAAGGATGTTCCTGAAACCCCAGTGGTATATCAGTGTAATGCACTGAATCAATTAATGGCTTATATAAAATGGCAACAACAGCACTAAAAATAAAAAACACTATCCAAGTAATGTAACTAATTTTCTTAAATATAGTCTGTTGGCAGTTCACAATAAACATAGTGACATAACATAGAATGTAGATTCTGAGCTATCCGGCTATGGTGAATCTCTTGTATCCATTTCTTCCTTAGTATTTTCAGTGGCCAGATTCAAAATTAGAGCAACTGTGAGACATTTGTGTATTAAGTATTAAATCAAATGATTATAGATTAAATTTTTTATTTTCACCCATAAAATACACAGACGTAAAGCACAGTTAAAATGGGCTAGAGTTCAAATATTTAATAAAAATCACAATTTCTTTGTATTTTAATGGGTGCGCTTTTGTCCCAGTATCCTACGATTAAATACTTTATATATGCAAAGGTCTGCTTGTATTTGATGGTGCAGTGTGTGTGTGTTCTTGCAGGGTCTGCTGAGCTATAAAGGAGGTGTTCCGGACTCTCAGCTCTCCAACAGGCTGACAGCTGGTGAGGAGCCGGGCCTCTCCAATGAGGAAACCAGCGACATGCAAGGGGTGAAATAGTCTCTGTTTCCTCCTTGCTCCTCTTCCGCCATTCCTTGAGAAGGATTCCTTTTCACCATGTCTTGCACAGAAGGTCATTGGCGGCGGATGTACTGGGACAAAAATGTCAAAGGCATATTATTTTTTTGCCATCCATCATACTTTCTGTTTTTTTCTGAGAATTATCATGAGGATAACAAGTATTTGGACATTCTTTTGACAAGAATATGAGTGCTTCTGAAGTTTCTGACAATGCATACAAGGAGAAACATGACAAATAGATGTATGCACTTTATGCTTGTGTCCAGTGTGTATATCTTAACCCGCTTAATATAATCACCATGGAATTACATCCACTTAAAAATGTTGCTGCATTCACGTAAACCCACCCTTGACTTCAGTCGTATGCTTCTTCATTGTGCTTTCATTTGTAATGTTCTTTTTTAATTTCCCTCTGCATAGGATCAATATTTCACACATTTCAGGCTGTGACCATATGAATTAATGCAAATTAAGGCAAAGCGTGAGTGCCTTCCTCTGTGTACAAGTGCTGGAGGCAGATAGACATTTATCGTAAGCTCTTTACATTGCCGTATTAATTCCAGCCATTGAGGGAGGAAAACAATTTGGAGGCATTCTTGTCTACAGTAGACAAACTTGAAGCGGAAAACTGCATTGATCAAAAGCCAGTTGGGCTGAGACAGATGTAGCTATGTAGGTTTCCCGGCCAAATATCATTCACCCTAATTTTTTTTTCCAGCAATCTCATTGTGAACCACGTTTGTAAATATGTTGGCTTTCTTTTCAGAGCTAAAAAACAAAAGTGGAAAGAGAAAGTGCCGAGCCACTGTCCCTCTCAGTGGGACAGAAGGAAAGAGAGAGGGGAGGAGTGTAGACAGGGTCTCTATGGGCTCTGCTGGCTCCAGTTGAAGGTGGCGGGTATGTCACACACGGGCATTGTGTCATGTAAACGTCTCTTCGCTAATTAATTTCTCTCTGGGTTGTCGTGTGAAATGGCCCTGTTGTGATTCGACCCTGCAAGCTTGTGCTCATTGTCTGTACAGCTTTGAAAAAAAAGCAATGTTGTTTTAAAGAGAAGACCATGCTGTCCTTCAATGTCTATAACTCTCTCCATTATTCTCTCTCTCTTCCCCTCCCCCTGTTTGTTATCATAAAATTCTCAGGTTGTTGACACACTTAAGACAGAAGCTGACTTTTCTTATGTTGGCAAACATGACCACCTGCCAAGTAGCATTCACTAGGGAGACCTTAACCACAAACGACAATACATGCATTATAGAGACAATAGATAAAGAAATATTATTACAAAAGAGCTTTCTGTTCAAGCCCTGTTTTCTTTACAACTACCTCACTGGAAGAAAGGGGATAGTACATTAGGGACACATTGATAAGACAATATTTACTCAGGAGGAACAAGTTCAAAGAGACCATGCTTTTTAACCCTGGTCTTGAAGCTGTGGACATTGTGACGGGCAGGTGTTTTTTGCTGATTTGTACTGGGCTGATTCAAAAGATCTCTTTTAGCTTAGACAGCAGTGGTACTATTTGCTCTGTGTATGTGCTAATCACTACGGTTCCAGTGAGATCTTGAGTTTTTTCAGATTTATTATTTTATTTTCAAATTTGTCTATTTGTAATTTGGATATATATATATATATATATATATATATATATATATATATATATATATATATATATATATATATATATAATTCTTAATTTATATTTATATATCTATCCAAAAGAATAGAAATAAACATGCAAATAAAACAGAACAAAAACTTCAGACCTCACTGGGCTTGTAGACTTACAATTATACAGTACAAATGTATAACGAACAGGATTTACAACTATATATTTGGATTTACAAAAATAAAAATTTCAGGATTGGCAACAAAATTTTCAATAAAGCATTTGGCAGATGCTTTTATCCCAACCAGTTTACAGTTAATTTAAGGATTTGGTTCTCTCTCTCTCTCTTAGACTGGCCATTCTCTGTTGACCTCTTTGGTCTACCCAGCTTTACCCATTCTTCCTATCAGGTGGGGGAAGCTTCCACCACTAGTGTCGGTGTGAGGTTTCCTGCCAGTCTGTTGGAGTTTCCAGGAGCTGGGTCACGTCCCCGACACTCCACAGACTACCCCGATCGAGCCGGGATGTACCAAATACACGTGAGTATTAGGTGTGTACATACCAAACATTGGTGGATTCAGGTTGTAACCAAACCTCCATTCATCAATGCTTGGTTCAAAATTGGGCATTGAATGCAAATAATCGGGTGAAGATGAAGTGTGTGCATGGGGATATTTACTATTGTCCTGCAGCGATTGTCAATATTCCATTTTGGTGTCAAAAGCGTAACATTGAGTCTGTGCTTAGTTCCCGTCTCACACATCCACTCATTTTGGGTACTAATTGGCTGGTCTTTCCCGAATTGTTAAAAGGGTTTTGTGTGTATGGGTCCTGTTTTGTGTGTATGGGATGGTGTGGGGTGTGCAATGCGCTGATGGGGGAGGTGGAGCCGTGGCCATTTACGTAAGCTCTGTGTCAGGATGATGTTAGGGAGAGGGAAGCCTCAGCTTCCCCAGCCCTTAGGTGAATTCCCGCTGGGGATTTTCCTCTGGAGCAGACGAGAGATGAGACTCTTAAGCATGTGTTTGTCCAAGTGAAAGTAATTGATAGTCAAGGCCTTCTGCTGCTCATTGCACTCACATATATGTATTTCTCAATTATAAATTATTGGTTGTATTGATTGATGTAGGACAATCAGACAAAAGAAGATACAACCCAGTTCTTAGTACCAAGGAGCCGTTGGGAAATGTTGTTCCAGGTGGCTCATCATAGTCCAATGGTAGGTCATTTGGGACTCGAGAAAACACTAAACCATCTCATGGCCTGTTTCTATTGGCCGGGGATGTTGCAACATACCGCAAATGTCAGCTGGTGAATCCACCGACCACTCCAAAAGTGCCCTTGCGCACACTTCCATTGATCGAGGTTCCCTTTGAAAGAGTTGGCCTGGACCTCGTCGGGCCATTAAACTGGACTATGCAACGTGATACCTGGAAGCAGTGCCTCTTTCCAACATCTCAGCACATAGTGTTGCGGAGGCACTCTTCAGAATAATCTCCCAAGTGGGGATTCTGAAAGAAATTAAAACAATCAGGGCACTACTTGTCATGTACACTACTGTACATGAGCTGTACGAATCATTAGGTGTTAAATCTATTCGGACAAGTGTGTACCATCCACAAACTGATGGTTATAAGACCATGAAAAATATTATTCGTAAGTTTGTGCACAAAGATGCTCGAAATTGGGATAAGTGGTTAGAACCCATGTCCTTTGCAGTGATAGAGGTCCCGCAAGCTTCAAAGGGGTTTTCCCAATTTTAATTATTATATGGGTGTAAGCCCCGTGGCATGTTTGATGCCATGAAGGAAAATTGGGAGGAGGGACCTTAAAACAAAGCAAAAATGTAATTCAATACATTCTTGACCTGAGAGCAAAACTCCATTCATGGGGTGTCTATCACAGGAGAATTTGTTACAGGCACAAGAATGTCAGTCCTGGCTGTATAATAGGGGAGCTTGGCTACTGAAATTTGCACTGGGAGATAAATTACTACCTACATCAAGCTCTAAATTACTCGCAAAGTGGCAAGGGCCATTTGAGGTCACCTGGCGGGTTGGGGAAGTCGACTATGAGGAAGTGCTTACAGATAGGGGTGGGGCTCATCAAATTTGCCCCCTCAACCTACTAAAACCATGGAGAGAGGCAGTCCCTGTATCCTTGGCAACGGTAGAGGGAGGAGCTCGGTTCGGAGGTGAGTCAAAAAGCCAATCAGCTCACTTTTGTCCTTTATGGAGACCACCTATCGCCGTCACAATGTACGGAGGTTGCCAGATTGCAAAAATGTTTCTCTGACGTGTTCTCGCCTCTCCCCTGCCGCACTAACCTCATAGAACACCACACAGAGACAACCCCTATGGAAGTGGTAAATAGTCAACGAACATTGGTACATAGCCAAAAACTAAAAATGTGAGCAGCAGTTCTGTGGATGGAAATGCCTTGTTGATGAGAGAGAACTACAGAGAATGGCCAGACTGGTTCGAACTGACATAGTCTACGGTTACTCAGATAAACGTACTGTACAATTGTGGTGAGAAGAATAGCATCTCAGAATGCTAGAATGCCAGAATGCAGGTTGGCACTGTTTTGGCAGCACAAGGGAGACCTGCACAATATTAGGCCGGTGGTTTTAATGTTTTGATTGAACAGTGTATACTATATATATATACTGTATGTATGTACTGTATACTGTATTCAGGATTTACAACTAGATTTACATTTCAGCAATTGACAGATGCTTTTTTTGTGCAATTGACACTTTTTTTTGTGCAATTGACAACTATATTTAGAACAGTTTATTCAGGAATTACAACTATAGATACAGTATATTCAGATTTCTAACTATATTTTCAGATTTACAACTTTGTTTTCAGATTCATAAATGTATATTCAAGATTTACAACTAGGCTATACTGTATATTCATTTCGACTTCTGTATACATTTTATAAATAAATGTGTTCCCTTGGAATTAAACCCATGGCTTTGGCGTTGATAGCACCATGCTCTACCAGTTGAGTTTCAGGGACACAGGTGTTAATCAATATGAATGTATAAGTTTGTAGGTTAAAGTTTATATGAATGTACTGTATAACAAAAAAGTGTTTATCTTAGACCATGTAACTAATCAGTTTTACACCGCTTTTAATCACATTTTTGCATTCACTAGTTCATTATAAACGTCCTACTCTACCAATTAATTTTTTTAAAGCACAACTATTCCATGTAGTATCTTAATTAGTATGTGGACATAAAAGCTGCGTGTGAAATAATTGCTGTGTAAAATATTTTTTTATATATAAAATTTCACACCAGGACAAGATTTCAACATTAAGGGAGTAACAGTGAGTTTAGGGCATGGCTTAATATGTGTCAAAAAAGGGTTCATAGTAATGGAAATATGATCTGTCCAGTGTTTATCATGGACAATGGAAAATCCAAAGCAGATATTCAGCCATGAATGAACCATATCACAAATGTAAAGTCCATAATGATAATGATCATCTGTCATCCTCACCACAGTGAGATGTACAAGCACAGTGTCTTTATGGTGTGGTGATACACTAAAAGCTCCAAGGGCACGCCATCCCTGTGCAGATGTGCTCTTTCTTCCTCATTACCCATCAGTGCTCCAGCGGAGCCCTGATTTGGCCTGCCTCAGCAGGCATGATATCACCCATCCTCCATGAGTGTGTGTGGATGTGTGTGTCTTATCCATGTTTGTCCCTGGAACCCTTCCAAAAGTGGCTCTGCCACCCTGCTAGCCAAATAAGTAGAAGAAAGTGCAGTGTTTTTCTGCCTGGACAAACACAAGCTTTGCCTTTTCTTGTGCAAGCGAGCAAACAGGTGACCGCTGCCCAAGTTGATCACCTCCTCCAGTTTGCATGTTACTGCCAACCATGTTTACCTTCCTTGTCGTTGTCATAATCTTGCCCCTGGACTTTACCACCTGTCTCCCTGCCAAAGCCCGGGTGCTTCCAGGGTCCCTTCTCTTGGAATCAAAAAGCAGCTAAAGAGGTTAATGCACTCAAGTAAGGATGAACAACCAGCTGTTAAAATTCTCATATTTAATACCCAACTCATCCAGAAGACATCAGCCACAGAGATGGAAAAGAGAGAGTCTGGAGCTTATGGTGGTCACATCTGCTTTGTACGTTTTAGTTTGGAAGAGCATCTTAAACACTTGAGAATGACAATACCCTGAGATGAGCTGGACTTAAGCAGAGATAAAAGCAGATAATGGAGCATCAATGTAGGATGATGGGTCAAGAGAGCATAACTATTCTCATTTTTAATTTAGCTTTTGTTAATGCTGCTTCTTCATATAATAATATTGGTAATATAGGAAAAACAGCTCAGCAAAAGCAAAATATTCTCCTATAATGTCATTAAGACTATAATTAAATTAAAGTTACCATGGCAAGTGCCATGTCCTGTGTTTTGGTCAAAATCATCTCCACCAATATGCAAGCAATGCGTCTGTCCAGGTCACATCTCCAAGCTGAGACGGAGATGGAATAGAGCTGTTTTTCTAGTGCAAAACAACTCTTGGATGCAGCTGTGTGCCACTGCAGCACCTGCCCTTGACCCCCCTCCAACATGTATGGAAAAAAGGAGACTCTTTTTCCAACTTTCACGTGATTCCAAACAGGAAATTTTAGGAAGGAGGTAAGAGAGTTGGAAAAATAGTTGGCAAGTAATTAGGTTTTGTTAATTATTTTTTTCCATAAGGAGATTTATGAGTTTATAGTGTTAGAATCAGATAAAAATATCTAGTAGATTAACATGCTTATTTAAAGGGATAGTTCACTCATAAATTAAAATTCTATCATCATTTACTCACCCTCACGTTGCTCCATATCTGTATAAATTGTTTTACCTTTGAACACAAAAGGAGATGTTAGGCCGAATGTTAGCATCAGTCTCATTTCACGCTTTTCCATTCATTGCATCTTTTTGCCACATTATGAAAGTGAATGATGTCCAGTGTTAGGTATAATCTGATAACAAAGCAATTGACTTTCAATTAATAGAATTACTTTTAAGCACATTATAGGGTTATGCATATTTCTTTATTATTTATGTAGAATACATGACTTATGACATCTGTGTAACAATAAACAAGGAGGAAATAGACATTATTTTGAATTTGTTGAGCAGAAAATATATTAGAAAGTAACTTAAAAATAAAGTAATTAGTAATGTGAAGTAATGTGTAATTAGTCAATGAAGTAATTATGAAGGTCTTCTGTTTACAATTGTATTTAATACATTAGTAATTTGTAGTGGATTACTATTTTTGAGTAATTTACCCAACACTGATGAAGTCTGAGGCTACAATTCTGCCTGACATCTCCCTTTGTGTTGATTGGAAGAAAGTCATACAGGTTTGACATGACACGAGTGTGAGTAAATGATGACACATTTTTCATTTTGGGTTGAAAAATCCTTTTAATCATGGAAAAACAAATTAGTTTTCATGATAGAAAATGTGTGTGCCTTCGCATGACTGTTTAAGGAAGAAATAGGCGCTTATCATTGAAAGAATAGCTATATCCACTCACATGCTTGTCATGATTTAGGCAGTGAATAGACATGACAGCTGAGTCTGGAAAGAAAAAAAAAGCTCACACACTCAGATGAAGCCAGCTGCCTTTAGTCCGTGACCGTCTGATGTTTAACAAATCTGTGATCCTGTGTCCTGCCCATTCTACATGCTGCACTTAAAGGGACACTTGGCTAGTTTCCATCAAGACAACCTAGTTGTTGTACTCTATGTGACTGTATGTGCGGTTCTTAAGAAAAGAGATCCACAGAAAAGGCCTGTGCATGATGTCATCACCGTGCCCTTTGAATTTGTGTATACCCTGACATGTTTTTAGATACTTCAGAAGAGTCTTTGTTTGACCAAGGCTTGCAACCTAATAACTTGTATTGTGTCAAAAAGGCAAATGCACACTCACACGCCCACACATACAAGGAGCGTTTACCATTGTGCGCAGTCCATGGTCAGTTGAGAAGATGTACAAAACACTATATGACTCTGATTCATTCTGCAGTATTTAGTGATACTTATAGAGCCTGTTAAGGGGTGTTTCCTCAGTTCAAACAATTCAAAAATGCACTTATTATTTGCAAGGATACATTTGAGAATACATTTTTTCGAAGGAAGGGGGTCTTGCCAAAAGTCACTCGTACAAAACAATTTTTAATGTCTTAGATAAGTGGTTCTCAGATATTTTTGTTATCTGAACCCATATGGCCTAAACGGTTTCAATTAAATTCCCCCCTGAGATTTTAGTATAGCTATCATTAATGAATTTCATTGGTTCTTATTTGTAAATAAATAAAACAACTTAGTCATTTTGATAATATTGTGTAAATGTTTATTTAGATTTTTTGGTTTTAATTTTATACATCGATGTTTTAAAAATGAGATTTATATTCATTTTTATTCCATTTAATTTGCATTAGCATACAAATTCTATGCAGGCTTTGGATTTTCAGGACTCCATTATTTTAGGATGACCAGAGCAACATTTCGGCAACATTGCGATGATTGGTCCACTGTTTAGTCCAGTTATAAACAAATTATTCAGTCACATGAATGTTTTGATGCAGATATTGTATTCCTAATAAATTCAATAGGATTTTATTCAGTAAATGTATTTCCAACCTAGTCTATGCGCATTTGTTTTTATTGAAAAAAAAAAGATATATTCACTTTAAGCAAGCATATATGTTTGTTATGCACATTTTGAAGATTTCATTTTCGCCTTGGTGTTTCCATCCTGCAGTTTTTATGCGATTTCCCAAAATGCCCATAAAAATAAGTGAATGGAAACCCATCTAATGTTCACTGAATAAAGACTTAAATTAAGATCTGTTCCTTACACAAAGCCATCACACAGCCTCGGAAGACCTGGAATATTACGGATATAAAAGATTACTTGTATGATCATTTTTATGCTGCTTTTGAGCTACATTCTGAAAACTTCCTTGTGTCCAATGGCAAACAAAATAAAAATTACATGAAAAAATTATGAGTATTTGATGACAGAATTTTCAATTCATTTCATTTAAAAATTTTGCATTGTGTAAAGTATTGAAATCCTCCGAAATGAGTTAAATAAGGCATTGGAATACAGTTACATTTTATATACAGACCAAGTGGGACATGGAATTGGAGGTGCACAGGGCTGGACTGGTAATCTGGCATACCAGACATTTTCCCAGTGGGCTGATGCACTATGGGGCCGATCAGGGGCGGACTGGCCATTGGGAGAACTGAGCGGGCCAGTGGGTCGGCCGCGAAAAGGCCGAATGGGCCGCGATAAGCTAAAATGAGCCGCCGCGTGCAATATGCAGAAAATGCCAGTGAACAATACTTTTTTAGGAATTGGAGGACCATATAGGTCATTTTATTGGCTGGCCCTCTCTACGGGGAATAAAACAACACTGAAAACAAGGCATGTGCCAGGGGAAAGAGAGCTGAAAAGGTGGGCTGAGAGATCTCAGAGGTGTGATAGAAATTTTGCCAGCAAACAGCCAGGTGGACACTGCAAGACCCCCAAGTCACCAAACAATTTTGCCACTCTTATACAGCTTCACACACCTGCAGTATTAACCCAGGGCTGTATGCACTGTAGTCAGACAATAACAGCCTTCTGATCATGAAATTATGTGAGAACAAAAAAAAAAAAAAAAAAAAATATATATATATATATATATATATATATATATATATATTGCACAACTAGTTCTCTCTCCACCCCTGTAATTGAAATCTACCACTCAGCAAACAAAGAGAGGGCATTAGCAGTGTCCTCCCAATGTTTAGAGGAGCCACTCAATATGTGCTGTTGGCAGAAGAATGGAATCGTTATAACACAACCTTCAGTAATCTTGGCCCTCAAACAAAAAGAGCCATGTGATTTTCTGAAGACAACCCTCATGTGATAGTGAAAAACAGGACACTGTGTCGGACAATGATGGACGCGGCATCTCTCTGATTCTTTTTCTCTCCCTCGTTTTTGCCTTCCATCTTTTTTCTTTCCCTCATGTTTTTTTCCCAGCCTCCGTGCTGAACAAAGCAAGACAAAGGAGAGAGGCTTGGTTGAGACAGTTTGTGCACAAAGCAGGAAACTTAGCGGTTCAGAAGCATGTCATATCACAAAAGGCAGGGTTTGGGAGGATGTGTTACTAAGCGCTGTGATTGTGTCAGCAGTGCTGGCCAGAACATTTCCTTACAGGTGAAATTTTAAATGGAGACTGACAGATATATGCTTCCTGCTATTTTATAGAACGGCGAAACTCCAAGCAGCCCAAAGATCCTTTGTATCTCTCCTCAAGCCAATCATCTCTGTTTGAGGTATACGTGACATATCAACTGCCCTCCTGTAAAATCCTGGCCCATCCGGGATTGCTCTGCTTCTCTGTGTTTAGGCAGCTTGGCATAGTTCAAACAGGGTTCAGGAAAGTGCATGCTTGTGAGGGTACACAAGAGCTAAATTGACCCTTTCATGTGCCCAGTCAGTGTTATAGTGTCAACCTCAAAAAGCAGTCTTGATATGAATAATTGTAAACACGCTTCCATTCTGACCCACAAAGTTGCAAGGGCACTTCCAAATATGGTTAATGACGTATATTCCTGTATCTGTCAGCACATGTCATTCTGCCAAAAGTTTAATTTGACCCCTTTTGAAAACAACTTATTTCCTGTGGAATTCACATTAGCTCTCCAGAATTAGGCCAGACCGTCTTTGTAAAAACATCAAATGAAAAAAAAATAAAGCTGGATGAGGTGTGGAGATATTTGTGCTAATCTAGAACAATAACTTTGGAGTTATTTTTTACATGATTAAATGTGTGTAACGTCAAGTCATTTTTATTTGTATACCGGTTTTTATAACATCATTTCAAAGCAGCATTACAGATGCTGTAATATCTGTATTGTTATAAAGTCCTCATTGAGCATTTTCTTTGAAAAACACGATCATGCCTTAAAAATGCCTATGTGAGCATACACTAAAGTTTTAAGCATCAAGAGGCCATGCCTTACAGTGATTTTACCACGTGTAAGGTAAACCACAGCAGCAATATGATAAAACACACCAACAAGCAGGTATTATAGTAATATAGTTAGTTTTCTTTAAATGTGCACTGTTTGCAGTTACTAGGCACACATAGGAGCTTGGTGCATTAATACAGTGTACTGTGAATGGTGTGCGTTTATAGTCATTTTACAGTGGCTTCAAACATATCTCATCCGATCTATTTTATAAAAGTACTTTAACTACAACAGTGCTATTGGTGAATCAGTTTAATTGATTTAAACACATAGTGTGTACCATCTTTCTTGGTGAAATATGGAGTTTCAATATGGTTGTGGTTATAGGAGGATATGATACATTATTTTATTTAATACAGAAAAAAGTAAGACAAAATTCTTAGTTGAGACCAGTTGAAAGCCAAAGAGTTTATGTAAGAAGTATCAAATATATTTGAATATAGTAGTTTTTCGATGGAAATAATGGATATTCTGTTTAAAACTGTTTTTAGTGGAATAGTTAATAACTTTATTCATAAAGAAAAATTCTGTAATCAATTACTCACCCTCATATTGTTCCAAACCCATATCATTTTCCTTCTGCTGTAGACTACAAAATTAGATTTTTTAAGGAATTTTGCGATCCCAGATTTCCATGGCAGTTGAAAGTAACTTGCTTTAAAGCTTAAAGGCCAAAGTATACCCCGGACATACAGGCATAAAAGCGGGAAAATACGTTGAGTTCATTCAGGATTTTTCTGAGGAGCCGGAAATGGTCTGGCCACAACAGTGGCTCAGCTCAGTGACGTGGCCGGGAGGAGACAACGTCTTGTTCCCTCCATCAGGGAACGGAGGTTACATACATAACCTAGACGTTCCCAGTCTGTCGTTCACTTTGACGTTCGACACTAGGGCTCCAGTTTAAATCACGCCATGCACTGAGCCGTGTACGTGTTCTGCTGACTCAGGAGCTGGCAGGTATTTCATGTGCAAAGGCGACCAGCTGTGTCAGACTGCACGTACCCTTCCCCAATGCCCCATAAAGACGTCAGAATCCTCATGGTTATCCTAAACACTTGCCAACCCGGGAATGGGCCGAGCCTAGCCGGGCCTCTTTTCTCTCTATGTTTCCCTGCATAGAGCAAGAAACGGCTGGGGCCCTTACATGCATCGAAGGAAGGGGGTCTTACCCAATTTTCTATTCTTTCAGGGGGAAAAGACCCTGCCCGGAAGGGGGAGGTAAGAGTGGTGAATACATCACATGGGTTTTTTAGGCGACATGCGGAAGGTTGCGTGGTAGTAGATCCAGCATCAATGAGGGGGAATTTGCTATAACACACCAACCGGAGGGCAGCTGAGACTGCCTAAGGGAACATACCGTGGAAAATTAACACAGGGGGAGTCCACACAGGAGTCCTGACCTGTGGAGCACCTACTCCAGTACAGGGTAGATTAAGTACCCGCAGTGGATCGGCTCGGGGATTTCCTCCGCTGAACTGCAGACCCAAAAAGCTAGGGAGGAGTCCTCCAGGGTTCTGAATGAGTGGGATCTCCTGAGAGAGAAAGTGCACAGTTTTACCTCGGCCGAGGGAAAGGGCGCAAGGTGATCCCCCCGGTCAGTCCGTCAGCGTGTACCAAGTTCTACCGGCTCGGACCAGAGATAACACGGGATGATACTGACTCAACCCAGAGATTGTAGAATCTCGCAAAGGTATTGGTGTTGCCCAACCTGCTGCTCTACATATGTCTGCCAGAGAGGTGCCTCTGGCCAGTGCCCATGAGGACGCAACACCCCTTGTTGAGTGTGCTTGGACCCACAAGGTCCCCGACCCTATTGATGGAGGCGAGCGCGATCAGCAGGGCTGTCTTTAGAGAGAGGGCCCTGAGTCCAACTGATTCTAGCGGCTGGAAGGGGGATCTCTGAAGGCCTGTGAGGACCACCGAGAGATCCCAGGAGGGGAACAGGCCTGGCCGGGAAGGATTTAACCTCCGGACGCCTCTTAGGAACCTGATGATTAAGTCGTGCTTACCCAAAGACTTGCCGTCTACTGCGTCATGGTGGGCTGTGAAAGCTCAACATACACCATTAAGGTGGAAGGGGACAGCCTCCCCTCCAGCCTCTCCTGCAGAAATAGGAGCACTGACCTAACTGCATACCTTTGTGGGTCTTCAGCCCGGGAAGAGCACCAATTTGCGAACAAGCGCCACTTCAGGGTGTAAAGTTGCCTGGTAGAGGGGGCTCTGGCTTGGTTGATCGTGTCTACAATGGCAGGTGGTAGACCAGCTAGATTTTCTGTGTCCCATCCAGGGGCCAGACGTGGACGCTTCAGAGGTCTGGGTGCAGATGCCAGAGCGTGCCCCGTCCCTGAGAAAGAAGGTCTTTTCTCAGGGGAATTCGTCAGGGTGAGGCTGTCACGAGGAGTACGAGGTCCGAGAACCAGGCCAGGGTGGGCCAGTAGGGAGCCACTAGGGTGACTTGTTCCTCGTCCTCCCTGACCTTGCACAGCACCTGTGCAAGAAGGCTCACTAGGGGAAATGCGTACTTGCGCAGCCCCGAGGGCCAGCTGTGTGCCATTGCATCTGCCCCAAGGGGAGCCTCTCTTCGGGCATACCAGAGCGGGCAGTGGGAGGTCTCTCGGGAGGCAAACAGGTCTACCTGGGCCTTGCCGAATCATTCCCAAATCAGCTGGACCGACTGGGGGTGAAGCCTCCACTCTCCACCGGGCAAGCGTTGTCGTGACAGCGCATTCGCTACCACATTGAGGTTGCCGGGGATGTAAGTGGCGCACAGCGACTTGAGTCGAAAGAAAAAAGTCAGCAAGTCTTGGCAGTTGATGTGCCAGCGCAGCGGGGCCCCTTTCCAACGGCCCGCGACTGCGTGCCCATTGCACACGGCACCCCAACGCAATTTGGAGGCATCGGTCGTGACCAGGATGCGTCGGGAGACCTGCTGCAAGGGTACTCCTGCCTGCAGAAAGACGCATCCTGAAAAGGACGTTCAATGCCGCTATGTATTGCTCTTTTAGTGGAAAATAATCTTTTACAAGAAAATCACTCTTTTAATAACTCTTTTGAGTTTTCTGCGCTGTCTAAGCGCCCAGAGGCAAACTGCACTGCCGTGCAGAGAAGGAGAAAGCCACTGAAGTGCGCCGTAGATCCAATAGAATAGAAGCGTCAGAGGAACAGGAACAGGTGTGAGACTCGCAGCTGACTGCATACACGACCATCGGCTCCAAAGAAAATTTCTGAATAAACTCGACGTATTTCCCCGCTTTTATACCCGTATGTCCGGGGGCAGGGTATGCAAATATTGTCTGCCAACTTGTCATTGGCCTTTTTTCATAGATCAGAGGCATATTCGGCGCTCAAGAGAGACCCCTAGTGTCGCTTCTTCGACACAACGTTGAAGTGAGCGACAGACGGGGAAAAAGTTTTTCATCTGTTCATATGGACCTATTTTTGGTCAGAGCAACTTTGAGCATCTAAAGGGTTAAAAGTACTGCAAGACTTTGCTAACCTATTTGTCTGCAGTAGACTGAACAGATACTTAAAATAATTCTTCCCTAAGTCAGGGTGCTGAAAGATAATGCGGCAGGGGAAATCCATAAAGGCTACCCCCGGTTATGCATCCAGGATGTCCCATTCTGACTGACAGTGTCCTCACTGGGGAGACCCCTGAGGGGGAAAGAGGGGAGGTACAAGGAGGTGAAAGGACGTGCCAAGGTCAAATGTGTCTTTGGTCCTATTTTCTTCTTCTTTTGTGTGAGGAAAACATGTTCCAACCAGATGGCCTCGTCCATAGAAAAAGAAAGAGAGAAAAAAGTCTGATTGTTACTTGTGTCTTGATGATCCTGGGGTAAGGTGGGGTGGAGGGTGGGAGGTATTACAGTTACTGGATAAATCAGTTTGTCATGAGTGGGAAAATGGTTGGTGTTGACAGGTGTTTGTTGATTATGTAAAAAAAAACAAAAACAAAAAAAAAAAACACGAAAAATTGCAAACAATTAAACACAAACTGGTGGTGTAAATGCTTTTTATACTTTTGAATTTTCTCTCCGTTCAAACATTCAGTACAGGCTGTAACAAATCTATTCTGAGACATTTGCCTCAATGTTAGTCAGACTATTGTTGCTGTCCTGTTTGATGTTTCTCCTCACAGCAACATCAAACAATCAACAAGAAAAACCTTACTTAGTTATGACAGCGTGTAAGAAGTGTTTGTTTCATTTTTCCAAGGCACTGAAGTGCAAAACGTGTTTAAAGAAACCTCCACAATACCGCCTCCCAGGAGGTATTGCGAGGCTAAACGAGGTTAAAAGGAAGTTTTGTTGTCTCAAACAATGTTACTATTTGTCTCAATACACATTTTTCTTTTCAGTTTGTATGTTCTTTTGGCTCCAAACATTTCTTTCCCTTTAATTTTTTTTCGTCACTCAGATCAGGCATAGACGGCTGTTATGTGGCAGTCAAACCAAGGAGCGCCAAGTGCAAAACCAATGTTCAGCAAAATAACCTTGCCAAAGGGTCTTTCCCCCCACCCCTCGCGCACAAAGCTGGCTCCATCTTTGTGTATTGAGTGAGTTAAATCAATGGCAAAATGTTGGCACTTTTTACAGGACAGTGACCAGGAAGCCCTCCCCCGCGTGATTGACACTTGAAACGTGTGCGCGGACGGAGCCAGGGGCACTGCTCTACGCTTGAAGTCTCTGCTGGGGATAACAACTGGTGACATCTGCGGAAGGGGCCGATAGAAAGGCAGTTGAAAGCCATGTTTGTTGCCTTGGCCCGCTCAGATCTTCCTGCTTTTATGAAGCTCCCCCCCCCCCCTCCGCTTTAATATTATGATTCAGCACCTGGCTCTTTTGAACCTTGCTTTAAAACTTCAAAAGAGGAGTGTGGCATTAAACAACATGAAATAGGTGTGGAAGGGTGACGATGGTAGGGTGTTGGCAGTAAAGGCTGAGAGGGCGTGGGGACACGGAGTGAGGAGGGGGTTTAGAGGTAAAAGGAACTGAAGGAGGACGCTCTAGCAGTTTGATTTCACTCTCATCATCTTAGAGAGGATATTTCGTTTTATTTTTTCTACTAACACACAGTCATCATGCAGCTGCGTCTCTGTCATCTTTAGAGTTGTGTGCCATTACCATTTTTGTAATATCAGATGGCGGCAGGGCATAATGTGGGCTTTGAATATGGGGCTGGTGGGCTAATGCATACACAATTTTAGGCATAATAGTGACAGAAACCGATAGGGGTGTGTCTGCCAAAAACAAGTGCAGCACGGGCACATTTGTAAATGGCAGGGGGAAAGAAAATAATGGAATGACACAATTTTGTCTCAGTGTCTGGAGAAGATTGTTGATATGTTCCACAGTGTGAGCTTGCATCTAATTTACGTGCGCTCTTTGCTTTCCTTATTGTCTGTGCACTAGACAAACCAAGCAGGCTTGTCCAACAGGTACCCTTTGATGTTGCCTCACAGTTCACTTTAGTAAATTACATTTTACAAATGAGCTCAATGGGTCTTTCCAGTGAGAAAAGATCTTGTAACTGTAAGCAACATATACAGTATGCACAGGGCTGGACTGGTAATCTGGCATTCCGGGCATTTTCCCGGTGGGCCGATGCACTTTGGGGCCAATCAGGGGTGGACTGGCCATTGGGAGAACCGAGCGGGCAGGTGGGTCAGTCACGAAACGTGTTGAATGGGCCTCGATAAGCTAAAATGAGCCAGCCGCATTATGCAGAATGGACCACAAAACGGCGCCGCCGTTTGTATACAGAAAAGGACAGCGAACACTCCACCGCTCAACTTTTGGGCCAGTTGCTATGTAAAATCCCGGGCCAATTTCTCTTCCCAGTCCAGCCCTGAGTGTGCATATATAAGCATATGCAGTGTGATTCTCACAAAACCTGTCAAGAAAATGTCCAAGTCAAGTTTAATTACAAAACCAAAAATATGACATTTTAATTTGCTTAAAGAAAATGAAGCCTACAGTAAGGGCCATTAAGATTGTTTTTGCATTGTAAATTATTTTCAGGTCACTTAAGCACATTTTACCCCCAAAATCTCTTTATCGCAATGTGTCCGGATGGTTTTCATTTACTTCTCACATTGTTTTCAAAGAGGAATGTCATTCCTATAACACAGTAAAACAAGATATACAATTATTTTTTTATTTTTTTATTTCATTCAAATCAACTTAAATGAAAGGTGGTACCAATGGAGTGTTTCTATGATGTATAAATGCTTTACAATTTAAATAATCTATATTTTTCACATTATGTTAAATGAGACACAAATGTGAAAACTGTCATGAAAATAATGACAAAAAATCTTAATGGCCCCAAAATAGGCAGCAATTTATATATGCAAAATATAACTTCTTTTTATTTTTTATTTTGTTTTGTTTTGTTTTGGAGTAAAATAGGACCAGGACACTTTCAGATATTTTGTTAGAATCACCAAGTAATTCTTATTCTGGTTTAATTAGCCTAAAATCCATCATTTACCCAGTGACATAGTTTAATAAAATGTTATATAGAGAAGAATTTTTTTATTTATTTATTTTTGTAGTAGTAATAATGTCTGAAAAGCATAAATGAGTCTTTCGCATATTCTAGCAGTGCTAAACTCCAACTTTAACTTTTTTCTTTCTTTTTTTTTGGCACTGACTGAAAAATTAATTAAAGGCTCATATTGTACCATCCTCCATTCAGCCAGACTGCAAATTAATTTGACGTGGCTTACCCTTGATACTCACTTTAATAGTGATTTTTATTGTAGCAACACCTGAAAAGTCAACAGTAATAACTTCAACTAAGAGTCATTACAGGAAAGTCTTCATCCCTGCACCTTGCTCCCAGACCTGCTGTAGCCATGACGCCCTGAGCTGACCATAATGGCCTTGGGTAACATTGAGTCAAGGACGCTTAATGGATGCTAAAGCACAAACAAGTAAGCTCCAAGCATGCCAGAGCAGACCTAACCTGGGGCACAGACATCAAAATGCAGGTTGGAGATTTGACATTCCTGCAGGCACTAAATGCCTCGCCAGTGATTTAAAAAAGAAAAAAAGAAAAAAAGAAAAGAAAAACAGAAAGGAAAAGTCAATATCCCCCTCCTGTTTCTAAACGCTCACTATCTGATGAGCACGGGTAATGTAGATCTGATTCTGCTGTGACAAAAGGGCCGCGCTAAGGACAGCCTCAAATGTCTCTCTCTCGCTTTTTTCCATTTCCTCTTACTCACACTCTTCCATTTGTGCACTGTGTGTGGGCACACACACACACACACACACACGCACACACATCCGTTCGCCACTCTTTGAGCCCTTTGATAATAATAACGGCAGTGGGAAAGATTATCACAGTTGGCCGCTCCTGAACTTCAAGGTTAAAGGAGCACAGCAATTGTGGCTTTGTGTTTACCAAAGAAAGGCTAATGATGAATTAATTAGCGATGGACTACGTCTGCTGTCCCCGCATCTATCTAAGGACCTTTCACATCCTCTAAGTGGAAGAATGCTTTCAGTCATAAAGAAATGCGAAGCACTTTTTTTGTATGTAATATGCTTAATATAAACCCCCTTATGAATATACATTAAATGAATTACCATGTCTTCTAATCAAAATGCATGTCAAATCTTGAAATGTCACGTTATTTGCAAGCTTTATTTTTTTCAGTGTAATAACTAACGGATTTAAAATATATAATGAAGATTTGATAGATTAGAAAATCACAACAAAAGTTGTGAGCTGAACTTTGCACTTGAAATGCTGAAAGATGTGGATCAAACACATATTGATATTTAATAATTGGTTAATTACAGAAGCAATGAATTTACGTTTGTGGTTTCATGTTTTAATGGCATGCAATATGTTTTAGAAATTCATTTAAACCAGTATCCATAAAATCGTAATAGCCTGTAATATTTTAGAAAAATACTCTGCAAAAAGTGTTTTGTTAGGTTACCTTAAACTGTGCTTCATGTGGTAACTGTTAATGAATTAGTTTTATTCAAGTCAAAAATATTCTTTTAAGACTGAATTAACCTGAAAACATTAGTTTATATCAGCAAAAGCAATTTTAAAGTTTAAATTGGGCAGAAATACCTCCAGAAGGTGAGAATTTGTGAGAATTCTCAGTTGTCCTTAAATGTAGAGTTTAATTTGTTTCAATGACTTTCTGTGACTTTGCTTTCTTCATCATTCATTTTTGAGGTATATGCAGAAGTGACCAGGAAATAACTGAAAAAGTTATGTCTAAAAGCGCATAGGAAACAGCGGCAGGTGTTCCTCTGAACAGTTTTCGGGTCTCCTTCAGTGGACCCGCAACTGGAAATGATGAGGACAGGGACATGGGGTGGACAGTTTGATGGATAAATTACACAAGAAGAGGAACTTAAAACCTGCTGTAGTTGACTCATACTGAGTTCTAGCATGCTGGGATGTGGGCTAGAACAATCGCAAAGGCACAGTGAACAGGTCTCTCACACTCTCTCCCTGTCTGCTCAGCCATCGGCCACAGCTAACCTTCATTTACCATTGCCTTGGGGGAATCTGGAACAATGCAGCAAAT
Source organism: Moxostoma hubbsi (assembly GCA_032164185.1). Taxonomy (NCBI): domain Eukaryota; kingdom Metazoa; phylum Chordata; class Actinopteri; order Cypriniformes; family Catostomidae; genus Moxostoma; species Moxostoma hubbsi. The sequence continues at coordinate 22,320,527 of JAVLUX010000023.1, read as the reverse complement.
TAGAGTTAGAAAAAAAAAGTTTGTGCAAAAAATTCAGGATTGCGAAAAGAGGTGAAGCATCTCAAAACTGACTGTAGCTCCATCAAATCTTCTATTTTAATAGTTGAAAAAGTGCTATTTTTGTGGCACTATGTTTGAAGGAAGAAATGATTACTATTGAGAGTGAGAAATAAGGATCAGTAAGGTATAAACTCATAAAAGGTTGAAGTGTCTAATCAAAACCAGACAGGAAAACAGTTCAACGTTAACACGAAGTGCATTTATTCTTGCATACTATTCTATAAACCATCACATACTAATCAAAACAACAACAGTAGAAAACGAGAGAAAGTAAACAGGAATAAAGAAGTTAATTAAAAGCTATGCTTTTCAATTGAAATGTGTCATTTCATCTGGTTCCTTTGAGACTGTCCTTGGAATCCTTTATTCTCAAAATAAGAAGCAACTCAAGCATGATAGATATCAAAAAAAAAAGAGATGCTTTTGAAAATACCTTAGGCATATCCTTGTAAGTATTTGTATGGATACATTTCTCAAGTGCCAGCAGTACACAATGATGCTTTGTCTTAAAGCCTTGAAGAGAATTTTCTTAAAAATCTTTTGGTTTGTGCATAATGTGGATTTTGCACAGTGTTTTGCAGGTTTTCTTAAGCCAGCAGAAGGCAAGTATGTTCTGCACTGTGCAAGAGAAGTCAGGACAAGAGGATGCTGTATCAAAATGTATTTGTCTATGCTGCTCTGATTGAAAAGCTAGAAATGTATATGTATAATATAAACACTACTGTCAAATGTTTGGATACAGTTGACTGAATTTATGCTTCTCGGTAGTCATGATGAAAATATTTTGATATAAAGGCTAATGCTTTAATTCATCAAATTAATTGTCTAGACAAATTCGAATGAGTTATCCATACATATGAATTTCCTAAGTAAAAAAAACAAAAACATAAATACATAAATAAATAAATGGATGAGTGGGAGCGTATAGTGAGGAAATAGTAGCAAACAAGTTGTTCTAGAATACATGGAAACCCCTTTATTACTGTTCATAAAGCATCTCAGGCGAATACTTGGGATGCTTTAATACCTTAAAGTTGTTTGAAATACCACCAAGAGGTTCATAGCTGATATCGAGGCAAAGAACAATTTTTTTTGGTTGTTTTTTTGGACCCTACATACATTATTCCCATACTTCCATTTGTGCATATTATTTAATAGTTTTGATAAATTCCCTGTTCTAAAATGTGCAAAATAATAAAAACGAGTAGATGTGTCCAAATGTTTAACTGGTACAGTATACATAATATAAAGCTGGTAGGTTTCTCAATTAATGGCGCTCAACGTTCCCAATCTCTCAAAGGGCAACATTATTAAAGAGCTCAGGGAGGTACAGTATCCAAGTGTTGGTTACAGTTGTCCCAACCTCTACTCTAATGAAAAGGGGTTACAGGGTCAAACTGATAGTGCTGCCCCTCTATATAAATATTTTACTCTATGTGAATCCCATCTTTCAGAGCGCAGGACATGCTGACTGAAGGTTTCTTCGGGGCGAGGCCACAGGTTGACGGACATGCACAAAAAAACCGGGCCAACCAAACAAAGGCCATTCGAGTTGAGTGGAAGACAAGGCCGGCTACTTTGGTTTCTTCATGCACCACCAGAAGTATTAAAACGCTTGAAAGGCGACAGTGACAGAGACTCTGAGCCGCTGATAATGTGAGACATTGTTCCCTTAATCATTGTGGAAAAGATGAGAGTGAGAATGTCACTGGCGTGTCAGGGTCCAGGGCAATCCTGTTTGGAGGAGCCAAGGACCGTACAGTAACATGAAACAAGATTTCAAATAAAGATAATCGACAGTTTCAGCTTAGTCCCTATTGTGACGGGACACATCCTGTCTCTATCATAAATAGAGGTGTCAAATACAAGACAATGCGCAAGAAGTGAAGGAGGGAAACAGTAGCTCCTTGTTATTGTGATGGTGTGTAACATGAGCTCCTTAGAAGACATCTTCTTTCATCTGTGCTACAGACCTTTTCTCATGCTGTTCTCCCTCCCACGAGGGGCCGAAGGATTTAGAGTTTATGAACAGGAGGAAGACACTTCAGGTCTGCTAATTGTACATAGTCTGTGACATTTGTTTATTCAAAGTTTTCTATTAGTTGTTTGTTGTGAAAAGTTATATTATAATCCCAACATGTATTATGGTAGTTTGTCATGTGAAATAACAGAGTGATCTCAATCGTAAGTATTCATAACTTGTATGCATACACTTAAGTACATTTGGAAAGATACTGTAATATACAGTCATACTGACAGCATCAAAAAAGAAACCCTTTTCCATATGTACATCTATACAGATGCCCAGATCCCCGGACAGCTTGTCAGAACCGGTATTGCCATAACATTTGCAAATTGTACTGGTGCAGGTCTCACATTTACAAGTATTTACAAGTCCTACTCATTTACTCTTTTAAAAAATAATAGTTGTGAAACCTGGGCCAGAAAAGACATTTTTAAATGGCAAATTTATATATAAATGCGGATCCAGATTGGACAAAATAATTTATATTCTATTAATATTTAATCAATGAGTATATACTGTGTATATTCAGTTTATAAATGCTCATTGACTGATTTCAACTGGTCTTAAGAAATCACTGACAAGAATGAAACCATTATGGTGTTAATAGGTTCATGTGTTAATAGCGTTAATTATATGGTATCTAATGACATTAAACATATGAATTAATCTTGTTTATTATAAATAGAGTAAAATGAACATATGGTTTCCAACATTCACCTTAAAAGGTTTGTGAACATTTGTCCATCTATAAAATGAATCGTTTTAGATGTTGACACTGTGTCTTTCCAATGAATGTGTACTAGAACCACACTTTATGTACGCAAACCTACAAATACGAATTCTTGACTTAGTATACTAATGAGATCACGTTGGAAAGCGAATTGCTCCTGATTTTAATTTTTAATGTAAATCTAAATGAAAATTGTAGATTAGTATGTTAGATGTTTGTTCATAATTAAGTATCAAGTAATACTACTCTTTAGAGACAGCATCCAGCACTATGAATGAAAGGAGGACAGTTTTTTCTGAGTGGAATATATTTTAGAGAAGTTATTATCTCAAAGCCTCACTGGCTGAGGTGAGGAAAGCTTTCAGTGTAATTTGCTCTTTCCGCTAGCCAGTTAATGTACCTGCTCTGTGGACGGAGAACTGCAGTGTATAATTACCACTGCAAGCACTCTGCTTACTATCATGCCAATTATTCTCACCAGGTAGTCTAGTTCATCTAATTATGTTTTTTTATGTTGTTGTTGTTTTATTTATTTTTTTGTATTCTTTTTTCCTCCAAGGATTTGGGAAAAAACATCAGTTTTACCTCCTCTAGCATTTCAATCCTACATCTGTGAGTTTTCCACCATTTTTGTCACATTTGATTGGCTACAAAATATAAGCCCTGTAATGTCCCAGTATATACACAGATCAGACAAAGAACCAAAGAACCAAGTACTGCAATCGTCGATGCAAACGACAGCACTGAAGCTAGCACAACTAGCCCATTTCTCATTGCACAATGCCACCTGTTTGATGGCGAAAAGAGTGGCTTGTTTCTTCCTAGTTGCCCAGTTAGTTGTTAATTTTACATCTGCGACACAAACAGCTAGATATTAAAGTCTTATCTAGATTTGAGAAGCCAAAAAAGAGAATGCGGTCTACGATCAGATGTTGTAACAGACGGAGAATGTGCATGCGCTAATTTGTCAGGGTCTCTTTTGCCCGGAGCGCTCTATCACTTAGCACCAAGCTGTTATCTTCTCTTGTCGGAAAAGAGCAGGTTAAAAATAAATAAGCATGTTGCAGAGTGTCACAACAAACAGATGCAGTGGAAAAAATTACGCAAGACGTGAATTTGGCTCAAGAGCTGTTTAGGGGTCTCCCTCTTGTCTGATTGTTCTTGCACTAATTTGCGTGAGGGGAGTGTAATCATGACAAACATTTCTATCATTACCAGGTAATATGAGTTAATCGTTTGGTTTACACTCTCCGGATGACATACCATTAGAGACTGTGCAGACACTGTAACTAGAGCATTAATAAATTCAAAATGTGCCTATTAGGATGACAGCTTTGGAGGTGCAAAGGAATAACAGTTATCACTTGGCAGAGGCTGATCTCGCCCCATCTGCTGAGACTTTGCATATATTTTCAGCTTCCTGAGCAATGATTAGGGCTGTCAGAACCTCTTTAACCTTCTAACTGCTGGTCCCAACTGGCCCTAATTAGAGATTAATGATTTCTAAAGACACAGGCTGTGATGGAAACTGCCTCTGCTGTTTATGTACAAATTAAGCACCAATTACTTGAGCATCGGTGCCACTGTTGACGTACAGCTGAAATATTCAACGCAAAAAAAGAGCAATTGTGATGTTTCCGTTTGCTTCAATTAAAGCATTGGATAAGTCACGGTGACTGTGACATACCTTCCGAGACCCCATTTCCAATCCAACAATCTCTCCAGCAGAGACCCTTCCACACACACACAGATTCACTCATTTGCTCTTGATTTCCCCCAAAAACTCTCCTCGTGCTGGTTGGTCAACAGCCCAGATTCTCCCAAAAATGACCAAATCACACATATGAGCTGCCATTTCACAGGGCTCTTCTCCAACACTCACAAAAGTCATGAAATCAAACTATGCATAACTATTTCATCCCATTCTCAGATTTCCGTCCAAATGCGCTCTCAAACAATCAACCAAGGTGCTTCTTTCATCTCCCTACTCTCTCTCTGAGTGCTCTCCACACGTCAGGAACGAGTAAACAGCACTTGTAATCAAAAATCACGGCAAAGATGTGATTAATCTTTCATCAAAATCTCTCTTTTATTCAGCTTTATGATATGCAATGTCTGTCATTCCTTCATTGAGGGAATGAGGAATATCTATAAAATATTTAGAGGCATTTGCTTCCTTTTTGTGTGTGTTGGGCCTGAAATGTTGGCTGAACTGTTCACTCGACTCTTTGAGGCCATCTGGAGAGCCAGCTCACGTGGGAGGAATCCAGTGAGGCTCCCTCTTGCAAGCCGCCCAGCCTGCCCAGATGATGGTAACCCCAGAGATTCGGTGTCGCACTGCATTGTGGGATCAGACAGCTCACGGGGATGCGGAGAGAAACAAAGAGCCCCCAGCATTTGCCAGATCAATCAGACAACATAAAAGGGCCTGACAACTACACAGCACCTATCAAAAGTGCACAAATCCGCCTGGCTCTCAGGTTCGTTTTTTTTCTGGGCAGCCCTAGTTTAGTGTTTCAACTTGAGCCTCACCCCTGCGAGGATACATGGACTAATTTTGCCCATATTAAAGTGTGTGCGCAGATGTGTGCGTGAAACTGTGTTAACGTGTAACAACTTAATTACATGGATTCCTGGGATCACTGGGAGCACTGGTTGAACTGACATTACTGATTGGGTGAAAGAGATCTTCTGTATGCTTTTGAAAGCTAGAATGGCAAAAGCTAGAGTTGATACAGATCCACTGCTTTGTATTGTATGATCATTATGGACTATTTTGCAATAGGTGTGACTGCAGCTAGATAACTCTCTGCAGACTTTTGTAGCCTACTTACAATTGGTCACAGAATTTTTACTGATCAAATTCCTATCTGTTTGTTTATGCACTAAATTTGCTTCTGCAAAACAGATATAAATACAATCTGCTATTCTATATGCAGGGTATCGTATATAGCAGAGTTCACTTCTATGATTATACTAATGTGGGGCAGCAAAATTTTGCTCTTGAAATTTTAAAATAATTTCTTTGAACATTTGTGGCAAGGAGGAGGGCGGGGCCAGGCCGTGATGATGCACGCCCAGCCCCTAATCAGGCTAATCAAGCCATAGGGATAAATGTTGCCAGAGGTGGCAGTTCGAGAGAGAGAGAGCTACAGGTAACTGCCCTGTATGTGTTCATGTTTGTGTGTTTTTGTTTAATTAAATATTACTTTGATGCTTCGTCTGGTTCTCGCTTTCTCCTTTCCCTTTTACCCTGTTACAACATTCTATTAACCCTTAATGACAATTAGTATATGATTCAGGGTTATTACAGCCATGTGTCAAATCCATGAATGCTTGCTCACATGTGGATTGTAGGGCTCTCCAACTTCTATATGCTGACATAGTTCCGATTGGGAGGAGTAAAGTTTACATACATAACATGGACAATCAGATGCATTTCACATATTGTACTGATCTCATAAAAATATGTTTGCATCGTAATTCAACTCCATCTAAAATGCATATTTGAGGGCATTTAAATTTGTTAATTCAGTGTGATTAATAATATAAAAAAATATTTGTTAAAAAAAAACAACGCCATTAATCATGCCCCCTTACCATACATAAGTTCAGTAATAAGAAATTGTCCTACCAATGGAGCAATTAAAGCTTGAAGTATTATTTCAAATTCCTGTTTTGTGAGTCACAGTCAGCAGGGGCCAGTCAGTGCAACTCCAGCTGTACAGGTAACAAACCACATTTACAAAATGTAATGTTGTAATGTAACTATTAAACCACAAAGGCTGCAATTTAATATGATAAATGTATAGTTTGTGAGTGCTTGTGAATATGTGTGGAGGCAGTGTTGTGCTGATGCTGGCTGCTAATACCTTTAGAGATAATACCTTTTAGTAACCTGCTTTTCCGGAAGTGAGAAGCTACCATTAAAATCACACAGAAATGAAAAGAGTGTCTCTCCAAAATAAAAGCTCAATTTAAATGGAAAAATGTAAGACAGAAAAACTATTTATCACTACTGTATAGGTAAGCAATATACACTGTAATATACAACTAAACTAAATAATAATAAATCAATAGTGATGCTCCGTTATGATGAACTTTATTTGACAGAAATAATTTTAATATTGTGTTTTGGATTGTTCTGTGTGGTTCTGTATAAAAGCACTTCATTTGATAAAAATAAGGCAATATTATTGCATTGGAAATTAATTGTTCTATTTTTATTTAATAAAATAAATCAAGGTTTAATGGATCAATTTAAGTAGACACCATTTTTGATGATAAAATGAAAATAAACTATTGATATGGAATTCAGAATAATAAAATAAATAAATAAACAAACAGGTATTAAATCGGTGAGTTCCAAAAAGGAAGTATCGGTACTCATTCTCAAAAAATGGTATCCAGACCTCACTATTTATAGCTAATGATAAATTATGTTAATTTCATAGGATGTGTCATTGAAACTTTCTCTGTTTTACTGGAGAAAATAATGTTTTCATGGCAAAGATTATGTCTCATCTTCAGGGGCCACATCGGGGAAAGTTTTCAATTAGTCTGTAATACGTAATCTAACGTCCTTCCACTATAATGAAAAATTAAAACCATAGGTTTGCTTGCACTTTGGTCTTTGTTGAATGTGAATGCTTTGAAAGACAGAGTGAGACCAATCTTCTCCTGTCTTCTCTCCACACAGATCTGCTCATATCAGAAGGTGTTGCAGGCTTCAGCCTGCTTCACTTGGCATGGCCCAGAAAGTCTCACGAACACACATTTACGCACTCTAACACACACAAGATAAAGAGGTCTGATGGTCTGCCAGAACTTGGGCACTTTTGAAATGTGTGTTCATGTGTGATGGGTGAGATCACCCAAACCACATACACCTGAGTCCCTCTCCTCCACTATTTATTCACAGTAATCTCTTCATGTTGGAGGGAGAGAGAGAAGTACATCTGTCATCTTACACCTCTGTCTAAACAAATCCCAATGGATGATTTTATTACCTCATTCTCTCATTTTTGTTCTTCACAGAAATCACATTCATCTGTCTGAAGCGATGGACCCCTGGTGCCATTGAAATATGAGTTATCAAAGAAATTCTGTTTGCTGAAAACTTCTGAAAAAGGAAAACCATAATTATTTATACCAGTGTTGGGGAGTAACTAACTACAAGTAGCAATGCTAAGCCCCTTTCATGCCGCTAGCAACACACAGCGACACTATCTCATTCACTTTCAATGAGAGCAGAGCTACTTTCAGCGACACGAGTGACAGTGACTGTTGGTGACAACATGTGGGCGTTGCGAGCGACACAACAAAGTCGAGAAAAGTTTAACTTTATGCAAATAACGAGAGACATTCAGGAGCGAGTAACAATGGGGGAGAAGTCAGCGGAGCTCACGTCATCCATCTCCTGAGACATACTGGTGTCGAGTACAGGCAAGACATAATAAGAAGTCATAATTTTGTGAGCAGTGCTTGAACTGATTCCAGTCTTATGAGAGGTCCTCACCCATTGAGGTTTGGGGGGGTGGGCATTAGTGCTTGGTTGTATTTTGAAGTGCATTGTGGTGATGATGTTTGCTTACGGGTCTTTTGACGTAGGGGCATTTACATTTTTAAAGAGATGTTACAAATAGCCTAAAAATGCATACAAGAGGCATGCATTATTGTAAATAATTCACAAAATACTGTATCCTAACTGCATGAATAAAGTTGTATTTGTCATTATTATGACATATACAAGTCTATTTTATATTTATTATGGGGGAAAGTCATTCACAAGACTCCAGTGGTTAAATCAATATCTTAAGAATCGATATGATGTGGGTGAGAAAGATCACTTTCTCATTCTTCTTCTTGTGTTTTGGTGATTCACATTCTTCATGTATACTGCCCCCTATTGGGCAGGACAAGGATTTCAAGCAAAAGAGTGCTTAAATACACTCCCACACCTATCAAATCAATTCTGAAAATATGGATTAAAACACTGGCATTGTGTGGATTACTTTTTAGATTCCTTTATGTGATTTTTGGAACATCAAAATTTTGGCACCCATTCACTTGCATTGTACTGACCCACAGAGCTGAAATGTTCTTCTAAAAATCATAATTTGTGTTCTGCAAATGTAAGAAAGTACTACACATCTGGGATGGCATGAGGGTGAGAAAATGATGACAGAATTAACATTTTTGGATGAACTGTCCCTTTAACCTTACAATGACTAAAATGTTCAGCATGCCAGTAGCTCAGCTCTTTTAATAACAGTGTAGCTTTTCTAGTAAAAAGTGACTTTTTTCCAATGTGTTTTGACACTACATTGCTGTTTTTTGTCACCTAGTTTTGCACACAGTTTTACCTTTTTTTTGTCTTTAACTCTTTAACTTTTGGTCTCTTTTTATTAGCTCTAACAAGAGTCATTGATCAAATAAACTGCCCTTTTTCCATAGCATTCTAGCATTGTACAGTCAGATTTATTTTAACAATTGATTTTGTTCATATAAAAGATTAAATTCCACAAGTCCCTTCTCAGAATATTATGTAATATGTTATGCAAAATATTGAGTTCAATGCTGATGTTCATTGTTATATATTGACTAAGGTAATAAGTTGATTCATTACACTGTAAAAAGTGTTAACCTTCCTTAAGGAGCTATGTCTACCTGTTAAATTGGTTTTGTTGGCGTAACCTAATGTATTCAGGTTGATTCAGTGATGTTACATAAAATATTTGACTTCAATAAAACCAAATAATTTAGATTAATGTAGATTACATATGTTATGTTAACATTTCTTCAGTGTATTTGCATTTTGTGTAAATCTATTTGCTATATATAAGTGAAATGCTTTCACCAACTGAGCTCATCACCAGATAAAATACTGTTGGTATAGTTAAAATAAATTATATAAACTTATAGGTATACATAAAATGGTTTTGTCCCCCCTAAACAGCTTCACTGCAATTATCTAATGTTTTTTATTTGCTTGTTTAGTTAATACTTTTCCCAAAAGTGTAGCTTGCCTGAAGTTCAACTACTGACTACTGATGAGTAGCTTGTAGCTTGACAAAGTTTTCAAAGTAGCTTCCCCAACGCTATATTAAATTTTTTTATTTATTTTTTTATGGACATTTTGCCACAGCCTTCTTTAATGATTTTTAAATCACTAAATTTAAAAGCCACATCAGTTATAGAAACAAATGGTAAGCACTTTAAAAGATAGAATATTTTTCCAGAAGAGCTGTAAGTGCTGAACATTTTGAGATGTACCCAATGAAGAATAAAACACCAACTTAATTGCAGTCAACAAGTTCTAAGTGGCCTTGGCAAGACCACAGTGCACTCACTCCTCTTTGAATTACTTTTCCTTACGTCTTTGTTGCGAGGCAAATGTGAAATGTTTTTTGCTCATTGTAGGGAAAGGTGACCTTCATAATCTAAGGCCATTTATGGTAATTAGATTATGTTATGATTTATGTTTTCAGATAGGATTCATATGTATGCATAAAGCAATGGAGGCTTGAACAATGATGGTAAAGTACTGCACATAAGGAGCAGACCCTTAACAGGACTTCTCTAAATTAAGACTAAAAGCAAAAGTGCCCTCTCTTCATGTCTTAGTAATAAGACTTTTTAAAAAGCAGCTCAAACTGTGTTTTTTTTCTCTAATGGATTTTTTTATTTCCCTCAATCATGCATAATAATTAAGTTCTTCCTTATTAATTATAGATGCAGTTTTCTTTCATGTAATTTTTCCATCTGAGATCAAAGCTTGTCCATAACAGTGATGCTTGTCTTTGTTGAGGACTTTGTACCAATGACATGCAAGATTTTCCTGTTGTTTGCACAAAGTCAGTTTGCAAAGTCTTCCGAAATCTTTACTTACAATACACTTCCTGATAAATTTAGGGTATCAAACCTCTGGGAAACCAACAATTAACATCATGGTCATTTTTATATGTACTGTATATTATTTATTTTGTTGCTCAGAGCTGGCATTTTAAAGGTTGAACTTCCCAGAATCATAATGTGCGGTGTTTTGTCTTCTTCCTGCCCGTGACTCACACACACTGAAGAGCATTTCCTCAGGTCTGGGTTCATTTGTAGATCATTGCTAATGGCTGCAGACAGGTCAGGTCAGAGGGCAATGTTTGTTGCCTTTAGAGTTCATCTTAAGGTGGTGAACTAAATATCAGGTGGAAGTTGTAAGGATGTAACCGTATTTTAAATCTTCTATAAATGGTCTGTCAGATAACTGGTGAATCTTGGAGGATACCGTGTAAAATGTGGTTACCAATTGATACTTTAAGGATATATTTCTACTTGATTGAACCCTCACAAATTAATTTTGTTGGTGTAACCTAATGTATTCAGGTTGATTCAGTCAGCAAAAATATTTTTGACTTGAATAAAACCAGGTAATGTGAGCATAAGCATAGTTCTAGCGGGAAGATCTCTGGATTCATTCTATCAGGCATATCATGCAATAACAATACAGTCTCCGCTTTATAAGCCTTTTACATATACTTAGGTTGAAGTCATTAAAACTCTTTTTTTTCCCACTCCACTGATATCATATTAGCAAACTATAGTTTTGGCAAGTTGTTAAGGACATCTACTTTGTCTATGACACAAGACATTTTTCCAACAATTGTTTACAGACAGATTGTTTCACTTTTAATTGACTAGAACACAATTACAGTGAGTCAGAAGTTTACATACACTAAGTTAACTGTGACTTTAAGCAGCTTGGAAAATTCCAGATAATGATGTCAAACCTTTAGACAATTAGCCAAATAGCTTCTGATGATGGCTAATTGGAGTCAATTGGAGGTGTACTTGTGGATGCATTTGAGCTTCTGATAGGTGTATTGAACTGGAGGATTACCTGTGGGTGTATTTTAAGGCCAACCAGTGCCTCTTAGCTTGACATCATGGGAAAATCAAAAGAAATCAGCCAAGACCTCAGAAAAAAATTGTGGAACTCCACAAGTCTGGTTTTTCCTTGGGAGCAATTTCAAAATGCCTGAAGGTACCAAGTTCATCTGTTCAAACAACAGTACACAAGTATAAACATCATGGGACCACGCAGACATCATAACGCTCAGGAAGGAGTTGCATTTTGTCTCCTGAAGATGAATTTAGTTTGGTGCAAAAAGTGCAAATGAATCCCAGAACAACAGCACCTTGTGAAGATGCTGGAGGAAACAGGCAAACAACCATCTATATCCACAGTAAAATGAGACCTGTATAACCTTTAAGGTTGCTCAGCAAGGAAGAAGCCAATGCTCCAAAATAACCATAAAAAAGCCAGACTACAGTTTGCAAGTGCACATGGGGACGAATATCTTGCTCCAGTTTGTATCCAGCCTCTCACGGAGACTTCAGATGCCCCATCACCATGGACTACGATCTTGAAATGGGATACATAGACTAATTATTGCCAACAAAAGCCTTCATCAGCCAAACAAGGACAATTGCATCTAAGTGAACTTCTGGAATTTAATCAAGGATGGACTTCAAAGACACTGGTCACTAATCTTGCAGTTCAAACACAATCACTGTCTAAATACTGACCCTTAGCACTTAATAAGTTTAATAATTTTTTTAATCATGTTTTTTAACTATAAATAATTCTTATTTACATTATTCATGATGTTAGCCAGAGGGGAACTGGCCCCCCACAGTGAGTCTGGTTTCTCCCAAGGTTATTTTTCTCCATTAACCATCATCTTTTGGAGTTTTGTGTTCCTTGCCACAGTCGCCTTCGGCTTGCTCACTGGGGTTAATACAGTTATTATTTAATTATTTTTAAACACTATAAAGAATCATATCTTATCTAATTCCACAACAAGGCTCCAAACAAAAAATCAATTAAGGAGCCATTGGCTCCTATAGGGGGAAAAACAGGCGCCAAATATTTTCATTTTTAACTCCTTCCATTCCTTTTCGTCCCGCAGCTCACATGCAAGAAAAACTGCACGTGCTAACAGTGTAGTCTGTGGAGCATTCTTCGCAATTATGTGATCACGTGCATTTTTTATGCTCGTTACTGTCACCGTGTTTTCTCACAGTCTCTTTTTTTGAAATGGTTAGTTCCTGCAATGAACTCCGTTTTCCCCGCTATTTCTTTGATATAAACTTTTGTAATGTATCTCGGGAAATGTAATGCAAATTTTAAAATCAAAGGGAGTAAATTTTTACTGTCGCCAATGGCGACCTTGACAGAAATTACACTCGCAAATAAATTTATTTGGTCATAAATGCGACCATTTTTAGTCACAGTTTGGAGCCCTGCACAAGGATGATGATTTATCGACTTTATAGACATTACATTTTTATCGTCTGTTAATGCTGAACTTCTGTAAAGCTGCTTTGAAACGATGTGTGTTGTGAAAGGCGCTATACAAATAAACTTGACTTGACTTGACTTGACTTGACTTACTTTTTGGAGAAATGTCCTCTGGTCTGATGAAACAAAAATTTTCTGTTTGGCCACAATGACCATAGTTATGTTTGGAGTAAAAAAGGTGAGGCTTGGAAGCCAAAGAACACCATCCCAACTGTGAAGCATGGGGTGGCAGCATCATGTTGTGGGGTTGCTTTGCTACAGGAGGGACTGGTGCAATTCACAAAATAGATGTCATCATTAGGAAGCAAAATTAAGTGGATATATTGAAGCAATATCTCAAGAAATCAGCCATGAAGTTAAAGCTCGGTCGCAAATGGGTCTTCCAAATGGACAATGATCCCAAGCATACCTCCAAAGCTATGGCAAAATGGCTCAAGGACAAAGTCAAGGTATTGGAGTGGCCATCACAAAGCCCTGACCTCTATCTGATAGAAAAATTGTGGGCAGAACTGAAAAAGCATGTGCGAGTGAGGAGGCCTACAAACCTTACTCGGTTACACCAGTTCTGTCTGGAGGAATGGGAAAAAATTACAACAACTTATTGTAAGAAGTTTGTGGAAGGCTCCCCAAAATGTTTGACACAAGTTAAACAATTTAAAGTCAATGCTACCAAATACTAACAAAGTGTTTGTAAACTTCTGATCCACTGGGAATGTGATGAAAGTATAAATAATTCTCTCTACTATTATTCTGACATTTCACATTCTTAAAATAAATTAGTGATCCTAACTGGCTTAAGACAGGGAATGTTTTCTACGATTAAATGTCAGGAATTGTGAAAAACTGAGTTTAAGTATATTTGGCTAAGGTGTATGTAAACTTCTGACTTCAACTGTATATGTAGATCCTTGTGTAACCACAGGTCCTTCTACATGGACTATGTGTTTTGTCTTCGCTGTAAGCTATGTATCATTTAATTTTATTTAAATTGAATGATCTCAGTTCAGGACACACTAAGCTGTCAGTAATGGGTTAAACTTTTAACGCACCTACAGTAAACCACATCTGGTAAGAAATTTAATTGAGTTTTTACATTGAAACCTGTTTGAGTCTCTAGTTTCATCTGATATGCCATTTTTAAAATAGGATTTATTTATTGCGAAGCGGCTAGTGGACTATAGTGCTATTTGTGCCTTATAAATCCTATATTTACTGTGCATTATTTGGGTTCATCCAAAAGCTGAAAAATATTGCTTTCAGAGGCTTTATGTTGAGTTAGGATGAAAAACAATTTGCATTTCAAACTGTTCTGAAACCAGTGCAGTCAGACAGCACACTGGAGGTTAAGTCATTCACTAAATAGGGAGCAAGGGAGCATCCTATAGCTTTCCTATCCTATTCCCATCCTATAGCATCCTATGTGCATTCACTCATAAAATCTGGCCAAAGGTTCAGTTTCAGGCTGCAGTTGATGTTTGGACCATTCAACATCGTTGGTAGACATGGGACAATGGTAATCAGTACTTAGATTCAGACTTTCTAATGTGTCAGTTTATATTAACATGGTTGATGATTGGACGATTCTGGCCATTATTTTGAATCAGAATTAATTATGATCATTTCTGATGCATAATATTTCTGATGATAAAATGCTTCAGCACTGACTATCACTTGTTTGTTTCACAGTGCAATCAGAGAAAATTGAGATTTTGTTTCCAAATTAGAAAAAAAAAAAACATTGTAACATAATTCGAATCAATTCAAATAATTTTATTTGTATATTTTTTATATGAACTTTTCCCAAAACACAATGTTCCATAGAAGCTTTACAGAGAATCAGTTGTAATCTCAAAAACATGAATAACCAGCACTCTTGGAGACATAATAATTTGATAAAAATCTGACTTGAAATTATTTAAAATATAATTACTTAGTCCCACTGTCCCCATATGAGGACATACATTTTTAGGAAAACTACTTGGAAAAAAAAAAAAAGAAAAATGGAAAATGCACACAGTAGTCACGCTTGGGTCTGTATACATACAATGTATAAATATTTTAGAAATAACCTTCCTTAAAGCACTTCATGCCCTAATTCAATTACATACAACTACATAAAAGAGTATTCATTCAGCAAATGTAGTAGAGTGTTGAAATTGGAGTCCTTCAAGTGTTGTCTTAAAGGTCAAATTTGTAGTTTTTCCAATATTAAAATGTGTTCTTCTATTATATCCCAGCTTACTAAGCAGAGTAAGCTATAGTTAAACCATTTGTTGATTGATTTTCCTGAAAATGTTAACACTTTTGTCTGACCAATGGATGACAGGGCTGTGTTCGGGGACACCTTTTAGGAAACATAATTTTTTACATTTCTTTTTGAGTTGCACACTTCAACTTTTAATTAGAACAAAAAAAGAAAGAACAAAGCTTGACCAGCCTCGCAAGGGCTGTCGTACAGACTTTAACCTTCATTGGCAGGCCTGATGTGAGCATCCTTGGCACAGAAGGCCATCGCAGATCCTTGCTCAAGAAACAGATGCTAACTTTTTCCTGACATATGCCCAAGAGTAAGAGGAGCTACTACGGAGGATATTAAAGCCATGACCCTCATACTCAGCCACGGCAGATTTACAGTAAAAAGAAAAAAAAGGCTTATACTTTCTCATGAACGTGATGAACGTCAAGATCCTTCTAAAGCACAGATGGCCATGAGACAGATTCCGAGAGAGACAGAGATAAGGATTTCAGCAATGTTTGTTTCTAAGCAGACTTAAGGTCTGACGATAGTGTTTACCGTATTGACAGTATAACAACGCATGTAATAGTGCAGATGCATTTATACTCTCGTTTTGCGTACTCTCTTTGTGTACCATTTTTCATTTTCCAAACTACACTACAGTCAAAATTTATATATTGGACATATGTTAAATATCCAAATTAGAACTAAGGCAGTATTTTGAGGCGATTACTAAAATGAACCCTATTTCTATTGCCTTTATCAAAGGGTGAGTACTAGGGCCTATAGAAGGTAGACCATGGGAGACTGTCCTGGGAAAGTTTCACAAGCGTCAGGCCTAGATTCTGAAGGACTCACTGCCCTTTGCTGAAGGAGCTTTTTTCATTGTTTTACTGTATTATCTATAAATTGAATAATGCCTTAATCTGGGGATGCGATGAAAGGGATTTTGTCACAACATACAGCCCTGATAAAGTTCTCAGTGTGAGGGGAGAGGGAGGGAGAAGATTACTCTCAGGCGGACTGGCCCTGTCCAATGTAGGCTACATTTTAACATCACAGTTCTTAGGCAGTCATGCAAGAAATCGGCAGCTTATGAAAAAAGCATACAAGTTGCAAATTGTGACAGATGTCTCGAAGATTGGGACAACCCCCGCCCCCACCCTCCCACCCCAAACATATACTCTCCCCAGTAACCCTACGATCCATCCATCTATGCCGCGTTTTAAGCTGGGAGAGGATAGTACTTATACATCCTTGACCTTTTACAGTAAATCATGCAACAATAAAGGACATCCATACATTATACTTCACAGGATTATCTTGTGATAACCTAAAAACTACTTCAGCAGATATGTAGAATTTGTGTATTTGTTTACAAACTCATATATTGTGTGTTGATTACTTAAAATTGGGCCGCTTATGTCCCCATTCTATTGATTCAGCAGTGTGAACTAGCTCACACACTCGCTTTTATTAAAGTATGCAAAGCATTTAATTAACCTTTAATTACAATGAGTGTCTTAAGGACTTAGTTGTTTTCAATTGTATCTTGATGAGGACAGCGTTTCAAGACAAAGCTCTATTTATATGATATGTAAATGAGGCTTGGCGATTACGGTTAAAGTTTTTAATTAGACTGATCTGCAATAATGGAATAAATAAACAAATAAATATCTGTTGTTTGCAGATCAGCTTGAAGAAAGTAAACCCTTTTAATTGTGTTTTTAAATGTACAGAACTTTTTGTTTTAAAGCATCTTACACTGTAACAATGTTTTGTCAGGTAACCTATAAAGATGCTTCATGCGGTAACATCTAAATTAACGTGATTTATTCCAGTCAAGACTATTTTACTATAAATGAAAATGTAACAGTTACAGTTGTTACCTTAAGGAAAAAAAGTGGTAATCTGCCACTTTAAAGGAATATTCCAGGTTCAATACAAGTTAAGCTCAATCGACAGCATTTGTGGCTAATGATCACCACAAGAATTAATTTAGGCTTGATCCTCCTTTCTTAAACAAAAGCAAAAACATGATTACAGTGAGGCACTTACAATGGAAGTGAATGGGGAGAATTTTTAAAGATTTATATACTCACTGTTTCAAAAGTATAGCCACAAGACATGAACAACATGCATGTAAACATGATTTTAGTGTGATAAAATCACTTACTAACCTTTTCTGTGTAAAGTTATAGCCAATTTTACAACTTCATTGTTCATTACCTTCTAACCCTAAAATGACTGTAAAAATTACAATTTAACAACTTTACAGCTCAAATAATACACGTTTTGACAGAAGAATTAATGCAAGTGCTTTTATAAAATTATAAGCTTCAAATTTCTGCCATTAATCTCTCCAAAAAAAAAAAAAAAAAAAAAAATGGGCCCATTCACTTCCATTATAAGTGCTTTACTGTAACAGATTTTAGTTTTTTTTTTTTAAGAAAAGGAGGAATGAGTTGAAATTCATTTTTGTGGTTTAAACAAAGGTTAAGGTTTTCAGGTTAATTTGGTCATATTAATAAAATATTTGTGACTTGCACAAAGCCAGTTAATTTAGATGTTACCACATGAAGCACATTTTTTAGTTTAACTGTCAAAATGTTTTTACAGTGTACTTGATATGACCCTGAAAATTACTTTTGTTGATGAAACTTAATGTAGTCAGGTTGATTTCATCGTATTAAAAAATATTTTTGCCAAATAAAAATAGTTACTTTAGATGTTACCAAATGACACATGCCCATAAACATTCAAATAGACGCTGTTTCTAAAGTACAACCACAAGAAGTAAAGATTTAGTGGCGTTAGGTGTTTAACAGATTACAGGGTTTACTGGCGTTATATCTTCATGAGTTGTTTTATAGGATGTTAATTAAGGTTAGTAAGCGATGTTTCTACACTATAATGATGGTAGCATTTTTTATGTTTATGCCTTGTTGCTATACTTTCAAAACAGTTCATATTTTATTGTTTATGGACAAGCCCTATTCACTTTCATTGTAATAGACTTAAGGTAACCACTTTATTTTTTAAATAAACAACAGATAAGTCTAAAAAATTGCACATAATGTGTAATCCACATTATTCCACAAATGCTGTCGATTGAGCTTCATTTGTACCAAATCATGAACATTCTTTAAACATGACTAAATCAACCTGACTACATTAAGTAAAACCAACTAAAGTCATTTCTAAGGGTTAGATCAGGTACACATAACTCTTTATGGTAACAGCTGTACATTTTCACCAAAATAACATGTTCTGTATTAGTTGTGTGCTTTTTGTTCCAGTATAAATATTTCACTTTCTGTATATTAAGATACTAGGGCCATACTATGTATCCAATACATCTGAAAAAATGTCCATGCTCCTGCTTCCTGTGGTCCAGTCTCCTATTAACCCTAATGATGAGGGATTATGGAATTAAAGCTCCATGTTGCACACACTCCTCCCAGTCTCTCAGTAAATACTGTAAGCCCATTCCTGCACCACACACACACACAAAAAGTGAAAGCTCACCGTCTGCTCTTAAGCCGCACACACAGAAGGGTCGTGATCAAATCCAGAGCCAGGCAGAGTAGGGGAGAAGAAAGGGGTCTGACCATTTTTAATCCTTGTCCTTTTCATTTCTCCTACCCGTGGGATTGGAGTGATTTTATTTAAACTGTCGGCTTGAGCCAAGGGATTGAAAATCAGGATTTGAGTGATTATCGTTTTATGGAAAAAAAGAAAAAACATTATGCATGTACATTGTGAGGCAATGATGTGTACAGACATCAGGGCGTGAGTATGAGAGATGGGAAATCTCTATTGTCCAACAGATTGTGAAAGTACATTCCAGTCTAATATATATAAAGGTCTATGACCATGGCAAATTACCCGCTTGACCCTCAAACTGTATTTATTAAGTACTTTCAGAAAGTAAAACAGGGAAATAGGGAAAACATTGCACTTTCAGTTCACTGCTGGGAAAGATTAATCCATGATGGAAGTGCTTACTGCCTTTGAAACATTTACCAATGCAACATCATGGTGCCTACAACAATGCAAGGTGTTATATAATTTCATTGTTGTTTGAAATAATTTCAGAGAGTTTGTGTGTGGCTTTTACAAACCATATTTCTACTTTAGACAATAGATACAATACAAAAGAGGAAGCAATACAGCTAATTCGCAGAAATGGCCAATGGTCTCTTCCTCCCACTACAGACTCTTTCTGGATGGCTGAATCTCCTCAGTTATTTCATCTATTTTAACCAGAATGGGTTTAAAGGTGAAGAATCAAGTATTTGTTTTAATGAGTTAGCCATGACTAATGGTTGGGAAAGAGACTCTAAACCACTCCAACTGTTCAATCTCACATAAAACAAGGGAACAGTTTGAAACAAAAAGGACATCTGCTAAGTGTAGTGCACATACATTAAGAGGGCCATTGTGCAGGCTTTTTTGGGCCTATTAATTGACACTTTTTGGCACAATCCATTTACTTTGCTGAGAAGTAACATTTTGGCTGTGCTCAAGAGATCCATTGCATCCTTGACACAGTTTTTATAGAATGGAGAAAATGGACAAAAGCCATATTAATATTTGAATATTAGCAATCTAGTATGTAACATCTCAAATACTTGATTTTACACAAGGAATAGTATTGTGATTATATGGTGTTTGTGTTCATACAGTCATCAAAAATAATGTCAAGTTGCATTGATTTGTGTGCTAATCTTTATTATGGTAAGTTATATATATATATATATATATATATATATATATATATATATATATATATATATATATTTTTTTTTTTTTTACTTTACACCTGAAAATTGTAAAAATAAATAAATAAAAACAGGAATTCAGACAAAGTTGAATTTGAAATGCCCTTTTGAACAAGCAACATACACTTTTTCAATTGTAGATTTATAGAATATTCTCAATAAAAAAAAAATATCTTATACACATTTAATAAAAGGTTTTATAAAGAATTCTAAAAAGCATTATTATCTGAAAAAGACTTTAATGACAAATTGGAAATATCAGATTAAATAAATTAAACATTATGTACAATGTGCTTATTGTTTCATTTATATACATTATGTGAGCCATATGCACTGCGCCTCCCTTGTGACATTTAATGATTCTGATGTGACAGATGTTTACTTATTATATCAAAACATGACAATTAAAACTAGCTTGTGTTTAACCACAAAATTAGAATGGCAAAATCAGTGCTGTCAGGGTAGGAAGGTCACCCAAATATTTAAAATAATCAATTTAATTATAATTAAACATTTTGCATTTCCCAAAGATCAAACAGAAATGGCCACAGTGCATATATGAAAAAAACTGAAGTATGAGAGAAAAAGAGAGGAATTAAGAAAAAGAAAGGAGAGAGAGAAAGAGAGAGAAACACCGTAATCTTCAATTTTCATTTCTCATGGCATAATGTTCATGTGGCCTTAATTCCCTTTGACAGTAATAGGAAGACACAAGGTTTTTCCTCTGTGTTTACTAACCAACACTTCCCCATTAAAGCGTGAACAAAGAGGTTATCACTAATCTATCAGCTCTTTTCTTAAACCAGTGCTCAAAATTATCTCATCATCCAAAACAAACTATGTGTCATCCCCATTATAAATGACTGACTGAACCTAAAGAAGCCAGTGTCCGTTTGAGTAAGCTAGCGCATTATGCCACACATACATAATCCCCTCTAACATCCTTCCTGTCCTGTGTTCACTGCACTTGCATCCCCCCAGAATCTTTAAAAAAGTATCAAACAAAAACAGACTCTAAGTCAAACAGCAATTGATTATGTAGTGCATTTCAGCTGACATCCACATACAGGCAAAACCAATGAAGTGGGTCAAGATATCGGGCACTTCTGTGTCATTGTGAGCTGAAAGAGAATGCTGATGCCAAGTGATTTGGAGTAGAGTGATTGTGGCAGATGGGCAAATGCTTCAAAATGATTCCTCTTCTCTCTGTTCTATTTCATGAGATATGATCACCAGGGATTATGGCTTGTCACAACTTCAGACATAAGTGACTGTCCTCAACCCATAGTTAAGGATCAAGGGAAAATCTCCTCTTTGGGGACAATGTGAAATAATTCTAACTTGCTACAAAGTTTGATCCACTCAGTGCTAAAGAATGCTTTTCCTCAAAAGTGAGTTGTGTCTTACAGATGGTAATGGGAGTTTGATCCATTTCAGAATTAGTCTC
Organism: Moxostoma hubbsi; assembly: GCA_032164185.1. Classification (NCBI taxonomy): domain Eukaryota; kingdom Metazoa; phylum Chordata; class Actinopteri; order Cypriniformes; family Catostomidae; genus Moxostoma; species Moxostoma hubbsi. The sequence continues at coordinate 22,298,887 of JAVLUX010000023.1, read as the reverse complement.
TTCTCAATGAGCTTTTATGTATGTCCGGCAAGCCAAAATACAACGTAATCACAGGGAGTCACATGTGAAATGTGTATGCTTATACATCTCAAAACTCTTTCTCCTCTCCCAGCTCTGAATGCTGAGGCAATTATAAGTAAGCCATTGGTAGGTTGATTCTCTCAAAAAGTGAGAACAGTGTGTCACTTTCAAAACAGTGCGCTGTTTGTTTTTGCATCGATACTATGGGTTAATTTCCCATACAATAATGTAACACTGCTAAACCACCATAGTACAATGTATCATTAAAGAAATTACCAAGCTAGTCATGGCTGTTTCCTGAAACTGTAGTAACTATGTCACACATCCATCATTCCAACAGGTTGGTTCATCTATAGAGGTGTTGTTAAAGAGCACCTATTATGGTTTTTCTAATATTACCTTTCATGCAGTGTGTTATATAGCTATTTGTGAATGTAAAAATGTTTGCAAAGTTTCAAAAATCAAAGTGCACGACAAATGGCGTTATTGACTCCCAAAATAAAGAACCGATTCTGAACTCCTGAAACGAGTCGTTAGTAATTACAGACTTACTGTACTAACCTACGGAATTTGGTAACAAAAAACACGCCTCTGGTCTTCACTGGCTGCTCGCGAACAGCTTTGACCCGCCCTCAAACACTACACTAAGCCGTAGACCAATCACAACAGACTGAGACATCTGACCAATCAGAGCAGAGTAGCCTATCTGAAAGGAGGAGTTTAGAATGAATGCTTTTCGAATGAGTCGTTTTTGACACTGGGGGAAAAAAAAAAGGTAATGCTGCAATTTTAATTATGAGCAAATTAAAGTGTTTTTTGACCTTGGATGCATGCAAATCAATTGTATGAGGCCTTTAAAACAAAATTAAGCTTGTTTAAAAACCATAATAGGTGCTCTTTAATAGGTGCTCTCAAAATTATAACACGTATACATGGACACCATGCAAGAAAGTTGCTTAAGCCAGTTGCATATGGCCACATAAGGCGTGTTCTCTGACAGAAAACTAGATGTGCTTTATCTTAACACCTTTAACCCCCTTTAACTTCTGAAGATTTAAAATTATAATAGCTTAATTACATGTACATAACAAAGCTGCTTAGTATGTGAAAACTACTGAAGACATGAAAACAACGTGCACTGTGTAATGTATTACTTTGCAATAGAGGGGTTTGCCCCTACACCAGACTTCGTTGTTCCCCTCGGTGCACTTGAGCACATACACATATGCGCACTCTTCAATATAAGATGTATAAGGACCACAAGACCACTTTACCCGGCTGGCGCGGCCATTTGAGAAATAATCTGAAAAGCAAAAAAATGGCCTTGAATCCATTAAATGTAAAATAAATAAATAAATAAAATACAAATAGAACTGTATAATAGAATTACCTTTTTGTTGTATTTTTTCTTGGTGCGTGAGCACAGAATGGAATGTGTTCATTAATTTCAACCCACAATCAGAAATTGCAAACAATTGTATGGCCCGTGGATAATTTTTTAAAGACTTAAATGGCCCTTAATAGTAAAAAGTTTCCCCACCCCTGCTTTAAATGGCTGCATTCGCATTTACATGACATATCAGAACAACTGAAAACCCCTGAAATAAGACGTTTTCTTAAATGCGTGTAAACGTGGTCAAAGTGATGACAGAATGAAAGGTATTTATGGAATGAAAAATATAGAAGCCTCAGCAAAGTCAAATGATGCTCACACAGCAAACTAACAAGAAACCACAGGTGGAGAGCTGTAGAACTACGCTTTCGGAAATCACCAGTGCTGCGTCAGAATATTTATACTTCCCTACTATATATTATGCCAAAAACAGTATGCCAATGTAGTATGTCCAAATACACAGTATTCATTTAGCAGTAAGCAAGAAATACCGGTTGGCCGATAAGCAACTTCTGCATATCCCAAGACAATTCTTTCTTGTGCTTAAATGGTGCTTGTTTAACAAAACCAGAGCAGATCAAATGTCAATGAAACCATAAACAAACAAGAAACTTTGCTTCTAATCACACCGCACAACTTTGCAATACTGTTTGCGAATGTTAATTGGAACTACGGTTTCAGAAACACTAAATTGTTGGACTGTGTTGGTAACGATGGAACTAGCAACTGTAGTTGTCTAACAATGCTATTGTGGAAACAAAAATTTGTTCAGAGATGTTTCCTTGCTTAAAGTGTTAGAAAGGAGGCTATCTAAAATTTGGTGCCTGTTTTGAATCATTTTTCAATTCTCTTTGTTTATTGGACGCTCTCTGTTTTTACAAAAATTAAGAGCCGTAAACTTGCTGCAAATTCGTCACTGGTTATTTTCACATGCAACTGAGCATGCGATTGGCAGCTCTTCAACGATAGTGGCGATCCTGCAGCAAACCATTGACAACAATGGACAATTTGCCGCAAATTTGGCACAAAACTCATTTGCATGTGAAAATGATCAGTGGCGAATTTGCGGCAAGTTTGCGGCAAATTTGCAATTACTCTCAATTTTTGTAAGGGTTGAACTAAAGCTCGGACCTTTTCATACGAACCTATGATATCTTCTGATTTTGCCATCTCGTACAAATTACAATGAGTTCTCATGACACTATGTTGTCAGACAACCTGAGTGAAAACAATCATTATATTTGCAAATCCGTTTGGTGATATTAGTGGCGTTAAAAAATTACACACTTTAACTGTAAGCGTTTTGTGTTTAGTTTTGATTTTAAAACATCATTCATTAAAAAAATGTCATGCCACATAAAACTATTTAAGTTCAAATCTGCTTGCAGTAACATTTGACTTTTATCTATCAGAGAATGTTTTGCATTTTGCGATGCCTCTTTACCCACAGAGAGAAGCATCACAGCATAGTAATTAGAGAGTCTTCACATATTTTCTGTTCCAAAAACACAAGACTTTGCCTGCAGGGACAATTTTTCAAGCCAAAATTAGTCCCTAGGTACCCGTGCCACATCAGACAAAGCAGTTACAAATTTAGAGATTGAGGGAGACCCATCTCTCTGTTAAATGACCACTTCCCCTATTTAACTCTTTAGACAGGAAGTTGCCAGTTGGGGGAACAAAAATCTCTTCCTGAAATGGCTTAAGTGGACAGACTCATTTTCAAGACAGACTTTAGGCACGTGCTTATACACTCAGACAAACGGAAGTGACCTCTCTTGGCTTCGACATTCAATATGCAGGATGTTATGGTTTACTTAACGCTTCATGGAGGTGTGCAGGCAAGGTGCACACTGCCCTCCACACATGTGCCACAATGATTTATAGCAGAAATGACCACTTTTTCCCTTTAGGAAGTCTTTGAGAGCTCTAAAGAAGGATGCAGCTTTATGCTTGGGGGGGGGGGGGGGTCTCCTGTATACCCGAGCAGAATTCATGTCTGCGAGTCCATAAATCAGGTGTACGGAAATGGATGGGGAGGAAATTTGTTTAGATTAAGCAGTTAAGGATCAGATAAAAAGATCAAAGCAAATGAAAAGGTACGATATTGAAACAAGGTGCAATAAAATGATATTTCATTTAACACCATGAAATCTTTTAAGTAAATAAATCTGCAAGAAATTCATGCTTTTTGCCACAACAATGCGGCCCCAAAAACTCATATAATTACAGGTGACAGAATAAGACGTAAAAGAGAGGAGGAGATAGTACACGCACCTGTTGTTTACTTTTCTCCATAAGGAGCAGGTTGAGAAAGTCGATTGGCTCCTTGGAGAGGCTGAGCTCATGTATAATGCATTACTCTCAGATGATGTTTGTCATATGGTCAAACACTGATAATGAGCAGAACAACACATCACCTTAACAACATAAGGAACATCACACACTTCATTTCTCTCTCTCTCTCTCTCTCTCTCTCTCTCTCTCGATCATCCATTATCACCTCTCCCTAGAAGACACAGATTTACAACTCTAAACCAAATCAATCAGTGATAATGTATACGTCATTATATAATACTGTCATATTCTACGATTATGTTTTATCAAATAAACAGGAACATTTCCACATTCTCTCGATAATGTTGCTTTACGCATCGATGAATAAAAATGTTCATATAATTCAGTTTGCGTGTTTGCTTACTGATGAAGATTCCCTTTATTGTAATTTGAAACAGAGACACTTCACTATCTTATTATCTTGTAGTAGTACTGTAGAGGTGAAAGTGGAATCAGTCAGGCCAACTAGCACAGATTCAAAAATAACAACACCTGTTGCCATTGTATCAAAGGTCCTGCTTGTTCATAGTTTTTATCATGTTACACTGATATTTATGGGAATAAATGCTGCTTTGAAGAACTGTGCTGTCATTTGTTCTTATGAATGAATGAATGAATGAATGAATGAATGAAAGTTACATTTATATAGTGCTTTTCTGACACTACACTCAAAGCGCTTTACATGGTGAATAGCTATATCTATGGTGCAAGACATATTACACACAATAATCACACATATTCATATTCTGTATGGCAGCTCAAAGCAGACAGACGTCTATGCTCCTGTACATTTTGCCAAATCACATTGTAATTATCGAAGAGTAGTAATGATCTTTTGTAAGCGTAATATACTGTAAAGGGTTCCAGTCAGTTTTTTTTCCCTTAATTTCAGCGCTTAAAAAACAAGCATATAAACAAACTGGAATGCACCATGAGAGGTTGAGCAGTTTGAGTGCATCGCCATTCACCTGTACTGCTAAGGTAAATCAAGCATGGGGCATTTCAAAGACTAATTGCCAGGTACATCTCAGCAGAAAGAAGTGTTTATGGGTAATCATCAGCAGGTGGGGTGCTTATATGGTGGATTGGTGGCCAAAAACAACCCACTCCATTTGCCAAGCCATGAAAAATGACCCAAATGAATATAGTGGAGTAAAACCATGCAGTTAAATGTGTCTCAGGTTTTTCCCTTTGACTGGTAATGTGTGACAAATGGATATTATGATCTTGATACTGATACTACTGATATTACTAATACTGATCTATAATAATAATTGTATAAGGACATCAGATTGATAGTCATTGCATTTGGTGCTTCTTGTAAAATAATATTAAGACACAACTGTGCTGTGCATATTAAACAGCTTACCATATTTCTTCTTTGTTATACAATTAACCAAATACATACTGATAATCATAAAAGCTTAAGTTATGGACCTGGATGCCAGGATACAGCCTTCTAGCCATACTAGAATCCATGGTATAGTAATGGCTATGATGCAAAACATCAATAGCTAATTGTTATTTTTATTTATTCATTTAGTTTATTTGTGTAGGGACAGTGTAAAAACATAGCTGAAAGACTCAAATATATGCATTACATATAGAAATTGCAACACAAGCTTACTTGCTTCTTTAGGTCCCATGAAATAAAAAGCTAAACATGATACAGTTATTAAACCAGAAATTAATTAGTTAAAAAATGAGTACATAGCTAAAAACTGCATGGCAATATTCATCTTCTAGCAGAAGGATGACCATTTTTGTCATTTTAACAAAGAAAATTATCCTATATTATGTAGAAATCATTTTTAAAAAGTTATGTGGTATTTTAGGCTGTGCTACTGTATATTGTGAATAGTTACGGCTACAGGGGTTGCAGGCACTCCAATGTTCATTCTGCTTAATAATGCACTGTAGTCATGATTATAATCAGTAGTGGTTTTAATCACACATTTAGGGCCCTGGATTCTGGGGGGCCCCCACGGCTCCGCCCCGGTAGGTAAGCTCCGCAAAAAACGCTTGAGGGGTGACATGATGTTCTGTGTACACGTATGAATACACTGTTGTCAGCGCACTTCATGCTTCACGTTCGAGGTCCGCTGGGTTCGGGTTAGATTTTCAAGTAGGACTTTGGGTTCATGTTTGTATATTATGAAAAAAATATACAGGACTTCCGAACTTGTTTGGCCAACGAGTTAGGGGCCGTTCTCACCGAATGCATTTTTGCATGTGTCTGCTCTGTTTTTCCATTGTTTCCCTAAGTAAACACACACTGGACGAACGTCCTTGACTGCTGCACTGTGTCTCACTGTTTCTTCAGTGTCTCACGCAGGACCGGTATTTTTTTAGACACCGGTATATTGTGTCAAGTTTAAAATAACTTCAGGTCTCAAAAATGCACGTCAAGACACTTGTGTTCCGTTTCATTCGTAGCGCTGTGTCTAAATAGTTTTTAGTGCAGGCGTCACAAACATTTAATGTTTTGAATAAGTTCAGGTTGCAAAGAGGTGACTGTTACAATGTTTAAGATTATTCCAGATTATTCTGCACCAAGCAAAATTTCAGCGCATGATTAACGGCAATGTTTTTTCCTTCTGCTCTAGTGTGCTGAGGGGCCGCCGTGTCTTGTATGTTTACTGTTACAGTTGCAAATGTTGACACCCTGTTCATTAATTAAAAGAAGAACAAAAAAGTGTTTTTTAAAAATATATATAGGTAAATATTGCTTTTTTATCACAAAAAAATGGAAAACATGCATTAATTATCTTGAACAAGAATTGTATTTCATAAAAATGTTTGAATGTACTTGAATGGCTAAAAGGATGAATTTAATATTATAATTTAAAAGCAGTTTTATGTACATTTTTCTAAGCAAAATTTTCTAAATGGGGCCGTTGGTTGGTCGTTGCTTGGGGCCTAAGAAATCGTAAACCTGCCCCTCAATATATTCAGCTTCCTAATTAGGGAGTTGAGAAAGAGCCTTCCTATTGGCCAATCCCTGCTGAATATATAAAGTAAATATCCTCAGTCCATCACCCCTACATGTTACCCATCACATTCTATATACTGCGAGCAGATTAAATGCCACATTAATCGGGTATAATCGCTGTATCTAATCAATAAAAATACAAATTTGGATTTTGTACACTATAAGATCTGTTATAGTGATCTCAAAACAACTCCAAAAACAATCATTGCATACCCTATTCAACTTCAAACCTTCCTAAGTGGCAAAATTTTCCATTAAGGGATTCCTGCAAACAAATGCAGATTGTTGCTTACAACCCTACCTTGATCTGGCTCCACCCCTAATCAAAGAGATTACCGCTTGAGTCATTTGAACAGTACATTACTTGATTCAGAGTCAGAAATAGACATATTAGTACTTGCATTGACATAATCAGTCTTTAACCATTGCATGTGTAGTGCAGTATGTAAGGTATCATGTCCTCCTTCAAGACATTCTGTTCAGGTAGAGTGAGCATAACCCTAATTAGTAATTGTTTACTTATTTTCACTATATAATGTCAGCGTAATATCCTTGTTACTGTCCAGACAGCCTAAGGCTTTTCTTTACATGCTTATTGGAAGAAAGAGGCTAAGTGTATTGTGGTTTCAGTGAGGGGAGAATAAGGATAATCCTAATTGATTTTCATTAAGTGCGCTGCTGTAGAGCCCACGCCTGGCCTACTTTTGCTACGTTGGAATTAATCCCTTATCCCAGTTTTTATAGGGGGGAAAAATCCTAAGGACTGTCCCAGTAATGATTTATGTGCCCAGCAATTTAATAATAAAAAATAGAGGATGAACACTAATTGTCTATTGTTTTTATGATCATTCATACTCTGTATTTCTGTCATATATTTTTTGAAGTGTGCAGAACACCCAGAATAACATATTGTGACATCATTTGCACTCTTTTCCATGTGGACAGTATTGCAATTCACTCTTTTTTTCACACATTGGCCATTTTTAATAAAAATGCCTCACCTTTTTACCTCAAAATTATTTTTTTTTTTTTAAATATTCCATTAAATAGCACTAATGTGTTTATTTTCATTTTATTCAGACACCCAAAACATGCATGAGCATGAGCTGACAATTTCATCAAGGCTCACACCATGATGCAACAACCCTTTCAAAAGGTCCTCTCCTCTCAGTGCTTTTTCGGGCCGTTTCCAGCTTTCAAGGTCTTTTTTTCCCTTCACAGAGTGGAAAACATGGAAATAAAAAAACAATCATAAGCCCCTGAAAAACTGGACGAGTTCAGTGAAGTTGCAGGAGGAGTGGAGAAGAGGCTGATAGGATTGTTTGCCGAAAAGGCTGCTTCAGTTCAGTGCACTGGTGTCTGAAGACCTCTATTCATTCTGGAGGCCAGAGGGGCCATGCGGGTCTGGGTAGGGTCCCGCAGGCACTGAGGCACAGGGCCAGGCCTGGTTCTCTCTGCACTGCCAACTCGCCTCAAACCCTGACCTAACGGCCAGACGTGACAGGAGGGAGCAGGGGAGCGAGAGCAATTTAGTCTCAGCGGCTACTCATTCATTCAAAAGCTTATCACAGGCAGGGCTCGCGATTGTGTAATTACGTGTTAAGTTTAAGACCTCAGCAGTGAATTTAGCGGGAAAAAAGCATAGCAGAGAAATGAATAATTACACATGGACACAATGGAACAAGCAACTGTTTTAAAAACTGGATTGCTTTTGGAGGTTGCATGAATGAATAGTCTTTCTAAATTGCTTTGTGTGTGCCTAGAGGCAAACGGAATCAGAGAAGAATTCTGCGATTTGTTTAAACATGGATATGAGAAAAAATGGGCATGGAAAAAGTCCTACCATTTCAAAATATCAAATTAAGTGAATGAATGCAAGTTTAGCTCGTGTTTCTTAAGCTCAGTATTTGTGGATGGAGTCAATCTGCGATTTAAATGTTGTACGTCACTATTATCTATAGATTTGTTTAATGCCCATATGGAAAGTGCTTAGTTTAAGGGTGATTTGTTTGTGCAGCATATGGCTTTCTAACCTTCTTTGCTACTTGTTTGCAATCTCATTCATTCTATCCATGTCTAACAAAATGGTATGCTATGTTTTATATACAAATTGCCAATTTCATAAAGATCTTTCTGTCTATCTTTCAATCCCACTATTTTTTTTCTTCTGCTGTAGAAAGTGACCTTTCAACCTGTGATGTGTTTGTATTAAGGCTTCACTTTGTCCATGGAATGAAACCGCATTGATTGTTAGTGTTTAGCGGGTATGGTAAACAGTAGGTATAACTCTGTGGAATTAAGCCTGTATCTGATAGCACAGACTGGGGTTCATCAGTCCCATAAGAATCATACTGATTCCCATCTTATTTTTACAGCATTAGAGCTGTTATCTCAGCTATTGCCAACCAGCCACACTTTAAACACCTTCTGAAGCCATTAGATTCAATTACCTCACATCTCCTCATCAGCCTGTTCAGCTGAAGGATGGCTCATGGAAATGGTTACACGTCATAATATCTTTTCCGTGCCCCAATACCATATTTGATTCCCTGCTCCGACATTGTCTTGTAAATTAATCTAGCATGTCACATTGCTACATCGAGAGCCTCCCATTTTTGCTGAGTATCAGTGGTCTCTTAAACACTGCCCACTCTAAGTGCCACATCCTTTTTCCTGAAGACCTCCAAGACCTTCTCAAGCATAAGAGCTTTTAGCTAGCTTGTGCTAATGTGTAGAATAATAGCTACTCCCTGAATCTTGATGGCCCCTGGAAGCTGACTGAATTTGTGCACAACAACATCTTCAGTGCAGTAATATTCCCCTTTTTATACCTATTATTGTGTGCTTCCAACTCTAATTTAGTTTTATTACATCTCTCCGCTTCTATTCTCTTTGCCTCATATGGCCTTTCAATTTTAGCATGATTAGTAAGGTGGAGGATATTATCTGTTCTGCTCAGAGACGTGATGGAATATTATGGAACAAGACTGATACAATTGTGCAGTGCTTTCCAATGAGAGACAAAGTAACAAATACTCCTGCGATATCAGCATAGATTTTGAGTAAATAATTGCCAACGCAGCTAAGGGAGCACACACTTATGGCGATGTGTTTTACAACAAGAACATTTGAGTGCATTTAAGACAAGTTTCTCCTACAGCGTCTGAGGTTATAGGGTTCAGGTAGCAGGTCGTAGATCAGCATGGAAGGGCGACGTCAGTGTCCACACAGCATTAGATACTGTTTATCTGCTGGCAGTCTATCCCACTGATCCTCTCTTTGCCGCTAGCCCCCAGGACATCTGTAATCCACAGAAGTGACATGTGAAGCCCAGTTGATTTCTTTTTTTTGCCTTGTTTGTTGATATTTCATCTGAATTGCTAATTTATTTGGGCCATCAACTTTGGTCCTTTGAATAAATGTGTGCTCTAACTGCAGGACAGATTAAAGTTATACAAACCCTCTCACAGTCAGTTATGCAAACTGCAGCAGCTTATGAATGACTGACACATCTTGAAAACAGCCCTGCCTGAATTTATTCTGAGCAAAACACATTAGATAGTATAGAATTGCACCTCTGTGTCATCTGTCTTTCCAGTAGACAAAACTACCCACTGAAGTGCCATGTTGCCACAAAAATAGTCAGTTTGAGCTCTTAAAAAACAAAGTGATTGCAATGCAATTAGGTCTGCAAGACTGCTGAAATACACTCTCTCCTAAGAACTGATGGAAAAAAGTTATCAAAATGAGTTTATCCCCACAAAGTACTATTATATGCACATGGCCTAATAATCACTTTAAAGTCTATATAGGCAAAGAGTGAGGTGTAATTGATGTAGTTGTGCATTGCAGTGCTGACAGAGGTGAGGGATGCTGAATATGAGCTAAGTCGTAGGCTGCTCAGATGCAGCTAACAAGATTAAGAAGTAATACAATCGGAATTTAACTGGCAATCTAACCAACTGAAATTAATATGTAACAATTCTCTTTCATTTGCTTTTTTCCCCGTAATTCTTGTATTCTGAAAGAAAGAAAAAAACTCTTCCAAACTCTTTGGAAGAACAGGTGAGCATGCATTTAGCCTTTTTTCGGTATCGAAAATGGCCATGTGTGTTGACATTTTTTTGCGGTCTTTTTGTAAATGCATTCCTGTTATTTTTCCACATCCAATTTTTAATTATGGTCATTGACAGCGACTTATCTGTTGCGCAAAACCAAATCAAGATTTTTGCGGGCATCTAAGGTCTGATGTGATATTCGTTATTAAATGCGAGCACTGCGCCTGTAAGCCTCACCAAACGCAAGCGAGTCCAAGACATTTAATGATTGCGAGTGTCCAGCTGAAAGGTGAAAGTGAGATCAGAGGTGGCGGTGTTAATAAACAGGTTTCCTCTACACCTAAGAGGCGTTTTCCATCTCCAAACACTATTGCTTTAATGTGGTAATGTATTTTTCCACTAAGCTCGCACTCCGAGCATGCCTTTGGGGAAAGACGCTGCGCGTAACAAAATAAGTTGGAACACCTGTTTTGGAAAAGCAAATCATGGCAGCAAAAATCCTGCGTTCCCCAGTCATTTATACACCCACAATAACATTTGCTTGCGACATGGAAACTGACTGAGCAACACGCCTTTCCTTTTGTCCTCGTTCAAGGAAAAGAAAAGAGCTGGTTGGCTGTGAGAGAAAATCCTTTTCTAAACTTGAAGAAAAGTTTTTTTTTTTTTTTTTTTTTTTTTTTTTTCTTCCGGTAATAAATAAAAACATAATCCACCTAAAGATTGTGCATGGTTTAATACTGGCGTATTACACGGAAAAAACACTGGCAATCAGGTAACAATCTTGAGGGATACATGTTATTAACAATATGAAATAGTAATCTCGTTTAAAGACCGAAGATTATATTCCAAGATAATAACAACAATAAAATAATAATAATAATAATAATAATAATAATAATAATAATAACATATAGACTACTGTTAATAATAATACATATAAGTATAAATAATCTTTGAGTTTGACAATGTATTATTTTTAAATATAATTGCAGATGGTTATTCTAGCCCAAATTTGATACATAAGTGTTATCAATATTGTTACAGGAAATAATCTCATGAATAGGTCAAACAGCTGCGGTGCTGTCATTTACAGTGACAGCCCAAACATGCTTTGGAATGAATGAGACCAGAGAAATGCGCTTTGGAGGATTCTGAAATTGCGGGATTTTTTTGGAGTATCAGAAGAGAAAACACGCCTGGTATCATATTAACTGTTTAGTTCATTTCATATCACATGCAATATAATAGTATCCATGATTTGTTTTGTTTCAATAAAGGTATTTTAATCCGTGAAACTGCAGGGTCACATCACATTTCATACTAATGTGCTAGAACATGAGACAGTGTGCTTAAGCACAAGAATGAAATGAGAAAAACGTAGAACTTGGAAAACAAAAATCTACCACGGGAAAGAGCAATATGGGGTGTTTTGAGTATGCTATTATGCATTTAAACAAAGAACAGAATTACAGAAATAGCGACTATACAGAAAAGTAGGTTAAGGCTTTGAGAAATCTGCTTACATATCGAGGCACCTGATAGCATTCAACATTTCATTGGCTAATGGCTCTCTAAATAATGTGCCAAATAATTATAATTTTTTTTTTCTTCTTCATTAAGCGGAATTTATTTTAGCATAGCTCAGATGTATGACCTGTTCAGACATTGTATAGTGAATACAAATTAATAAATAGTCTTATGTTAGATTTGCACACACTCAAAGTTAACCAAACCTACCGAAACTATTCTATTCTGATATTTAAACTGATAGAGTCTATTAATAGTCAAAAGTAAGGAAATAACATTACAGGCTATATTAGATGTTTATATATATATATATATATATATATATATATATATATATATATATATATATATATATATATATAGAATGTGTGATTGATTTGTCATGTAGCCTACTTTGTTTTACGATGAGAACCTCTTAAGCATTTTGTGATAATCTGACAGTTTTGTCTCTGTGAGAAAAACACAGAAGTTTTAACCTCATTCAAATAAACATTTGTGAAAACATGCCAAAGCTAAAGGAGTCTACATTTCTTCGTCATTTGTTGGCTGTGTCGTCGCCTGTGAGCAGGAGGAGGGATCTAAGTAAGAGCAAGGTCTTAAGTAGAAAGAAGCCCATATAGCCCAACTACAACCTTGGCAGGCGAAATTATTTTCTTGAAGCCAGATTTTCACAGGCACGCACGAGGTCGAGGCTGCGGTCACTTCACGGGCCCTGCGTACCACGTTTCATGAATGTTGTAAGTTGTCTCTTATTTTTAAAAATAGTGGTGAAATATACTGTTTAATTGCATTCTAATATAGGCTACTCACATGTTGGCTACTTAGTAATTTTAATAAAATGAATTTAGTTAAAATGAATAGTCATTTAGATCATCTAAAAAATATATTCAAAATATAAATTGAATTGTTCGTAGAAAATTCCAATGGGTTTAATATGGTGCACTTAATGCACATGCTGCGAGTTATTCTATTTCAGATGCGTCATGCTGAAACGAGCTGCTAGACAGACAATGAGTGTATATAGGCTACATTCCAATTAGCACAAACAACTATATCAGATGACAGTTAAGCTTAAGTGCTTTTGTGCATGAAATAAAACAAAATCTATACCTATATTGGACTGCACAAAAGGCACACAGAGTACACATATTGTTTAAAACGTGCATGTCCTTACAGATAGCCAACATCTTTCTCTGATGCCAGGAAAGGTTCCCGTATCATTCTTATTTTGCTCGCGAGCGGAGTCTTCAAGCACGCCGCGCGAAACTTCAGTCGTTTTGTATTCCTCTAAATCCAGCGGACTGCTCTTATTGGTAGGTGCGAACGTTACATCACAGTGATTATGACGCGCCGTCTTCCTGCTTCCTTCAGCCGCGTCTTAAAGTGAATCTTGCTGGAACGAGCGTGCGCTCTCTCAGCCTCCTCCTGGCCGCGTGCGCTGAGACATACAGTTTTCAGCTAGAGAGAGGAGCGGCGCACAAGAGCTCTTTCTCTCTTCTCACTCTCGTCGCTCTCGCTTGTCCTGAGAAATTTCAATATTCATCACGGGGCGAACAACCCTGTTTATTCTCCCCTTACACTATTGCGAAGAGGCTCAATTCGCTCTCATCTTCAGAGTAAGTAACCTTGTCCTCGCGCAGCTCCAAATGCGCTCGCGCTGAGTTTTGTTCTGTACAGATGACTTTTGATGTGATGCGCTGTATCGCTTTATCTCTCGTGCTGCGGTTGGTCGCTATTACGCACACATTAGCTCAAACTTTATTATAAATTCGTGTCATTGTGGAGGGAGTGCGTCTTTATGTTATACGAAATTGTTCATAAAGTTAGTATAAATAGGCTCTTGTAATATTGCTTGGAGACTTCGGAGACGCAACGTGAAACATTTACGTTCACTTCTGAACTTGACGTTAATTCTAACTTTAAGATATTTCTCTCTTAGTTTTTTTGTTTGTTTTTATTTTATTTTTTTTAGCTTTTCTGTATCTTTATTGTTTTCTTTCTTTTGCTTTTGGTCACTTGTCGGTGTTTTTTTTTTAAGCCGATAACACCTTTTCTTGCCATATAGGCCAAGATGCGCTCGCGGAATTTACCATAGGTTTACACTGATCCTATTCCTTGCACTGCCAGTCCAGCTTGACGCGTTACTTCATCATTGTTTTCTGATGTTACAGCCAGGTACATCAAAACCCTTTCCGCCAAGAAAGATTTGCGGATGGAGGAACCTTATTTGTTTAGGACGGAATTGCCGGTTAGATAGTGCTGTAAAATCAGTTTTAGATTGTGTCAAAGTTTTCAAAGTCACTCATGCGGCTCTAGTAAATACAAATATTTTAACTTTGATGTGATATCCTTTATTACACAGAAACTTGATGGTCAACAACTTGATGTTTTTGGTTATTTATTTATTTAAAATAAGCGGTGTTTTCCGCGTCTTGTGTTCAGACATAGCGTCTTTTCAGCTTGAAAGAGTCGAACTTTCTTTCCATGTCGACTTATTAGTGACACAGGTCGCATATTTACATTTCAGGAGACAAGATGTGCGCACTGGACGCATTGGGTGTATGATGTCAAAGCTACTGAAAATGAACTGAAGGTGGACTTGATGTCTTGGTTTGTCAGATGTCTATCAGGGACAGCAAAAAAAATAATTTTCCTTCTATTTACTATATATTATAAGTGAAGTTCTGACTTTATTAATCGATGCGCATTGAAGAAAAACTTATATTATTAATGATGCTGTTTGTCTTACATGGAGTCTATTACAAAATGTTCCAAAGTTTCTAAAAATGAAAACAACTGCTGGTTGTTCATTTGACTGTAGCTTCTCAATGTGTTTGTCAGTGTGAGGACATTATAACATTAGGCTACATTGTTTTACTTTTCTCCATATTTTTTTTCTCTCCGCTTTCAATTTCTGTTCAGCAAAGTAGTGCACTTTAGTGAAGCTTATTGTGCGACCAAACAGTCTATTCAAAGTGTGTTGCATTCATACTAAAGAGAGTACATATTTGCGTTGTTTAATGTGCCGAGAACTCAAACTTTTATCTTCTGATAAGTTGATGATGAATTAGTGAATGACGTTGGCTTCTATATCGCCCGTCAACAAACTTGTAAAACGTGCAATTAGCTTTAACTAACACACTGTATTATCCACAAAAAAGGGGTTAGCTTCAAATTCGGTGGATTTACCACAAGCAAATTGTTTTGGCAGAGCCAGAGTGTACTAGAATGATGGTGGTTTCCATTTGATGAGGAAAATTGATAACAATATTTATATCCCTGATACATTCTAAAAGATATTGTAACATGGGCTTAGTGTATTTGCAAATCTCTAATGTAAAACAAATGTTGCTTAACTTGTTACTCAAAACTTCTCAAATTGAACAAAGACTTCAAGTTGTATGTGTTAGATGTTTAATGTGTTTCGCTGAACACTGCAGTATGATTTTTAACTGGTTCGTACATGAGATTTAGATGGCTAGGGTTTATTTTACTGTGTCTAACAGTTTTTTGGCATGTAGCTTCACACAGGCACAAGTGTGACTTCACGTTGTTTATGCCTCATTTTAAGTTTTGGATAGATTATTTTAATTATTATCAAATGTTATGAATATATATATTCATATATTGCTTTTATATATAATATGCTTTTAAGCTGTCAGTCGGTTTTTATTTAAAATACTTTAGTTCGGCATGAAGCATTTTTGTTGTGCATTGTGTTTTGTTCCCTAAGACATTGGTCTATTTCAAATTGTACTTGAGCACAAGAAACTTGGAGATATACAAAGAAAATTATTCATCAGTCCTTTTTTTTTTTTGGCCAGGTTCCCAGGGTTCCCGAGCTGTGCCCAGCTGACAGGCTTTCAAAGATGGCACAATAACAGTTCCAGTGATGCCTGACCATGAACGCTCAGCCCTCTTAAACAGACAAACCAAGAGAAGAAGAGTTGACATAGGAGTGAAGAGGACTGTTGGGCCAGCATCTGTGGTTATTACCAGAGGAAAAGCAACCTTTCTTAGTGCCATGAATCCCCACAGCTCTGAGCAGGATGTTGAGTGTTCAGTGGTGCAGCACGCAGACAGTGAGAAGTCCAACGTGCTTCGCAAGCTGTTGAAGAGGGCAAACTCTTACGAAGATGCTATGATGCCCTTTCCGGGGGCGACCATCATTTCTCAGCTTCTGAAAAACAATTTGACCAAAAATGGTGGCAGTGAACCTAATTTCCAGGGGAGCGCCCTCTCGAGCACCGGTTCAGAGATACAGCAAGAGGACGCTTGCAGCAACTCCTCACGGGGCAGCCCTCAGGGGTGCCTTTCACCATTCAACAGGCCCACGATGACCCAATTTGAAATGGAGAGGCTAACAGATGAGCATCTCAGGGCCAAACGAGCCCGCGTGGAGAATATCATCCGTGGGATGAGCCATTCTCCGAGTGTCACGCTCCGTGTAGGTGATAACGAGCGTGAGGGGGTAGCCCAGCCCCCAAGTCCTCGTGAGAACTACCGCGAAAACAAGCGCAAGCAGAAGCTGCCACAGCAGCAGCAGCAGAGTTTCCAGCAGCTCGTCTCGGCCCGCAAAGAACAGAAACATGAGGAACGCCGGCAACTGAAACTGCAGCTTGAAGACATGCAGAAACAACTTCGGCAATTACAAGAGAAGTTCTACCAGATTTATGACAGCACTGACTCCGAAAATGATGAAGATGGAAACATCTCAGAAGACAGCATGCGTTCCGACGGAATGGACAATTGTGCCCACGATTCTGTCCCAGATCGCTCCGACAATGAGCTGTCTGATCTGGATCCAGGGCACTTCCTGAATCGAGCACGTGCACTTCTTCGTGAGCAGACCATGATGGCAGAAAGGGACAAGCCAAAGCGTGATGGGTCACGAGGGAAGGGACCAACATCCATGCATGCAGAGGGAAAACAGTTAGCCGAGACACTAAAACAAGAGC
Source organism: Moxostoma hubbsi (assembly GCA_032164185.1). Lineage (NCBI taxonomy): Eukaryota > Metazoa > Chordata > Actinopteri > Cypriniformes > Catostomidae > Moxostoma > Moxostoma hubbsi. Next base: position 22,281,601 of record JAVLUX010000023.1, on the reverse strand, counting down.
TGAACACAGCAATGTCGCAGGTAGTTGACACAGTGGTGAAGGTCTTTGCTAAGCCTCCACGCCCAGTTCCTCAGGTTTTTCCACCCCTGCAGATGCCTCGTGAACGTTTTACAGTCAACGGAGAAAACCCAAACTTCCATACTGCCAACCAGCGCTTGCAATGTTTTGGTGATGTCATCATTCCTAATCCCCTGGACACTTTTGCTAGTATGCAGGTGCCCAGTTCAAATGACCAAACAGAGGCCCTGCCTTTGGTAGTAAGAAAGAGCTCCTCAGATCAGACCGGGTCTCAGCCCACTCCTGGGGGTCACCACCATCCCTCACTGCACCCCTCTCCCTTATCTTCCAATATGGGCTTTAGTCCGCCCTCCTTTCGCCATCCTTTCCCCCTTCCTCTAATGGGCTACCCTTTCCAGGGCCCTTTAGGTGCCCCAACAGGGCTTTACCCCGGAAAGGACAGGTCTTCTCCTGAGTCTCTGGATCTTTCCAGAGAGACTACCAGCCTACGGACCAAGATGTCGTCCAGCCACCTCAGCCACCATCGTTCCATCTCACCAACACACCCAGGGAATGAAGGCTTTTCCTTGTCCCTCATCAAGTCAGAGAGTGGAGACCTGCAGGACATGTCTGACATCTCTCCATATTCAGGAAGTACAATATCCTTTCACAAAAGGGAAAACCATATTTCCATTGCTATCTTTTACACATTGTTTTGTTAAGATGTTAAAAAGTATCACATATGCATGAATGTATCATTTTCTATTTTTAGACAATTGTAGTGAGAGTGCAGCTTAAACGTCTTTTATTGCCATAAGTCTTGCGAGAAACAAAACATTCAAAAGAAACGTAATTTAAATTAATTTACATGAATTGGCCCATTTCAAAACCTGTGTTCCTCTAGTAGTCTGAAGATTAAAAAGAGATCGGTGGTTGGAGGATTTTAAGTGAGCAATATATGGAGAAGTGCTGAAAGGCCCCGCAACCTCCCATCTTCTCTGTTCTCACACTATCACAGGGAGACTCACAATAAAAACCCTCTTTCATCACAGCGCATGCAAGACTTTGTACATAAATGCTCAAAGCAAATCACATTTCAAAGCCAGGAAGTAAAAGGACAAGTGGGATCCTTTGCTTATAGAGGCCATAGAAAGTTGTGTTAGAAAGATGGTAAAAGATATCTGGCTGTGGTTATTTTAGGAGGATTTGTTCTCATTCAATGTGAAGTGAAGGAAAACTGGATGTTAATCATGCATAAGATGTTCAAAGTATGGAGGGTTTTTTTTTTATAATCCTTTCCCTATATCATATCTTAGTTTACATATGTTAACTCAGAAAACAATAACATATTTCTTTATGATCATAACAAGCTTAAAGGTAAAGGCACTTCCAGCACTAATAGCTATTGCCTGACAGTAGATCTTTCCCTTTTATCCTGATTCTCTGGTGTGAAAATGTTCTTTTATCCCCTTCCACCTTTTTAACCTTTTGCCAAATGGCTACTAGATCTTAAAAAGCTTTGAATTAAGTAAAAATTAGCATTGAATGCCTTTATTAACGTTTAAAATTGTGATCCTCCTTGTACCAAATATGAAAATGCAGTTTGGTATGAAGAATAAGAATAATTATTATTTTATATATATAGATAGATAGATAGATAGATAGATAGATAGATAGATAGATAGATAGATAGATAGATAGATAGATAGATAGATAGATAGATAGATAGATAGATAGATAGATATTTATTTTAATAGTTAAAGATTTTTCTAATCTATCCACATTTTTACAAAGGAAATTCCCAAAGTAAACGCTCAGAGGGAGTTTCTGTAAGTATACTTGCACACCTGCACAGTTGGGACCTGAAAAACAACATCTCAATATTTGCAAAATAAGGTGTTTAATCAAATATGAATTTCTATTCAAATTCTAGAAGAAACAAGCAGCCAATTATCTTCTGCCATGGCCAGCATGATCTTCCTTGTCACGTGCTCTCTTTGCATCTCAAGAAAAATAGCCTTGTTCAGTTTCCCCCATCATTTGCATATAGAGAGACCAAACAGCTCTGGCACAAGGCTGTTTTAAGAATCGGGTGGGGGTGGGCGGCAGGTGAAGCCAGTTTGCATGTCTAATATAGTAGACGAGGACAGAGGTTCATGGATGCACTAGCTCCATGCTCAAGTGCTGAGGCAGCTATTGCACATTGATTCAGGTTTCATCAATTAAACTGCAGAAAAAAAAAAACTTGCTCTATAAAGACATTGCTCAGATCACTTTTCAAACCTGGTTGCCAAAGTGGTTTGATAAAAGAGTTTCTCTATTTCACAATCATTCTACTGGAAGAATTAAACAAATTCAGTTATTTAATTTATGATTTGTACATGTTTATGTCAAAAGACTTTTAAAAGACTCTGAAAATGTTCCAAACTTCCTTTTCTTTTTTCAAAACAAGGGCTCAAGGCTCAGCTGTAGTACATTTGTTGCTCTAATCTTTCATATTGCCGAACAGATGTCTAGCATTAATTTATGGATTTATCATCCCTATGTCCTTTTTCTTCCTTTCTCTCCTTCCACCTGGCTATTGGATCACATTTTAGTAGTTATTGTCTCTCTTACATGCGACACACTTAATACAAAACCAAACCTAAAAAAGTCAGATCTATGGAGGTGTTGTTTATGTAGCATCTGGCTATAAACCACAGCTGCCTAATTTTTCTCCTCCCCTGAAATGCTTTATATTCATGTTTACATTATGCCCTTCATTGACGTTGACTCTGGACGGCTTGTTTTACACACCGAGTGGGCCAGTGTTTACTCGATCTATTTTGTCATTTTGCATATTTACGTATCCTAGAAACGGCTGTATTTTTCTTGGAAGTGACATTAACTTGTAGGAAATGTGCATTCGGTAAGTCAAGCCAGTTGAGTCATATTCCTGTATTGTTCCAAAGATCGGAGAATATTTGTTTTCTTTAAAAGGGAATGCCTTGAATGTAAATAGCACTGAGTAATGAGATACCTGGGATTTATGAATGCTGTTAACAGAACAGACAGAAGTTAGGATAAGCTGAGATGATCACCGCTCTGTAAATAATGCTAAGAGATTGAACAGTGGCAGCCACGGCTTTGTTGAAGCAATTCTGTGCTCAACTGTAAAGACTACTTCCTTAACACTTTTTATATGCGATGCCCATAAAAAGAGCATCTCAGTGTGATTAATATCTTAAAAAAGGTGTTTACCAGCCCTGTCTTTTTACGCTCACAGCCCTCTACTGGCCTTTTATGCACTTTTGAGAAGAGGGCACACTTCTTGGGATTTTTCTTTCTCTTGGTTCTTGAAAAACTGGACTTGTTGTGAAAAATACAGCTTGACTTTCTCTCTCTCTCTCTCTCTCTCTCTCTCTCTCTCTCTCTCTCTCTCTCTCTCTCTCTGTCATTCACTGCTGTTATTTGCTGTATGCATTATGACAGATGGTAGGAAAGAGAGTAATGCTCTTTTGGTCTTCCCTATCAGTCTAATGGAGGTCACCTAGGGTTCTCCTCCTCTTTTGGCACAAGGAACATGTCAATCTACGTACACACCATTAATACAGAGGTGCAACGTTGCACCAGAGACAATCTAATTGTGTAGTCTCTTTGAATTAGATTCATTAGTTTTTTGCTCTTGAACTACATATTTAATTAATCTCTCTATGTGTAAGTTACAAATGTACCAACTGTTAAAGCAGATAGTTTTATATAGTGTAGTACTTTAGTGAAAGTGAGATGAAGTGATGGTGCCATGTTTTACAAGGGGAGTGGGGGGGGGGGGGGGGTATTAGGGGGGAGTACTGGATGAGCCTTAATTGACCTTGTGGGGGCCCATTGATTTAGCCCCACATGCATCTTCATTTTTGATAAATTAGAAAGCCGTTAATTTGCAGAGGAAATGGCTGGCCCAGTCTGGACCGCAGATGTGGCTAAAGCCGGCCTAACTGGCAGAGCGGGGGCCGTGCCAGGAGGCTCACGGGGTGGAGGGTTGGGGGTTGGGGCTAATTGTAATGGGTAGAAGGCTCTGGTTAGCTATGGTCTCTCCTGGGACCCCCCTCAGCTGCCCTCTGTTTACCAATCTAGAGGGCACTACCACCTCCAGATAAATAGCGTTTTTATTGGGATAAGCAGACGTTTATTGACAAGTGATGCTACATTGAATGGGACTCTTTTAGGTGTTATTGTGAAGTCATCAGAAATACGATATTATTAAGGATAGTTAGGTGCATGCTGTTTGACGTAGAATAATTACTGCACTGTGGTGAATCTAAAATACATTACTAAGAGTGTTATTTATGCGACTTTTTTATTTATTGTCAACATAATGTGCATTAAAAGTAAGTAATAATTATTGCAGATATTGTTAAATCTGGGGTGCATTACCTGTGAATGTCTTTATTTGATTACTTAATTGATGAATTAATTACAGAATTGCATGTGTTCTAAAATGATACATTTTTCCTTGACCACCAAATTTCCAAATCCAAGAGGGGCTTTCTCCGAACCATCTGAAGAAGGCCAAACTGATGTTCTTTTACACCCGCTACCCCAGCTCCAACATGCTGAAGATTTTCTTCTCAGATGTAAAGGTGAGCTTGCCATTGACCGTTAACACTATGTCGTGTGAAGTATCGCTGTCCCACTAGTCCAGATGGGTCCCGAACAGACGGCCAGCTTTACCCCCCCCCCCCCCCCCCCCCCACACAATTAAAGTAACTGGCCTTAATCTCCTAGAAGAGAACAACACGACATAGCGCAAGTCCCACTTTCCCTTTCACTCACTTACACTTTTAATTTAAATACTGATTATGCGATTACCTTTTTTCCTGTTTTTGCTTGTTTTTTCTATCTTGTCATTACTGGATAGTCGACATAGACAACTAGTCTCTGTCTCTGTCAACTTGTTGGGACGATAATTTCCAAGAGTTCCCATCCCCAGCCGAAAATGTTGCCGCTGACCTGTGGGAGTGGGAGACAGAAGGGTGATAAGAGCTGAGAAAATTAGAGGTTCGGCTGAAACGGACAAACAAAAGCAGGAGGGGGCGAGGGAGAGGAGGGAGGAGACAACAAACAAAAAGGAGCACAACAACACAAACAAAACAATGGTGCCGATTGTCTGTTATTTACAACTTAATTTGTTGTTGATGAGTCAAGCAGGGAGCATACGGAGGAGAAATAATGTGACAGATTCAGGCCACATTATTTAAATGAGGAGAGTAGGGTCCTCTCACTCCCAGCTGCCCCTGGGTGACCATCTCATCCTCACTCGCATGCTTCTGATCCTTCTCAATCTGCTGTCAGCATAATACTAATGGGAATGTCATTCATCATTCACGGTTAGTGCTTACACTCCAATAGGTGCTGAGATAATTTAATATCTAGAATTTAATAGACATGAAATATTCAGAGAATGCATCTTAACAGTGGGACAGTCCTTCACTGAAATCCTTTGAGGTCTTCAATTCAAAAAGCTTAGTCAACTCACATTTCAAAGAAAACGATTTCCAAATTCACATTTTCCCCATAACCTAATTTTGTGACTTTTTTTTTTTTGTTTTTTTCTCAAAAGAAAAAGTTAATCAAAGCCTAAAGACGCCTAAATGATGTCCCAATTACAATTTTCCTTTTGAAAAGGCAAATCTGAACACATTAAATTATAATTTTCAAAAACAAGGTCAGTGTGCCGGGAGAGATGGTTTTTCAGGGCTACTTAAGCAGAGGGGAACAATGGGTGGCATGTGTTTGTTGGATCAACTAGTATGTATGTAAGGGAATTAAGCATAAATTACTGACTAATTACAGCAGAATAAGCCCACAAAAGTTACAGGAATTAGTGATTAAAGATGTTTGGGCACCATAATGATGAGATCTAAAAAGGAAATAATGACTGTGGGAAATAGGTTGATTTGACAACTGTTGTACCGAAATTTTCTGTAATGGGATGATTAAAAAAATAACCCTTCTGCCCTTTCTGACCAACGTGACTATATAATGCCGTAATTAAACAAATCTCATAGAATTATTCTACTCTGAATTATTCTACTTTTAATAAAATAAAATAAATGTAAAAAAAAAACACATTGCATTAATGCAGAATCATTTATGGCAAAAATAAAAAAATATATTGGCAATAGAATGAAATAATGTAGGTGAAATTTAAGAAGACGGATAAAAAGTATAATATATAATTAAAACTTAAAATACATAATTATATAAATATATTAACATTTGTATAAATTATAATATATACTGTAGTTAAAAGTTTAAATATATAATTATATAAATATATTTCATATATTTAATGTTCCATATATTCATACTTACATGTGTTTACTTGTAACAGTCAATTGTTTTACTGTTAGTTAGTTGCTCAATCAGGTAAAGGAAGCTGCAAGCATGGTTTAATGTCACCCTGTTAGGGTCAAGGCATGCATTTCAGCAGTACAGCGCCAGAAAGTTCAACCATAGGTCAGGGAAACTATTTTAGCCACTCAGGCTTTGTCACTGGGTTGTTAGGCTCTCTTTAAAACATACAGCATACCATGTACCATTAACAGCTTGAATATCAAATAACCTACTGGGGCACTTAGCCCTTACTTCCCCCTGTTGAGCACAACTTTTCCCATATTCACATTCTAAGTGCATGCTGTGTGTATTGGGGGGCTTAAATGTATAGACCCTCATATAAGTAGTGTCCCCACCAGACTGGCGAGGCATGTGTGAAAGCCTGTATTGTCCATGGCTAACAGAGGTAACAGAGGTAACGTGCAGAGTGACAGGTCAAGTCTTTCCCTGGTGTCTTGGAAAGAGGGATCTCTGTCACTAGAGGAAAAATCTTTCACAGGCCCGTGAGCAAGAGTGTGTGAAACGCTCCAGCCCGAACGTACACCCTAGTTCTCTGAGTCAACTGCTGCCCGGACACATTACAGGCGACAGACTGATTTGTTTTATGAATCTATTGAGCGTGCTCATTGGATATTTAAGGTTTTTGGAGGGGGTAGAGAATAACAGGATGAGGTGTCCCACGGGAAGCATTGAGTTTGGGGTTCTTAGAACTGCAGTGGAAATGATGTCAAGAGAATTTTTTTATATATATATACATCCTTTTTTCTATTTTCTTTTTAACTTTAAGGGTTAGTTCCCTCAAAAATAAAACTCTGTTTTAACTGTTCAAACAATGTCTTTCTTTACTCCGTGGAATAAAAAAGGAAAAATCTGAAGAATGTTGAGGCTGCTCTTTTCCAAACAATGAAAGTGAATGGTGACTGAGGCGCTTAGCCTTAAATTCTCCTGAAATCTATATTTGTGTTCCATGGAAGAAAGAACTTTAACTAAAAGGGTTATTTCACCCAATAAATATCTTTCTTTCTTTCTTTCTTTCTTTCTTTTGATACTTTAGAATACAGTTTTGTTGATACTGCTCTTTTCCCCACACAATCAAAGTGAATGGTGAGACTAACATCTACTTTTGTGAATTAAAAAAGTAATATGGGTTTGGAACACATGAGGGCAAGTAAATCATGGCAGAATTTTTATTTTTGGGTGAACTACACTTTAAATGTAACTTGATTGTCCTGTTAACACTTGTGATATACAACATAAGACCTGACATCAGAAGTTCATAGAACATTTAGTTTTTTGAAAGTGGACACGTATTAAGAAAAATCTGAATGTTTGCGAGCGTTTACATTTTCATTTTTATTTCGCAACTTATTCAGTGTTGTGTTCTGTGCATGGGGTGGCTGATTGCTGCGAGAGCTTGACTGGTTATTTTTGTTTGACAAGCAGATGACATGATCCTTAATTGCTGAGTTGTCACGTTCCAGCAACGTGGCTTCATTGTCCCGCGAATATCTGGTATTTCTATTCGGCAACAATGCTTTTTAAATCTCCCTTTATACAGCGCTGCCAAACGATGTCATGCGGACTTACTTTTCTGCGCTCTCCATTATGTCATCCACTAGCCATTCTCGAAAAAAAGTCCCCCTCTCTCGCTTTTTATCCGTCTCTTCTGCAAGCCCCACTCATATGAGACAATGTCTTATGACAATGGCAGAGCCTAATCTCCATGTCAAAGCAATTTTCATTCCCCAGTGAACAGCCTGCTATCATTTTGTAATGTTTTGTTTCTTATTCTAAAAGAATTAAGAGGGTGGTCAGGGGGCTGGAGTAAGTCGTCACAGGGGCCGGGGGTCCTTATCTCAGTGTCTGAAAATTTGGACTGTGCATTTCGCTGCGCAGATCAAGCGGAAAAAAGAACCCCCTCGAGTTCAGTAGATCCTAATAGGTTTAACTTCTATTGAAACCAGGGTAACCGTGAGATCAGATAGCCTTGCCTCTTCGTTTCTTTTTTCTTCTTTCTTTTCAAACCTCTATTTGCGCTTGCTTTTAGGCTGAAAGAAGGTAGAGGCCAAATGTATAATTCCAGAATAGGTTAAGTGCATGTTTGAACTTTTACAGACTGATGTTTTTGGATGATGACTTAATCAAATGGTGAATTATGGGGGAAGAAACCTAGCAGTAATTATCCTCCCTTTTGGGGAAACCTATCAGCCCACCGTGGCTTCTGAGTTTTTCTCCGCCTTGGGTTTGCTGCTATGAAGTTTCGTTCAAGTCATTATCTTAAATGTGCAAGCATGGAGACAAGTTCCTACATGGTAATTACATGTACCCTCAGAAAACAAGGCCATTCTCCCCCCCTCTTTGTTCTTTGTCCTTCCTCTACTTTTTTTTTTCCTTGTTCTCTCTCTCCTCAGCTGTCATCTAAACAGAGGCCTGCATGTTCTTATGGCCACAGATACATAAGTGTTCACTGGTGATTTTTGATTAATGCTCTTTGAATGGATGGAAGGGGAGGCAAAGGCATTGAAGGCTTGATGAATGCCCATAATGACAAAAAGCAGGAGACTGCATGTCAGAGAAGCTAACAGAAAAGCATGCTGGATTTATAGCTTTTAACTTGGCTTCATTGAACTCAGCTGTCCTGTACATTCACACTTTTGGCAGTCATAGTTTACATACACACATGCATGTACATACATAGCTGTGCACACGCACACACGTGCACGCACACACACACACACACACACACACACACACACACACACACACACACAAACACACAAGAACCAAAGGCTGTCAAACAGGTCATTTGCTGAGGTCATAGGGCAAGTACACAGGGCAAACTGAGTCCTGTGTATTTACTGATCTAGGATCAGGTGCTCCAAATATAGCTGCGAAGGCCAGTCCTGAGCTGCCAGGCTACTGTGTTCAACTAGAGCCATTTAGCGAAAACAGCTGTTTTTAACGGCTAACTTGTTGCAATGTTTTTATTATATTTTTTTATTTTTTCACAAATTTTCACCCATTACTTGATTTACTTCACTTGATCATTAATGTGGGAAAAAAGCCCTGAGGCATATCAGAATTAACTCCGCTACTTGATATGTAAATTTGCTGTCACTGCATTACAGGCTATTGACACAATTATAATTTCATCTACTCGAGCCTGAACTGTTTGCATTTGTGCATAACAGCAAATATCTGCACCAACCGTGTAAGCCTTGTTATAAAAACCCCCTGACCAATCTGTCTCAGCTGCCGGTATGTTTGCTTACCCATCATCCTCAAGGACAATGTGAAGTAAACACGTATGTGGAAACAAATGTCTTATCTGTTGCATTGACATTTAAGGGTCTCACAGGCTAACCAGATTAGAGGTTAGTCACACTTGAATTTATTAGTTTTCAGTGAAAATGTTGAATATTGGAGTTATTTGCAGAAAGGAAAGTACCTACACAGGTGTATACATGCTGTTGTTAACTTACAAAACATTTTTACGATCATCATAATTAGTTTTTTTATAAAATATACTGAAAAATAAAACGTGTTAGATTGGGTAGAAATCGCAGATGACCACTTTGACAGTGTACTCCCTGATTATAAGATTCATTTTGTATTTTGTCAGCAATAAATCCTACAAGTTTCTCATGTTTCTTCCTTAAAGTTCAATCGCTGCATCACATCTCAGCTGATCAAGTGGTTCAGTAACTTCCGTGAGTTCTACTACATCCAGATGGAAAAGTTCGCCCGGCAGGCCATCAACGATGGTGTGACAGGATCAGAAGAACTGAGCATCAGCCGTGACTGTGAGCTTTTCCGCGCTCTCAACATGCACTACAACAAGGCGAACGATTTTGAGGTGAGCCTTCGTCCGATGGTTCTCTGAGTGTGCGCGCGCATTTGTGTGTGTGTGTGTGTGTGTGTGCGCGCGTGTGTGTTTTATGCTACTAAGCAACTGCATTCACCTTATCTGGCTTCATTGTGTGACCGGGTGAGATTCACACAGTGATGCATAAGGCATTATTCTGACTCCTTTCCATGAATGTTAGAACAGTTCAAAACATTGAAATTAATGCAGCTAAATGATCTCTTTATATGATTAGACAATGAACGGCAAGCTGTTCATTCTACAAACCCCAACCCCCACGCCCCTGTACTCCTGGGGTGTAGAAGTGAACAAGGATTTTGCTCTTTTTTTTTTTTGTCTGAAACACAGTCATGCATCTGTCTGTTTGATGAGGCAAACAGAGAGCAATGCTTCAGGTCCAAGTGTCCTTGTCAAATACAATTTGCCAAGCTCACATTTACCACTCAGCTCACTATCAATATCTGCCCACTGGGACTATGGTCATTCAAACACTATCCTTACAACATCATCATCATTTAGCTGACTATTAGCAAAAATCCACCCCTTCCCTCCCTTTCATTTAGTTCAGGTCAATGCCAAGGTTTATTGAGATTGCAGGTATGGAGAAGGGAGCGTGCCACACCTTTTGCAACCGGGAACATATTTAGGGACATGATCCATATTTTCATACATAAATGCAAGATTTGCATAGCTATGGAAGAAAGTGCACGGCACCATGAATAAGACTGTTGTTGGAAGAGAAGTAGAACCGAGGGAGAGATTGTTTTGCATATCAAGAGCCACAAAGGCTACGCAGGTGTATAAGCAGGACTGTCTGAAAGACTTTCCCAAATGCTCATTTTCCATGCAAGGAAAACTCGATCTTTAATGCAAATTTCAGTGAGAAAGCCGGCACGGTCTGTTCCCTTTTTTCCTGTCGGGTTGGCTTGCGTGTCTCGTCTAGCATGAGACAATATCCCACAGTAAGTACGTGCAGCAGCGAGAGGTCACACAACTTCAGTGTTTTTTTTTTCTTTCACCTTTTGCGGTGCAAAGGGACACTTCATGCTGAGGCTTTTTGTACTAAATTTTCTCTTCTCCACCTGTCAGACTGAGGCATGAAATTGGAACCCTCGCCGATTCAGCAAGTCGCTCTTTCTGCCAAATTTAGCATCATCAAAGTTCCACCTTGCTAGCTCCTCCTGAATGAATATACCCTCTGTTGTGCTGATCGTTTGATGTTAATCTAGTCTGTCAATGTGCACCAGTAATGTGCTTCCTCCTCCTTTGAGACTTTCTTTTTTGTATTTAGGCCCTGTCATTTCTCTCTCTTTCCCTCTCTTTCATTCCACTTCCTTTCGCTGTTCTTGTGTCTTTCATCCTCTTCGAATGTACTCACCCCTCTCTTTCCCATTACAAACTTTTTAATGACATAATTGTCACATTGCTCATGGTGGAATGAGCAGAGGCTGTAATTAAAGGAGCTTTATTAATTGCCTTCAATGCACTTGTGTTGTGCTCACCAAGCTTGCTGTTTTCTTTCAAGTTGTTTATCCTTCATCCATCTCCTCCTCCACTGTACTGTCTAAATGCACCATCGTTTCACTCCTAATTACTGCTCTGTTTTTCATTGCTGGACAATGCAACAAATGAACACAATCAAGGACATTTGCATAGACAAAGCCTGAGATGTCCGAACCCTGAAAGGTTCCCAAAGCAGATGAGTTTGCTCTACTTAGTCTCTGATAAAGCTGCCAGAAATGTGTTCTAAGTGTTATCTCTCAGCTAAAGGTGTTTCTGTATGTACTAACCAGACATGATCACAACTAACAGGCCTGATTAAATGACATCTGGGAATATTATTGGTTAATCCTTCCAAGCTAAATTGATGCATCAAAATAATGTTTTTATTGAAGGAATAGTTCATCCAAAAATGAAAGGTCTGTCATTTTTTATGTGTGGCAAACCTGTAACTTCTCGCAAATTAACTGTAATTAAATGTTTGCTATAATGTGAGTCTTTTGAAGAAGAACAATAAAATATTGGACATTATTCCCCCAAAAAATCTTCCCCTCCACTGCAGCTTTTAAATCTAATTTTCCTAAACGCATACTCAAAATCGTGTATAGCATTTGGTGGCAAAAGTTCGGTGACACACGAAAACCAGTTGCATTTTGGCCTCAGTGACATCAGCGCTGAATATTTCAATGAAGTTATTGTCATTCCTTTCCATATAAACACATCTCCTTTCTATGTAAATTGGCTCATAATAAATTGTGCTTCATGTACAAAACTCTGTGGTATTTTACTGGTGCCGGTGGAAAGCAGGTGGTAAACTGAATTTTATCTCTTAAGATGTTTGTGTACATTTTTGGCGATCGTAGCAACAGTAGTTCATGAAATAATGATCAAACGATGAAGACGAATGTTGCAACCTGGCATGCGTATATCCAGATGTGTGGTGTAGCCAAGCGCACTTACGGCATGTTAAAAAGATGATTTAGGGTCCGGATCACATCAGTGGAGTGATCATTTTAGTCGGCTGCATCCTCTGCTATATAGCGCTCCAAACCGGAAAGCAAAATTGGAAATTGCACTGTGCAAATTGCATTCAGCACAGATTTTTAGAGCTTATTTGTGCTATTGCATAAATTTGCCGCTAAACCAGAGCAAACAGTGCACAATTCTTAGTGAGTTCCCCCTAGAATTTAAAAAACGAAACGCAAATTACTCTTCAGAGTTTCGATGGAGGGGATGATTGTCAGCGCATAACAATATTATATTCTTTCCGTTTTTGGTGCTTTTAATTCTTTTTAGAGCCGTGGTATTTATCAACTACCCTTTTATGGAAAATAACTGTGAACGATTCTCCAAATTGTCTCCTGGTGTGTTTCATGAAAGAGATAACAGTATACCAGTTTGGAGCAACAGTTGTTTATTAAATTTTTGGATGAACTATTCCTATAAAATCTCAAAAAAGTGGCAGAGCACTGGATAGTTAAAGGGAACAAAGAAAGTGAACACCTGTTAATTCTTGAGCACAAAAAAGGATTGTTAGTCAAAGTGGCAATTCCTGGCCCTGCAATTGTGACATCTGGTTCTCAGAAGCCGTCTTCACACTTACTGTATCACATCACAGGCACCATTGAAGAGTTCTAAGAGGGGTGGGGTCCATGGGCTCCACTGGGATAAGGAGACATTTTTATGACAGCTCTGGGAAGGTCTCATCTTTCACCCACAAAATAGTTCAAGGCTCTTCTGTCAAACCCCCCTGAAGGTCCTCCCCCCAACTTTGCCCCAGACCTGCCTTGTCATAAGTCCTCGTACCCTCCTCCCATGACCAACTGAGGAGAGCATAGAGGAGGCTTAGTCTCTCCCTCTCTTTCTTTGGTCCCTATTCCCTGTGATCTCTGAGCCCTTTTGAAAAAGTGTTGGTGGCCATACAGCCACAGCACACTCACACAGACCTCCTTTGACTTCAAGAGCTCGTCTTGGTATCTTTGAGGTATTAGGTGTCCATGCCTATTCACATATTTTATGAATGAAAGTTTGGGACTTGAGTAAATTTCCTTTATTTGCTTTCCTATTTTCCCCACTCATTTATTAGTACTTGTTTTGCTCCCTGAAAAGATTGCAAGATAGCATTATCAAAAGAATACCTGAAGATAAAGTGTGTAATTTCTGCACCAGTGGTGTCACCAAACACAATTGCAAAATTATATTTTTTTAAACAGGTTTCCGGAACACCCCACCTCTCTTGCATTGTTTAGACAAACAGGTTGTCCCACTCCAAATTCACACCATTGGTGGAGCCAGGGCTGGACTTTGAAGAGAAATCGACCCAGGATTTTACATGGCAAATGGCCCAACTGTTGAGGTGCTTAGCACCTCAATAGCATTTTTGCTTAGTACGGCCCATTCGGCACATTTCGCGGCCCGCTCAGTTCTCCCGATGGCCTGATTGGCCCCAAAGTGCGTCGGCACCCCGGGAAAATGCACGGTATGCCAGATTACCAGTCCAGCCCTGGGTGGCACCAATGATGCAGGTTGGAATGCTCAAACACTTTTCAGGGGACTCAACCAACAAATAGCCTACTTACAGTTGTCTCTGCATATTCAGCTCGGATAGGATATTGTATTTTAACATAAAACATTTTACACACATTACCTTTAAATATCTACAAGACAAGCACATAATGTAAATGCCACAATGTAAGACACTCTGATCAGTACCATTCTACCGTTCAAAAAAGATAAATTATCCTACATCCAACATGTCCCCCCTCTTACCCAGGTTTCCCTTTTCTTTTGTTTCTTCTCTCATTTTCTCATTCATGTCTGCCGCTCCTCTTGTCCATGCCTGGTATGACCTACCCCAAAGGCCTTCATTATTAATTGTCCTTTGGAGACAGGGAAAAGTTCAAAGACTGTGCGGATGCTCCCTTTACTGTGACCGTCTATTGTCTAACATTCATCTCCCTTTACCCTTGTTCCAGGAGTGTATTATCTCCCCTGCCTCATGAGAAAAGAAGGTTATCAATAAGAGTGTAGAGAGCTGCCATCGTGGCTGCCAGGAGGTCCTGGCCTCCCAAGTCCACACACGACTCCCCCACAGAGGGCTAGTTTACTGTTTATCTCTGTGCTGCTAGCTTGTGCCACGCTACACTAGCACATCTTAGGAACAAGCTCTGGTTTCACTTCTTCCTCTCTCTGACCTCACACTGACCTGCGCTGTGGTCTGCCAGCTCACCTCACGCTCCCATTATAACACAACTCATAGCTACGGACAATGCTACAAGATAAAAGAAAAATCTTTTATCCAATATTTTTGTTTTATATACTTTAACATTGCAGCATGCTATAATTTAGCAACCTCTTGTTCTTTCCGAAAAAAACATTATTAGCTATACATTTGTGCTTGAAGGGAATTACAACAAAGCAATTTACTTCAGTAGATTCTGGTGGATATCTACAAGGCCACCTAGCATAAGCACATATATTTCTCCAATCGTTTCCAGTTTAGATTTAAAGGTGTAGTGTAATTTTTGGATGTTAAAATACTTTATCCTATCACAGCGTAGTATGCAGAGACAATTAAAAAGTAAGAAATTCATAGGTTGATTCCTCTGTAAAATGTGAACACTCAGTGCTTTTACATGCACAGTTATATTCAAGGTTTTTGTGCAATCGAGCAACAGTCTTGACACAATGCATAATCAAATATTTGAAGGAAGAAGGTCAAATTTGCCGGATTAAACACAAAGCAGTAGTCACTTTTGTTTTCCAGTGAATGTGCACTACCAGAGAGTTGTGGTGCACTTTGCTATAGTCCGTTAGTCCAATTTTGCAAAAATCAAATTAGTACATATTATACTCAGACAAAAGCATCTGCATGACATTATTGTATGAGTCTGACTTAAATCATACTTTTAAAGTGCATGTAAATGTATGACAGTGGCTCCGTTGCTGTTAAATATTGCTCTGTTTGTCTGAGCTTCCAAACCACCTTCACACAGCAACATTGTCTCAACTGTTAATACAATCCGTGGCAGATGGGGGAGCATTTAGGAAATCCTGTTTGAAACAGTAACTATTTTTGCAACAAACAATTAAACACTATATATTACACTAATCTAGCAGAATAAATTGCACACTTCGAAATTAATAATGCTTCAATTACGCAAGATTTTAATCGTTTGTGAACATTTTAAGCAGATGTTCCAATAGCAAAAGTATATAAATGTCCTCTCAGATGAAACATCTAAGTGGTGAATGAAACTGGAGAGAAGCCTCAAAGACATAGTCTGACTTGGTGCCCCATTGTATGGCAAGCTCACATGCAGCTGGGATGGCACCCCTCACAATAAGTGTTCTGTGGTGATCCCTGAGCCCGTCATGTGATATCGAGAGTCACTCTGGTCAGATGATGCAGACTATTGTCTTCAAGGGCTCTTGGGTCACGATCATCTTCCTCTGTCTAATTAGATCATACTGTCTTATGGACTGACACTTACAATCACAACACTTATTTTACTGTAAAAACCACTGTGCAATCTAGAAGTGGAGTCTATTTGTAGGAATATTTTGACCAAAAAAATTAATTGCCAAATTAAAAAAATGTAAACATTAGAACAATTGCAAAAATACTACTAAAATTACAGTTTTTTAAAAATACCAATAGTATACTTTCATTATTTGACTATGAGTAAAATAACCTCCATTTGTTTAGCATTGCGCCATGAAACATAACAGGCTCATATTGCATATATTCAATGTTGAATCAATTCATCATTGAAGTGCTGATTGATAGGACACTATAATGTGTTTCCTCTTTTTCACTACCGCTTTGCTATAAATGTCACGCTCAGCAGCTCGCTGTCACACTGAACAGTCCCCAGCCGAACATAATAGAGGTCTATGAAAACAAACTCCCATCATATTAGCTTAGTTATTACGATGCTTCACGTCAGAGGAGCCCCAGTAATCTAGTTATAGGACGACACTTGGCTTCTGTTCCCACTGCGCCAACCGACAGAATAAGCCTTCACACTCGTTATGTCTTAATCGAATGCACTGAGATGCACTTGAGGCAATCTTTTAACATTAGACAGGCTATGTTTTACATTAATCATGTTTGAAATAGGCCTAATAGTTCTCCTGGAGATGAAAAATCTTCCCATTTGAGGAGATAACGTTCCATGTTATCTGTAGGTTTATTCCCATTTCTCTGTTGATGAGATCACTAGCAGGGGCTGTGTGATTTCTTCTCATGCTGCTCTTGTGGGAACTGAACTTCCTCGGCATGTTGGTTAATCATTAGTGGAGGTGACCTGGAGAAATGTACAATACAACACATTAAATTCAATGGCCTTCACTGTACTTTGCAAGGAACAGCATAATCAGTGCCATCGAATTTGCATTACAAAAGTCTTTTCTACCATTCGTTAATAGTACAAATGGCAATAAAAAGTTGTAGTTAATTGCATATTCAATGCACATTTTAAATTAATTCTATATATATTTTTACTCTTATTGTCTGGTCATGGCAGTTCAAAGGGACTTAAAGCCAAACTGCTGTAGGCACACTATATTCCCTATTACTCAGAGAAACAGAATCAGATAATAAATAAGTGTGTGGGATGCTTTCAGGCAATGTTTTTTTCTAGGCAAAATTATTTATTAATGGTCACTAAGTTGCACAGAGGGATCTCCGAGCCCTGTAGACTTCAGCACCAGCCAAAGGAAACTATTACACATCCAAGCTTTGTTCAGAAATCATCACAACATAAATCATTTATTTGATTTCCTTAAAGAACGTCTTGGAAGAAAGTACTGCCAAAGGGGTATTTTCGGACTAAGTACACAGAATGAACCTGACTTTGTTTCACCTACAAGCATCATACGCTTCCTGCCCTAAAGTGTGACATTGTGGTGCTGAATATCCACTTCCTTTAATTGCCTCTCAGCATTAAGTGGTGGCTGCCATGGGCTGGAATTTTGTTGTCATGAAGGGACCTGTGACAGGACATAAACAGTTCTTTAAGTAGTTCCTAAAGGGCGTGCTAGCTCACTAGAACTCCTTCCTCAAAAAGATAAGTTTCCAGAGTGGTACAATCTGAGAAAAGCCTGCCAGTGTGTGTCTTTACAGCTCTCTACAAATAGCACATGATGGAAAGTTCTTTGACGGACACGATGGGCTTCCTTTATTCGACTCTATCCATGTTCCCATGTCACCATGTCACCTTGTGTGCAGTCTGCTCAGTGACACTACTTGTGATTATGTCATTATTTTGCTCCAGGGGATTCGAACACATCTGTAGTACTCGTGCATGGCTTTCTCCAAACCCTGGCATGTCTCCCAACCACCACCCTGTCTGTCTCTCCCTCCCTCTTCTTGTCATTAGTCTCGGTGCCAGATCCTTTCTTCAGCCAGACAAGAAAGACCCAACTCCAAGCTGCCTTTCTCCTCCTCCTGCCTGCTCCCGTCCTAAGGCCATTCTGCCCTCCCTATCCCTCCTCCCTCTTCTCCAGATGTCCCTCTTTCTCTCTTTCCCTCCCTCAAACACTCTCTTCTTTCATGGAGTTCAACTGCAATTTGAAACAAATGACTTCATAACCTTAAGCCCAAGCAGACCTGAGCCCAGACCCTCCTCTAGGTCAGAGACCTACTGCCCCTGAATTTGAAGTGCGCATGTCATCGCGGCATTGTTTGCATTAGTAAACGCAATGATATAGACCTTAGTCAGGGTAGACGCTATATTTAATATTACGTTAAAATGAAAGCAAGGCTGTGAGGAATAGACATGTAGTCTGTTCAGTAGATTGTACAGTCTTAGGGGCCATTTACTCAAAATGCTTTCATGCATTTAAAACAGCTAAAAAGAGTGAAACATAATGGAACAAACCCCATAGGTCTCAATGTTTTTAAAAGTTGAGCTGAATTAACTTTAAAAATGTGCCGATCATGCTCAAGACACTACAAAACAGCATTGTACAGTGGAAGATGTCCATCTAGGTCATGTTTATATTGAAAAACTGTTAAAACCAGTGCAGACGGTCATAAGAATTTGTCCTCTAAAATTCCTGGCAGATGCGGATAGTCCGTTTTTCCTACATTTAGTCCGTTACATTTACTTGAGTACATTTTTGGAGAAAATACTCATACTCAAGTCAATTTCTAATAAAACATTTTAACTTTTACTTTGTTTCAATGTCAGTGTTCCATTCGTTACATTACTGGTTTTAATTAAATAAGTTTTTATAAATGCATAATTTATTGAGACATTTTTGAATGGGACTTTTATGACAGCTGAAATATACAGTTGCGCTCTGTCACTTGAATCCAGTTCGTGATTGCAGCAGCAGCAAGCGCATCAAACAAACTCTGTCATCACGCAATGCCTTCATTTTACCCCAAGACAAGTGGATATTTCAAAATTAGAATTGCAGCTCCAACTTAAGGGCGATTGTGATAACGTGAGCTTGTCTGTGTTGTGTGATGATAATTTTCAGGGTGATTCTGTAACTGTGGGCTCTCATGACCTCGGTTTCTAAGCATACATTTTTATATCAGTGCTGAAATATATCAGTGCCTACTGTATAAATCCATATAAACATCTGCGTTAAGTGTAAATGCCTTTTGATTTGCCTATCGCGTGCATGCGTGACTACTGGAGCGCATCTCTGTGCATGCTCACTGCACAGCAACTTTGCGTTTGACAGATGCGGCGCGTTTTTCTCATGGACAACAGAGAACATGTTCTGAACTTAAATAATCTTAACATGCTTCCAAATACAGAGATAAGATGCAGTTTACCCTTACCGTACAGAACTAATGATCTAAATTCTTTCTATACTGAAAATACTGTAACTGAACTAAGAATCCATTCAGGACTTTATAAAGCGGAGGTAGCTATTAATAATGATATTGGCTAATGTCCATTATGTTTAAAAAGTATCGCACTTATTTAGGTGGCAAGACTAGGCATAATCAAAGTTCTTGATTAATAAGCTTGTTTCGTGTTTGTTTTCTGTGGAAAAAAACAAACTACCGAATGACCTTATTAAAGGTGAGCACAATTATAGCTGCTCACACTATGTGCCAGCGTGCCTTGAGAAATGGGCATATGGTGCTTGCTCAAAGTTTTCTTAAGTATGAAAAATAGTTTTCATCAAGGCCAGTGCAGAATCAGCAGCAGCGTGCGAATGTTTGTCCAGCACTTGCAGTGAGAACTTGCACCGTGCTTCAAGGTTGCCGGGACAGTCCGTGAGGCTCAGTTGCATCACAGTGGCTTTTGAAAGAATCTTTATCAGAGAGGGAAACATGCAATCTGTTTACCTGATTGACACTCCAGCCAAGAGTTTATCAATCTGCAAGGTTTCCTGTGCTATTGATTAGCTGGAGCTGAATGTCTAGTGTTCAGTTAAATGTTTCTTGTTTAACGGGATGTTGTTCTTTTAAGTTCAGTCTAGTACCCTGACTCTAGGCAAGCAATGATAGAGGGAGAAACTTTGAGGGAGTGAGTGAGCGGGTGGGTGGCGAGTGGGGTGGACTCTTATCCTTTCAACCCCCTGGCCTTAAGGCTTATTTTTTCTCCGTCAATCCATTATCTCTTAAAAAAACTCAACCTCCTGCACTGCCTTCCTGCCTGTAGATATTTAGATGTCTGAAATATTTATAAAAAAAATCTAATATGTATTACTGGCTATTTATTATTATTATTATTATTATAATTATTATTATTATTTTATATAAAAACAGATGACACAAAATTATAATGTTTTATTGTGTTATACATTGTAAATGCACAAATTCCTTTACAAATGGGACTTTTTAGGGGCCACACTAGTAGAAAAAGGGAAGTGTTCATTTCACAGATTTAAAACTTCAAGTCGAGATGGGGAAATGGCAAATGTAATAAATAAGTATTTTTAATCAGTGCATATTTACTCACCCTTATGCCATTCCAGATGTGTATTATTTTCTTTCTTCTGCAGAACACAAATGAAGATTTTTAGAAGAATATTTCAGCTCTGTAGGTCCATACAATGCAATTGAAAGGGTGTCAAAATTTTGAAGCACCAAAATCCACGTAAAGAGCTCAAATTCATGTGTTCAGACACTATATGGTAGGTGTGAGTGAGAAACAGAATATTTAAGTCCTTTTGAGACATATATTATCCTCCCTGCCCTTTATGGGGCGATATGCACGAATACTGTTAATCATCAAAAACAGAGGAAGGAGAAAGTGAAGGAAAAATAACTTAAATATTGATCCTTTTCACACCAGTCATCTGAAGTACCTTTATGTTGCCCATATGTGGAATTTGGAGCTTAAAAATGTTGGCACACATGCACTTGCATTGTATGGACCTACAGAGCTAAGATATTCTTCTATCGTTATTTGAGTTCAGCAGATGAAGTAAAATAAAGATGAAATGAAGTTATACACATCTGGGATGGCATGAGGATAAGTAAAGGGTGATAGAATTAAAATTTTTGGTTGACTATTCCTTTAGGGTCAAACATTTCAAGAATAACGCTGGATCATGAACACTGAAACTAAATATACTAGACTTGTGAGGTATTTTTGCTCTTAGACACTCTCTGAGAAATCTTACTAGCCTTCAGGTGAATTTATCACCTTTGACTTGATGCCTTGGCCTGAGCAAATACAAGCAGTGAGATACACCAGCTCCAAACAGAGCCAAATATCAAATAGGAGCCGCAATGAAAGGGAAAGTAGACTCTTCCCCTTTAATGATTAACTCAGGTGAGGAAACCAGGACTTTCCTCCCAAGAAAAAACTCCAAGCAGGGACACAGAGTCAACAAGGGCTTTCAGTTCCCCACGCTTGTGGCCTTGTGAGATACAAAAGTTTCACAAACCATGTCTTCACTGCTGCACTTGTCCATGACATTTCCCACACACATATTCACTCACCCCTCCTTCCCCTACCCATCCAGTCCTTGATTTGTATGGCAGTTATCAGGAGGTAAGTCTCTCCTCAATCAATATTTGCCCAACAAACAGAGTAGATTTGGGGGCAGTTTGTTTAGAAGGTCCAAGTGCACACACAGTGGGGTGAATGAATGCTGGTTGAAGTACCGGTGCCACTGATCATGACTACTCTACACGTCTCTCAATTTGGCCACCTCACGTTCACCTCTTGTCTTGTGTTACTCAGCGGAGGGGAGATATAATATCCCTCTTTTCATAAGACGGTCTCTCTATCTTCTCATCTTTGGCAACAGCAGAGTTTAGGGTGCAGTCCTGCCAGAAAACAGATCAAGCTGTGGGGCAGGAACCGGTTACTCTTATTCATAAAAATACTCAAATAAAAGCAATGATAGAAAAACTCCTTCTTAAGTGATTTTTAGTGATGCAGAGGGCACAGGTTCAAATGTATGACCAATGCAGATTAGATTTTTGTTATTATGTGTCTTCTAAACTCAGTCTTAAAGGGGACATATTATGCCCCTTTTTACACAATGTAATATAAGTCTCAAGTGTCCCCAGAATGTGTCTGTCAAGTTTCAGCTCAAAATACCTCACAGATCATTTATTCTACCATGCCTTTATACCCCTGTTTTGAAGCCCTGTTCCAAACAGGCTGTTTTAGTGTCTGTAGCTTTAAATGCAAAGGAGCTGGAAGTGGACTGTGCCTTTCCTGCCATGTAAACCCTGGCAACAACAATGCAGGTGAAATTAAACAGTTAAAAAAGTATAAATAAAATGGAGAACACACTAAGTCAAATATCTTACTGTATTGTGCGTAACAAAGGTCGAGTTATGAAATATGAAAGACAGCTATAGTTATATACAGCTACAGTCGAAAAAAACACTATCGTTTCATAGTCATTTTTTGAAATAACGACCGGTTTTATTACACGGAAAATCTTGATAGCATGACCAATCAAGCGGAACTGTGGAGGATGCCAATCAGTTTATTTCATAACCGAAACAGAGCTACAGCTTCATTGTTATGGAATAAGGTAGTTAGGGACTAGTTGCTATGTTACACAAAGCACAATGTTTTCACAACTGGTAGTTTTCGCACAACATGCAACCAAGCACGTTTAGAAAGCCAAATTGCAAACAATAAAAAAATAAAGTACGAAACGTATGACTTGCAAATCTGAAGTTGGGTCACGGAGAGTTTTTGTCGATGCATCCTTGATCCTTCGCTTTGAAGCAAATCCAGCCTTGTGTTGACCATCGTTGATGAAGCAGTCCGAGTTAGCGACTCTAGCGAGGAGATAAATATGGCGGACAGGATTTACTAAGGGCAGATCTAAGGGTGGTACCTTTCCCCCTTTTGACATCATAAGGGGCTGCAAAAGTGAATGGGTCATTCGGAGACACTGATTTTTATTGATGGGATAAGGAAAGAAACAAGGAGATGGTCTTTTACCATATTTTCTGGTTGTCTACACATACTGGGGACCTTTAAAGGGATACACCTAAAAGTAAAATGTTGTCATCGCATACTCCCTCTTAAAATGAGCCTTACATTTCACTTTGTGTTCCATAAAAGAAAGAAAGTTTGTAAAGAGTTTGGAACAAAATGTGGTGAGTAAATTATGACAGAATTGTCTCTTTAGTAATTTACGTTGTTGCATTAACATTATGATATTAATGTTACACATTAACACAGATCGCAAGTGATGGTCGGAACTTGGAACTGCTGGAAGTAATTGAGCAATCACTTATGCTTTCGCACTTTCACAACGTTCAGAGCCAAGAACCGAAATGATGTGTAACAGCAAACACAAAACACAGCAGTCACTGATACGTGTAGTGTTTCCTTTATTAGTTCTACTTTACTCAGAGGGCACTGCGAACCATTTAAACCATTCTCTCGATATTTTCCTCTCAACCTGACTGAATCAGGAGTCCTAAAGAAGGCATATGAAATATTGATGTGGAATTGTCTGCCGTGCGATTCAGCTGTGTTTACCGCACAGCAGAGCGGCCTTAGAGGCTTAGCCTACACAATAGCCGTAACAAAAGAACAACAGCTGATCCATGTGAGGCGAGAAGGTGACAAAACAGTTAAAGCATGCTGCTGGCTATGGGCAAGCAGTCAGCAGATGCAGACAAAAGAGTTTGTGACAAGAATAACTCTCCCTCACCCTCTCTCTCTTTTCCTCTCTCTCTCTCTCTCTCTCTCTCTCTCTCTCTCTCTCTCTCTCTATCCTCTCTCTCTTTCCAAGGCAAGCAGTCAAGAGGATCCAAAATACCAATACCCTTTTCTCCTTGACATTGTCTTCTTCCCCAGTCAGCATTTTACTGCCCTTTTATGGTAAAAAAAAAAAAAAATGAGTTGGAGAAATTCCTCACAGGAATATTCTTAGCAATGCTGCATTCCTGGGCATTACCCTATGTTAAAGTCATTGACAATGCAAAGGAAGCAGATTTTGACTTGAACATGTCCTGGGTCATAACTACTATAGATATTGAGAGGAACACATCGTTCCCAATATTCAGATTGAATGGGGTGTGATCAATATAAGCATTTGGTCCCCCCATTCTTGAAAATTAACTATAAAATCTTCATATTAGCAATAAACAGGTGTGCACACCTAAACTGAGAAAGGTACCCCTCTCGCTTTGTTTTCTTCTTTCCACTTTCAACAATATTCAGTTGTTTTTCAGAGAGCTGCTGGCCATTGTAGAAGTGGGCAGGAGACTTAAAAATGGTAAAAAATGGGGGAAAGGGTATGTTGAGAGTTGGGGTGTTGGGAAAGGTTGGGTATCTATAACCTTTGTAATCTCCCCTCCCTCTCTTCTCTTTTTCTTTCTCACCCCCTCCATTCCATGTGACGTTCATTCATCAGCCAAGTGCATTTGGCAAGCCCTTCGCCTATGAGTGCCGTCCCAGTGACCACTAACCTTGGTATGTCCTGACACTCATGATGAGTATCTGCAGGACACAGAAGGCAAGCAGGCTGCTATGTCAGGCCTTTATTGTGTACTGCCGAGGCTAGGGACAGTCAGCATAATCAAACAAATGACCCCTGAAGGCTGTGCCCCTCAGGGAGGGAGAAGGAGAAGGAGACAGAGCTCTGGCCAAAAGCACTTGGGCAGGATTTTTTTTTTATCTTCTCTTCTCTTCCCCCTCCCTCCCTATGATCTTGCCCCAGGAGAAGGAGTGGAGGAGGGGAGAAATTACTGTACTGCACTGTACAAAAATGTCACCCGTTTGAGACAGACAGAGTTTCAGCACAGCATAAAAGGGAGGTGTAGCTAATCAAGTTATAATCATAACATCTAGTTTAACCACCATTTATAAGTTCTGTATTTATAGCCACACTATAATTTAATGCTGCATCACAACCAGAAGTCAGGCACTTGTGATTGTGGCAGCAGTGTAAAACATCTTAAGCATACACAGTGGTCAAAGCTTTCCAGACAAGGCTATGCCTTTGATGACAATATATTTAACACACTTAATGGAAAAAAAGGGAGCTGGGTATGGTGTGGGTCAAATGGACAAGATTCTTTGTCCAGACAACTGCACACCTGGCAGGGCCTTTGAGGAGCAGTCAGAGTCTGATTGATAGTACTGACGCCAAACTATTCGCTGATCCCAATCCACGGGAGAGGGCTGCATTGATAAAACCAGCTACAGCACTTTAACCTTGCAGGGTAGGATAAATACTGTATGGCGTTAGAAGCAATTAAAGTAAAAACAAGTTAAAGCACCTACACACTAGAGATTATGCTGTGTCAGAGAACAATATCCATTGATTTCAAAGGGGATGGTGTATCGCAAGGACGTGGAGGAATAAAGCAAGGATTTGTGAAAGTGACACTCCATCACATGACCAAAACTTGAGAAAATGTAACTTTTGCTGCAAGTCACTGTTATGTAAGCTTGCGTTAACTACAGGTTGCACAGATAAGTTGACAAGCCATTAAGTCAGTTAGTTCTGCCACTAGTCGACGATATGTTTGGTCCAAGTGGACTACATTTGGATGACATGATTTTAGTTGCACTTGTTCCACTGGGTGATGAGAGTGCAACCGCACATATACCATATACCTGGGTGGCTAGTCGACTAGTGAAAATGCTTATGCTGTATGTGCAAGCTCTAGCTTTAGGAAGTCTCAGAAAGGCTGGTTGAGTTGTGCTTTTGGGAATCCAATTTGCTGTATGACTCTTAGTGCTATGGTAACATTTGAATGTGAAATTTTCAAGAGGCCGCCATGTTTTTGGTCCTCCTACAGAACATTTGTGGTTTTTGTTTCTGTTTCTGCTAGTAAGCATGCCTACTTCCCCATCTGTGTTTGACTGTGTGGGTGTTAGTGAGTGAGTGTGGCACAATAAGCTACCATGTCTGGGAAGTGTCTTGTCTAGCTCTAGGGGAGGTTACTTAGTTTTTGCTTGGCTAATCATCTCAATAGTGTTAGCAGAGAAGGACTGTCACTGGTGCTAAAGAGATCACACGGCCCGTCTACAGTATGCCCCCGGTCTTGGCCCTCTTTCACAAAACAATGCTGGAGAGAATGTGTTCTGATTGTAGAGAGCAACTCCTAAAAACTGCACTCTTAACTACCTGATTGCTTTGCAGGCAAAGTACTACAAGGTACAGACCTTGCCCAAGAGCACTTATAAGATTTGCTATAAACAAGGCACATGGGCAAGCCAATGCATTCTCTGTTAAGTAAGAAAGTCACTCTGACTTTGGTTTTTAACTTGTATTTCAGATGGTGAAACCATGTGATTGTTACAGAATCTCTTAATCAGCAAAGCAGAATTTAGAATTATATTAGCCACTGTCTGTACCAGAAGCATCTTCTTCCCTATGTAGAAGTGGAAGCATAATGAGAGAAAGGGCATTTTATGAGACGTTGCTAACAATCTTGTGTCAAACAAGGGGAAGTCAACAAATTATGTTTCGTTCCTTCTAGGAAGTAGTCTATAAAAGAGGAACAGCTCAGGTAATGTTTAACCCAATGAGTTCCTCTTGGTTACCTATGAATTTTGCCAGGTTCTAAAATCCTAACACTATTCAATGAGAGGTGGTGTTGTGCGATGGGTGGCCTGACTCATTTCAATGCAAACAGAGATGTCTTGTTTTTTCCCTGTATTTACTGTAACCATGCAAGTAACATATAAAAGTAGCATTTTTTAAACTGGTCAATGCAAGTCTCCCAAGACAATTGATATACGTTTTGTTTTACGATTTGTGAAGTGTTCCACTCTATGATGGGTATTCAGGTCAGCACCACTAGAATGTGTTTCTGCAACTGAAACAAAGAGGAATTAGTGTAGTGACGATGTTTATAGCTTTTCAGTGTGTCCCCCCAGACTTGGCAGCCCGATACTCCCCTACATGTATTCTGCCAGTAGGGCTTCAGGCTCTTGGAGTGCCTTATTCCTCTGTCTTGCTTGAGCCTCATTTTTCCTTATTTTTCTTTTATTTTCCTTTCTTTTCTTAAATAAAGACTTGGCATTGAAATATAATATGTTTATTATTATCATTGTCTCCTTGTGTATCAGCAGGTTCCGGAGCGATTCCTGGAAGTGGCACAGATCACGTTACGGGAGTTTTTCAATGCCATTGTGGCAGGCAAAGATGTTGATCCTTCCTGGAAGAAGGCCATTTACAAGGTCATCTGCAAGCTGGACAGTGAGGTCCCAGACATTTTCAAATCTCCCAATTGTCTGCAGGAGCTTCTGCATGAGTAGATTTAATTTGCTTACCAGTATCAACATCCCTTCTTTTCCTGAATCTTTACGAAGTAAGAGGTAGCATTCCTATTTTTAAGTCCCAGCTACTTTTGAATGACTTAGCTGTTCATTTTTTTGTGCTTCTTTTTGGGAAAGTCTATAAAATTCTTGATTGTTTTGACTGTATTAAATCCCTTCCCCCTTTTTCCTGCCTTTAAAACGGGCATTACTATGTTTACCACATGATGGTTAACAAATGGAACTGACACCCTAAATTTCTCTCTTTTATTGGTCATTTTGTTGAGGGTTTTGTTTTATCCAAGGATGTTTGCAATGTGTGATGGTTTTACTTTTGCTGAATAAGACTTGCATTTGTAGCTTGTATAGATGTAATTATTATTTATGATTAATATAATTATTACCATTAATGTTATTAATGCTTGCTGCAAACAAAAAAAGGAAGAAAGGATAATACAAAAAAATGACATATGGTATTCTTGTTTCTCATGGCAATGCTACATAAAATAATTTATTCTTTGGACAAAAAAAAAGAATAATAATAATGATAATAAAGAGGGATATACATTTTTTATGTGGGAAATTCATATATATATATATATATATATATATATATATATATATATATATATATATATATATATATATTATGTTATTCTTGAAAGGAACAGCATTAACTGTTTTGGTTTAGCTGTTCTTCCATGTTGGCAAGGGTCCAATGTTCTTGTGTTTTGTGTCCACATTGATAGCACTGGCTCTGGGGAGGGAGGCCTACTCGTAGGTTTTTTCCTTGACGGAGCAGCCTCTCCTGTAACTAAGCAACATGGCCATTTCATACTGGGGCAAGCCAGTTGGGCACAAAAAAGATGGACGCTTTCCCACTGAGAAACCATTCTTTCTCATAAAAAGCACACTGTCACAACTGCTCATATAATCACACACACACAAACACATACCAAAATAAACATCCCTCTCATATATACACTCTAATTCCCAAACATTCACTCTAGGGTGTCAAGACAAGAGAAATGTTGTTGTTGATTTTGTCCACCTACTTGCTGGGAACACCTCTATAATTGGACGGTAAATCTGGGATACTATCTAAAGTTTGGTTTACACAGTAGCCATATTGACTGAGAACAATTTGAGCATTAGTAAAGATTTTAATAAAAAAAAAAACTTTCTACTTACTGGATTGTTCAAAGTTTATTTGTTAGAAATGTACAGATTCGCTTAATATTTACAATCATCCAATTAAGCTATGACAGTGTACAGTTTATCAGTAGAGAAAATGTCATGACTTTATTTGTTGATTTAAATTGTACATGTATATGTATCATATTTAGTTCTTTGATTTGTAGTTGTCTCCACATGCTTTTGAAAAAAAATCCTTAGTAAAGGGAATCTAATTATAGTAGTTAAGCCTGCTAAGGAATCTATGTAATGTACCCAGTTACATGTCCCAGAAACAATTAGTCTTTCCTAAATAAATAAAGAAAAAATAACAGTTTATGCTTAGTGTCCACAAAAAGAAAAACAGACTTCAGACTCTTTGTGCATCCATCCCTAGTTCATAAATAAGAGAAGGCAATAGAGGGCAAGGACTGGACATGTGATCTGCTCTGGAAGCCTGTGCCGTTTGCATTGGCAAATCCAGCTGATGAATTAAAACGCAGGCCGGCAATTATTGTCAGCACAATGCCTTAAAAAACCTGCTGACTTCTAGATTAATGGGCACAAAAGAGCATGAGGTGCTGTCATTCTGTCGCCAGGGCTGGCATCATCTACAGCCCGCGGACAACGCACAAAACGCCACTCTATTCACTATGCATTGTAAAGGAGAAAAAACAAAACCAAAACAAAGTTAGGAGTTAAAAAGGAAGCGTTTTGGTCCTTTTCAGTTCTCAAGTCTCTTGCAAGGCTGTGCTGACGTATGTTCTCCTTTACATATTCAGCTGTTGCGGTGTAAATCTCTATACAAACAGGCAGTGTGTACTTTACACACTTAATAAATATGATAATTGACTGCTTAATGTTGTTAACACCAGCAATTTTTTTTTCTCCAAAAGAATTGATAACATAAAATGTATTAGAAATACAGTCATTTGATTCTAGATTGATATGTGTTGAAGTAAAATATAAAACACAAAAGAAAATATAACACAAATTGAAATAGCAAGATATATTTTCTAGATATAAAATAAATAAATAACCTCAGCAATATGTTCTTGGTAATTATCTACATACAGAGACCTTTGACAGCAATGTGTTTTTTAAGAATGACATTAAAGTTCCCAAAAATCGGATATGATTTAAACCATTTAAAGTAGCTCAGAGGCAATATGTCAACATAAGATATTGACAGACATCAGCGTGTCAGTGTGTGCTTGTGCATGTGCATGTTCGCAGCAAGTTTGTGAACACATGCGTGATAGAACTTTAGTTTTAGCTCCCCATTTCTGATTTTTGTTATTTTATCTATTGTTTCCTTTTTAAAAGTTTATTTTTTAAAATGTTTATTTGTGTTTATCACTGTACTGCATCTTTGAAGGAAACCAGAGGCAAAATACGTTCAACATCTCAACTCTTTATTCATGTTATTGCTGTTGTACCTCTAGAAGTGTTATGAGTGGTGAAGTTTGGTTGTTAATATTTTTACACCCCTTCATCTCACCACCACCACCACTTCAGGGTTGCCCATCAAAGGTGTTCACGATCAGCCTACATTAATTTGAGAATAGAAATTAGATGAATTTGTTTGCATCGTTTCACATGGTCATTTGCTGTGTTGCGTTGTTTTAGTCTAAAATCATAAATGTAGATGATGTGTACGTTTCGCACTCCATTAAGGTCAATTGTTCGGGACACTTGAGTTTCAAAACGAATGCCAACTCTCTGAATAACCTTGATTCTTGTTTGGGTATACAGTACACTTTCATCTCACTTGTGCTGCACTATTGGGCTTTTACATTCTACATATTTGGAGAAACTTTTTAGTTGTTTTCATGAAATTAAAAATGTTATGTGGTGATCACAAATCTGTAAAAATCTGAATTTATTGCCAAACACCGTTTGGGACTGTTTTTTATAACAAAAAAAGACATGTTACAAAGAGAAAGAAAGACACTTTGTATATGATTATATTTCTGGGAGGGGGACAATTATTTGTACTGAATGCAATGTGTTGTACAAGATTCTTGACTCTTTGTAGATTTGATGCTATATTTATGAGGTGTGTGCTCCCTGAAGGGTTTTAAACATGACTTCACTAGACATACAGTGAGGAAAATAAGTATTTGAACACCCTGCTATTTTGCAAGTTCTCCCACTTAGAAAGCATGGAGGTGTCTGAAATTGTCATCGTAGGTGCATGTCCACTGTGAGAGACATAATCTAAAAAAAAAATCCAGAAATCACAATGTATGATTTTTTTAACTATTTATTTGTATGATACAGCTGCAAATAAGTATTTGAACACCTGTCTATCAGCTAGAATTCTGACCCTCAAAGACCTGTTAGTCTGCCTTTAAAATGTCCACCTCCACTCCATTTATTATCCTAAATTAGATGCACCTGTTTCAGGTCGTTAGCTGCATAAAGACACCTGTCCACCCCATACAATCAGTAAGAATCCAACTACTAACATGGCCAAGACCAAAGAGCTGTCCAAAGACACTAGAGACAAAATTGTACACCTCCACAAGGCTGGAAAGGGCTACGGGGAAATTGCCAAGCAGCTTGGTGAAAAAGGTCCACTGTTGGAGCAATCATTAGAAAATGGAAGAAGCTAAACATGACTGTCAATCTCCCTCGGACTGGGGCTCCATGCAAGATCTCACCTCGTGGGGTCTCAATGATCCTAAGAAAGGTGAGAAATCAGCCCAGAACTACACGGGAGGAGCTGGTCAATGACCTGAAAAGAGCTGGGACCACCATTTCCAAGGTTACTGTTGGTAATACACTAAGACGTCATGGTTTGAAATCATGCATGGCACGGAAGGTTCCCCTGCTTAAACCAGCACATGTCAAGGCCCGTTTTAAGTTTGCCAGTGACCATTTGGATGATCCAGAGGAGTCACGGGAGAAAGTCATGTGGTCAGATGAGACCAAAATAGAACTTTTTGGTCATAATTCCACTAACCGTGTTTGGAGGAAGAAGAATGATGAGTACCATCCCAAGAACACCATCCCTACTGTGAAGCATGGGGGTGATAGCATCATGCTTTGGGGGTGTTTTTCTGCACATGGGACAGGGCGACTGCACTGTATTAAGGAGAGGATGACCGGGGCCATGTATTGCGAGAGTTTGGGGAACAACCTCCTTCCCTCAGTTAGAGCATTGAAGATGGGTCGAGGCTGGGTCTTCCAACATGACAATGACCCGAAGCACACAGCCAGGATAACCAAGGAGTGGCTCTGTAAGAAGCATATCAAGGTTCTGACGTGGCCTAGCCAGTCTCCAGACCTTAACCCAATAGAGAATCTTTGGAGGGAGCTCAAACTCCGTGTTTCTCAGCGACAGCCCAGAAACCTGACTGATCTAGAGAAGATCTGTGTGGAGGAGTGGGCCAAAATCCCTCCTGCAGTGTGTGCAAACCTGGTGAAAAACTACAGGAAACGTTTGACCTCTGTAATTGCAAACAAAAGCTACTGTACCAAATATTAACATTGATTTTCTCAGGTGTTCAAATACTTATTTGCCGCTGTATCATACAAATAAATAGTTAAAAAATCATACATTGTGATTTCTGGATTATTTTTTTTAGATTATGTCTCTCACAGTGGACATGCACCTACGATGACAATTTCAGACCCCTCCATGATTTCTAAGTGGGAGAACTTGCAAAATAGCAGGGTGTTCAAATACTTATTTTCCTCACTGTATATGTAAATATGAACAGAAAATAAAAAACACTGCCTTTCTATGATTTAGCAATATGATGTAAATAGCATTGTTATGTTTTTTTGTATGAGAGAATTCTTTGATTATAGTATGGTAATTCCAGCTGATACTGTTACAATTTTCTTTGATACGTTTTGATGGATACTCATGACTTAATTGATCTGTTCACATACATTGTTAACGGGATAGAATTGTGGATTTTGTTGTCAATTTGTCATGCAGAAGTTTCATAATTTATTGGTTTAATTTATCATAATTTATTTGGTGATTGTGTACAATTTTGGTATTTCTGGGGATGTACTGTAATACTATTTGGCAGAGCGAGCAACATAATGCCCTCATAAGCTCCTTAACTCTCTAGAGACATAAAGAGACACTTATGTCTAGGTAGCCATTGCAATTTCAGAAACTGTAGTCAGATACTTGATGAAAAAAAGGAAAGAAAATATTGCTCAACAAAACTTTTCTTCTAATTTGTTTGGAAGGTGAATTATTTAATTTTTTTTCCTAATCATTTAATCAGACTTTTACCTTTGCTTTTTACCACCTACACAATACAGTAGTCAAAGTGCCTCGTGTGCCTTCCATCTCCTCAGAACTGAATGTATGTGCAGTATATATGCAAGCTTGTGCAAAATAAAAACATAAAGTCCTAGATCAGGTGTTTCCTTTTGCCCTTTGTTATCATTAAGAGCAGTGTGTTATATAGATATAAAAGAGGAGCCCAAAAAATAAAGGAAGAGAAATTCTCAGAGGTGTTCTATTTATATTTTTTAGAACCCTTTTTTGCTTCAATGAACCATCATATGCGTGTAGGCCTTTTTCCCTATGCAAATCAAATTCATAATCAACCCTGTTATTTGTATGTTTCCTTATTCCTTGTCACGGACTTAATAGGCCCACTGGTCTGGCGTGTGTTCACTTCATCATATTTCATTGCAGTTGTTTCTCAATTAAGTTATCTTTGAGAAAAGACTTGAACGGTGCCATTTTCCACAGGCTTAATATTAGAGGTCTGAAGGAGAGATAAAAAAAAAAATGCTTCAAATATGCACATCAATGTCCGATCTTAATTGTAAAGAAAGGAAGTGGAAAAATGTGCGTGTGGGAGAAAAGAGTAGCACGCAAGCTAATGTGGCTCGTGCAGGGCGGACGCTGCTGTAATTTATAGGCTGATACAAAGAGGCACTTTAGCAGGCCTGGACAGCTCCAGCAGCTCCGTTGAACAGGAGGTGGGGTCAGCTCCCCCACCCCCACCCTCCGTGCACCATAATGACGAGTGGAGCCGCTCGCCGCTCCCCTTCTGTTTGATTTCATCATCACGCCTTTGAAAAGCACATCTTAACAGCACAACAATAAAACAGCTGTGTTTGTGTTGGCTCATTCATTGTTGAAAATTTTACCACCATTCCCTCTTCTCTCTCCTCCCTAAAGAGATAACACTAGAATAATGTCACTACCGTGATGTTCTCTCAGAAAAGAGAAAAGGGCGATCGCTGTTATTAATTAGTTGTTATTAGAGGATAAAGGTTTGGTTCAATATTCTCACAGACTTATCCTTGTAATAGATTGAATTTTTATCACCTTAGAAACAATGTTGAAAGGTTACACATACCATATTAAATATTATATTCTTTAAAGATTAGATTCAATATTTGTGTGGATAAAGATTAATTGACTGGCAAATTATATTAAAATGGGAAAGAATACAAAAAAATCATTTTAAGCTTGAATGAAAGAACACTAATGTCGGGGTCTCATATGCTCTTGTGTAGGCAACGCACATGGCTGACCTCTGCCAGATCAGGGTACTTTGATTTGATTATTTAAAACTCGGACTAACAGGCATGTGTGACCTTACCTTCTTGCAAGGAGACAACGGTCTCATCATTCCTTCTGGCTTCACGTGCAACTTCAGATGCAGCTACATCTCTCTGGATCCAGAACTCATCAGCTGAACCCAGGCAACACTGGACAGATGTGGTTAAAAATGCCAAGCTAATTTTGTCAGGGTTCTTTTTCAATATTTAAGAGGTTGTCAACGCGTTACTCCTCCTTTTGGAGGAAGAATCTCTGGGGCTTCCTGCATCAGCTCCAAGTAGACAGGCTCCTTGCAGTTGGGCTGAAGCAGCATCACTGCATTACATGAACAGTCTGCTTCATAATCAAATACCATCTGTCGCTACATCTGAACCTGTTTTTAACATCTGTGCTTTCTGGTCTTAACAAAGCTTTAAAAACCAATTCACAACTTTCACAGCTCACTGGGCTGAATGTGTATATTTACTACCTTTAATACATCTTTCTGCTACTTTTATGGGGTTCTGTTCTCTCCCAGCTGGGGGGCTGTTAGGAGAGCTGCTGGTGGGATGATACTGCCTTGCTCATGTACCAACTGGCCTGCCATGAGCAGCCAAGTGCAGAGCACCACCGCATGCCAGAGGAAAAGGAGTTAAGGAAGGACAGGAAAGAGAGATATTGAGGAAAAAGAGGGGAAAATGTGCCCCAATGAGAGATAGGACACCTTTTGCCAAAACAAGTTTTGTCCATTTGCCCCTCCGATGAGAAGGCTTGGAGTTGATCATGCTTGAAGCTCTATTACTGGAAATGGCACTGCAGGCCGAATGGCAACCAAGGGGAGAATCAGGACCGTGGAGCAGAAGTGTGTTCGGGGTAAATGGGTAAGTGAAACATCCCTCTGAGGACAGATGGGCCTGTCACCTCACACATGCCAAGGAATCTGCAGAGTGTCTTCTACAACTTCAAACCCATTCACCGGCAGATGTTAGCAGTTATCCAGAAAACATGATGTTACATTTGATATGGCTAAAAGTGGTCAAATAGATGGTAGGCCTGTTTTCCCATTTGCTATGTCTTATATTTGCTACATAACAATTTAAAAAGAAATCTCTCCATTTTATTTGTTATAATATCAAAAAGTACCTATTTTGGGGTAATTCGTAATATAATGATATAATCAACTGTATAAAACGGGGAAATCGTATAATATAGTATGATGTGGCTTGCACAAAAAGGTTCCGATTTTATTCCCATAGTGACCAACCAATCAAAAATTAGAATTTCAAATCAATACAATCCACAGTTTTCCTGACTAACCCCTGGGTGTAGCCAAGATGATTCAAATTGCTCCTGGACTGTTTTCTGGTTCCGATCTCCATAAGAGAATGGACAACAACAACAACAAAGATAAGAGTAAAAATGAGTTCACGCTCAACTTTTGGAATTGTTGGCTGTCATTACAACTCAAAGTATGTTATGATACCAATGTAAATAATTTCAGTTCATATCTTTATATCGTTCACCTACTCCTTAAACTTTGATGAGTGAGGATCTGTCAAAAAATGGTCATCATGACTCTAAAGTATCAGCACTATGGAGCCACATTCTTGTTTTTACAATCTTTAAAAAATTTTGTATGCTTAACATCACATTATCCTCTAAGAACACATGGCAATGCGAGCGAAAACACTGGAGACCGCAAAACGGAAACAGCCGTCCGTTATGAATCGTGGAAAATACTTCAGAGTTCAGGAAATAGGTGGATACAGGCATCAAACTATAGCTAGCCTCCTATCCAACACTTTATTTTAAGAAAGGAAAAATCATATATTCAGTTATAAATATATCCATATTTATTTATGCAATACAAATGACAGAACGTGAATAACCTAACAAGCTTACCATGTCTCGTTCCAAACCCTTGTATCATTTTCTTTTTTCTATGGTACACAAAAGTTATTTTACTATTAAAATCATGGTAAGATTTAAGGCTTGTGTAAGGGGTTAGACTAGGGGTATTCAACCTTTTAAGGCCAAGGATCACTTAGTTATATATGTACATATTCCATATAATTGAGTGTCACATTTTATGCCATTAATAACATGCATGTGGTTCTATATTATAGTTTTTCTGAATTGCTTTGGCTCATTTCTCAAATTAAAATATTTTTTCAAGTTCAAAACTCTGAACAATTATTTTTTCTTCACACCAGATTTGAATTTCTTATTCATTTAAGCAAACTGCATGTTTTTTGGCACATGTGTGAAAAGGAGTAAGTACAATTTATCTACAATTTGCACAATAACTAAACGCACATGACTTGCTGATCAAAACTGATGAGCTGAACCTCAGTGAAATTGGCATACTCTTCACAACTTCTAAACATTCTAAACAAGCCATCACATGCAAAATAATCCATTCAATTATCAAAATCTGTCAGATATATGTATATTCCATAAATATCTATGACATGGAATGTTTTTCACTGTTGCAGGGGTTTTCAGTTTTTTCTGTTTTCTGACTTTACATGTAAGAAATGTGTAAAAATGGATATGAAAATATGAATTTTCTGTTTACATTTAACAAATTTACTGTATACATACAAATGTGCATATCTTTTTGTCTGTGTACTACAGAATTGTACAGTCTTGACTTTTCCCAGTAAACTTTTACCTACTGTTGAAGTTGGTATCTAAAAAGCTCAGTGTGATACACAATAGCATTCAGCTAGACAAAACTGACATTCTTGTACAATACAGTAAGCTGTCAGCATCAACAAAAAAGTAGAACAAAAATGAAATTTGTATATAACAAACATTTCCATGGTGAAAAAACATCAAAACATTTTGACCAGTACGGCTCACACGATGACAAAAAAAAAAACATTTCATTTTGGTGGCATTGGCCAACTGACACAATAACTAGGTTTTGAAGCATGAATGAAATGTTTTGGGTGAGTTACTACATTTTGCAGACATGCAATGGAGTTGTCCCATAACATAGTTGTGACAATTGTACTTACAGTTTAGAAAATGTTAAGTCTATTTCAAAAAATGAGCCAAAGCGTTTGAGAAAAACTGTAATGTACGTACATACTTTAGAATGTTTAAATCTTACCATTCAATGATGAGCAGCAGAGGTCTGCAACATTTTTGACATGTGCCATTTTTAATTTACCTTGTTAATCCCTGTGAAACTCCCCTCCAAAAACGGCAGACAGACAAATAGAAAAGAGATCTATTGTGAAATCTGTCAAGGGAAATTCTTCGTAACCGGTTGTCCATCGAGTGAAATTAATGATAGCATGAATTCCTATTGAGTATTCCACATGCAGAATTTCGCTGTGCGAAGGTAAATGTGACTGCTCCTTAAGAACATTCATTCCAGTCATCTATGGTACACATCAGTGATTTTCCAATTAAAATCATCATTAGGTTTAGGGTTTGGGTAAAGGGTTAGACTTTACGGTTAAAGGTGCACTAAGATTTTAGCTGGCTCTTACTTGTCCCATCGGTCCCAGTAGGACTTGTGGTTTTGGACTCTACACCCATCGTCCTGGATAATGGAAGTTTTTTACCAAATGCTGCCGCTTTATACTGAACATGTTTGTTTATCGTCAGTTTTGTTACTTTTAGTCTGTCTTTTTATCATTCTCATAATACTCACATCTCTATTTTGTACATTATTGTATCCAATCCCCCCAAAAATTGTCCATTGTTTCGTGCTAGACTGTGACTGTGCAGTCACGGCTCGCAAATTCTCTGCATCGGCTGAGCACCGCCTTCTGCTCGCGCTTGCCGTTTGAGTGATCCGCACCATGAGAGCTGCAGGTAATAGCAGTTTGTGTCATAGATCCAGCAGGGACCTCTTGTTTGGACATTTTATCTTTCCACTTTCATTCATTCTGTTCGGACTTTATGGTGGATCACACTCCTGTTTATCAATACAGTAAGTATATTGTAAGTATATTGTGTTTGTTGTTTTATTTTTTAGGTATGCTTGTTTTGTTTACAAGTACTTTTATTAGCTGAAAGCATTATATAAAGTAAACATGATGTTGTTATTCTTGTAATTATTAGTGGTCATAACTTGGTCAATGGCTTCACACAGGTTGTCATGTGCAGTCAACATGGCAGCGGCTATGAGGGGGGGCGACCCGCTCCATGTAAACCTAAACAGCTTTTATTTGTTCTCAGACATAATTAGAGTCTTCATTTATTGTGAGTTTAGAACATGTGTCTAAAAATGCTATTCATGTCTTTGTGTAAAACTATTTTAATTAGCAAAAACTTAAGTTTAGGTTTGGGTTAGGAAAAATCATAATAACATTTGTTGGCTTGTTTGTTTGTTTGTTTGTGTTTTTCCTATGGGAATATAAATTTGATGTTTTGTACAAGCCAACTCAGATTATTTCTTATGATTTCACTATCTTGTACTAGATTACGATTTGTCTTGAGACCAGATTAAATGGACAATACAAATATTCAAATGAAATGAAATAAAGATTGTGATCCCAAAGTAGACCATAGGTTGACAATTTTGTTTTCTTAGCCAGGTTCAATTTGTGCTTGTTTTATCAAATAATCTCAATGAAATTTTTGTTTTTAACTGATTCTCATTAAATGGGCGCATTTACCCCTCTCCCTCCCTCTCTCCCTCACTCTCCATCCATCTCTCTCTCTCCCTTTCAGAAAAGACTAATGTTTCAGATGACTTAGTGACACCTGGTGGTGAATTCATTACCACACTCCTCACTAATACATCCTGTTCTTGCTTAAACAATGTTGGGGGAGGACAGACCACAAGCCCATCATTAATTAGGATCCACATAAGATCATTAAAAAGCCAATAGGGCCTTTCAAGTCTATGAGCATTTTCAGCATGCCAAATCTAAGCCAGACCTTTTAAATCAGAGAGGGGGAATAGCCACAAGCATTTCACTTTCAACTGGCTTCTCTTTCACTTCCAAGTTCTTCCCCATTTGCATTTCCAGAGCTACAGTGTGAGTTTTCTTATGCAAAGACCATTTCATTTTTGATAATGTGCCTCACAGGTTTTCTCTAAGGGTGAATCTCTTTTCTTGATATGTATGATGTGTATGTGTGTGTGTGTTCACCCTTAGAGTGTACCACGACTACTTGTCTGTGTAGTTTAATTTCAGAAAAGACCCTCTGATGTAAAGACTTCTCGACAAACTAGCTTTATTTAGCAATTTATGTTGCATGCTTTGTTGAAATCAAAGTGATCCTCATTGATTTAAACATGTTCAGATGTTCTGAAGTCCCCTGCAAAGAGGAATAACCCTTCTCAAAGATAAAACTTATCTTTTAGAGGCACCTGATGTCTCTTAAAAATAAGTTTGTGAAATAATACAGCA
Organism: Moxostoma hubbsi; assembly: GCA_032164185.1. Classification (NCBI taxonomy): domain Eukaryota; kingdom Metazoa; phylum Chordata; class Actinopteri; order Cypriniformes; family Catostomidae; genus Moxostoma; species Moxostoma hubbsi. Next base: position 22,242,106 of record JAVLUX010000023.1, on the reverse strand, counting down.
GAGAGTTGTGCAAATTAGTGGTTTTTGTGCATCTAAATGTATGTAAGCAAATGTTTACCTCACATAAAAAAACTGTAATTTACCAAACAATGTTAATTTAGATTAAAATGACTGTTCTATAGTGGTATTTTTGATGTTAAGGGAAAATTGTGTGGCACTACTAGCCAAGGACTTCAGAGTAACTATCAACAAACATTCCTCCTAATTGTCATGCCAGGCATTGAGTTTCTCTAACAATGGCTTGCTAAGACGCAGACAATCTCTGAAGATGAGGAGGAATGGCATGCTTGCTATGTGCATTTGTAAGGAGTGTGCATTTTATTTTCAACTTTTACAAGTTTGTTCTGTACTCCTGAGGAATAACCTTGCCCTGTTCGTGTCAAGGCAAGGCATGCCTTAGAAGGAGATATCTTCTTGACAGAGTAGACCTCTCATTCCAAAAACTTTTAGCACTTGGGTTACAGCGCCCTTAATCAGATATTGTTCATTAGCGATACAGTGATATGGCTGATATTTATACATGACAACCACAGGTTGACAGAGAGTGGGCAACACCACCTTTCCATATATACCACATTACAGTAGCACACCAAAACCATGGATAATTTATTGTAATTACATTCAAATTGACAGGATAAAAGATTATGCGTGGATAAACACCACGGCCTGTGCAATTTAAGTCTTGGCCTTCAGTGCGATTCATGCCATTAAGAAAACACCGTTTCACAATGAATAAGACGGCGTATGCCCATCATACATTACGTGGCAGTTAACTAATAATACCAATTGACATTTTAAAAACACGTCCATGAACGAAAGCCAGAACCAAGGAGGTCTAATACCAAGAAAAAGCTCTAATAATATTTGCGATTTAAATTTTGCTTGCAATACATTTTGTTTCATATGGGTACACGGTTACTTTACAAATCGTGATCCGACACTGAATGCTTAAGCAGCCTAATTTACACTTAGAAAACTCCCAATGTTGCTATAACAAATGCAAAAAGCACTTACCAATTTACTTGAAGTGAAAATCAGTCCTCCTTTCCTGTTTAATTAATCAATCGCACAATCATGCAGAACATCTTAGGTTTGTAAATCCATAAGGATCTCTTTCTCAACGGCAATACCAGCAGTGACAGCTGAATCGTCAGCAAGATCATACATCTCTTAAAGTGCGATTGCGTCACTCAAGGCCAGCTAGAAGGCCTGGACTGGGACATATCCTAAAGATCTCACCCGCAAGAACAAATAAATAAATCTGATTGGCTAATGAATCTGACAATCTGACATTAGTTGCTCTTTCATTTGCGCTGTTGAGGGATTCTGCATAAACTCTGAAGGCCTGAGGGGGTGGAGCTCAAACTCGTGCGATGCTTCTGGGATGCGATTTGTGAAACAGTTGTCACACTTTGCTTGTAAGCATCGAAGAATGAATTCTGATTGGATAAACTTTTTTGTTTTTTGCTATTCGTTTGTAGATTAATTAGGAGTTGAAAGCAATTGAAAATAGGCAAAGGGGTGATTGAGAATGAAAGGATGAAAAAATCTTTATTTAAGGCATGTTACACCAGCATAGAAGGCTTTGCTGGCCTTGAGAAATTGCCGCTGGTGAATAAAGACGCTTGCATCGAGCAAAAAAAGTTGCTAGAAATTAGTCTAAAATATTGTCAAAGATCAAATAGCTCTGTTAGTGGGTGGTCTTTCACATATAGTGGATGTAGTGCGATCAAATCTTCTTGTGGGGTTTCTGAAGATAAGAATGAATATTTTGTTATAGCTCTGAAAATGATGGGAACCCCAGAGGGACTGTAATATTGTAATATGCACTCATCCTGAGATGTCTGGATATTATCTATGAAACTATCATGGTATTCTGAACCCATGCCTCTGACTTTGCAAATCTCCTTCTGCATTTGAAATGCCACAATCAAATCTATTTGAAATCTTCTTACGAGTGAGCTAAAAAGATTAAAATCTTTTTAACCTTGCAGGTTATTACTTACCTTACAGAGGAGGGATTATTGCAAACCTGTCTTCTTCCTAGGAACTATTTCTGGGTATGATTATATTCTAATGTAAGCAGGGTGACCAAACAGAGAGTTAGACTTGGCATAACAAAGTCCCCGGTGTCTTTGGTGATACTGTGACCTACAACCCTCTTTGTGAGTACCCTGAAATTGACCCTATTCTGATTAAATTTGACAAGCACCATCCATTATCAACCATGTTTGCATCAAATGTGTTCACTTTTCCCTCTGGTATCTACTGCGCTACATCCGAGACATAGGTTCTGGTACAAAGGAGACCAAGAAGTATTTGCGATCACATAAACAATTCTAAGTGTGATTCAGAGGTTGCATTTTTGCTCTAAAATTACATTTAACTCCACTGACTGTTAGCTTTAAGGCTGAGGTTTGGGTTAGGAGGTAGGGTTAATAAAATATGAATTCCTGTTGACTGGATTACATAATTTACAACTAAAAATACAACTTGCTTTTGCCGCCACCCTGTGGAAATTTCACACAGAAACTGAAGATCACACATGTCCATATGTTCAATACTTCCAGCTTCAGGCAATGGGGGCAATTATTTGAATTCCAGTAAGCACAGATCCATTTCAGCATCAATCTAGTGTCACCGAATTTACAGTTCAATCAGTCTGGGCCAAACATGACAAACAAGTAAACTCTTAAGGAATAGAAGAAAAAAAACATTGCTTCTCGCTTATTCAAGTGAAATATGGCTTCCAGACTTCATTAATTTTCCAATTTAATGGTATCCCTGCTTGTGACAGATTCTAATAGAAAGTAGACACCAAAGAAACTAAAAACGTAACTCCTTTTCCAGCTCCCGTCACCACGTTTGACAAAAGGTCTTTGAGGTGGCCGACATCAACTATCTACGCTCTTTGTAACCTTTGTTTGTGGGATAAATGTGTGAAGGCTGAGGTGCTATAAGACAAGGGATGACAAGCTGGACAGCTGCAGCCTGCAAACTCTCATCTTTAAGCTGCCTGGCTCTCTCAGTCCAATTGTTGCAGGCATGGCCAAGGAATTTCATTTATCATGAAATAGACACCCCTCCAAGAACTCTCCTCCTCTGTACTTTGCTATAAATAACCCTCCTTTTTTCTGCAGTAGACAAAAGGCACGGAACATTTCAGAGACACACCATTCAACATAAAGAGAAAGGTAAAGAGCGGGAGGGAGAGATGTCTGGGGGTGTTGAAGGACTAATTGGCTAAAAGAGATCGCAATGATCTCAACTATCTTATGACCTGCTTGTTATATCCCAAATGATATTTGAGAACCGAAGAGTGGCAGTACTAGTGATGGACACGCCATCTGTCATTGTTTAATCATATTTTAGAGGATCACCGGAGGTAATAATTGTATAAACAGAGAGGATCCCAGTAATACGTTAATGCTCTGGGTGAACTATAGGACTCCTTGGATCAAAGTGCACTCTGAAATATCAGTGGGGGTGAGGACATTGGACATAAATGTTATCTTTGAAAAGAGACTCACTAAGGCATCCATGGTTTGTGTTCCTCAACAACTGTTACCAAGCTAGTTAGAAGAGACAATGTAGATCAAGCCCAGGTATCCGACAGCTGTAAGCCAACAATAAATGGAAGAGGGGAGGCAGCCACGGAAGACGTTACATCATATAGCATTTAGTCAGCCCCCTTTGCAGTTGTCGCTTGGTCTATGTCCATCAAAGTCCAATTTAGGATGCTATTGAGAAAGATGGACAATGTAGTTCTTGGGATGCAAGGATGATATTGCCTCACAAACACAAATGGGCACACACTCACATGCACCATAAATAAGACAATGACACACTGTTCCCTTGAAACCATGAGTGTCTGGACTATGAGAAGGTCAGCTGAAGGAGAGCTCTTGTTGTGGAAGCATAAGCAACATGGAAAGAACACAAGAGCATGCCAACTGGCACCATGGAACAGCACATTCCCAATCACTATCTCTGTGTTGACATGACATGATATGTCCGTAAGAATCTGCTAGAGGAAGTCAATAAGGTTCACATGTCTCCTTAATGTGAACAACATTAACAATGTGGTTAAGAAAAGTAATAAAACACATATTGATTGATCAATATTCTGAATATTTGGGGGGACATGCCCCTCTCAATGTCTCTTTTGGTTATGGGTTTGGAATGTAATACATTATTTGACATCTCCATGATTAACTGCTAAATCCATACAAGAACATACAACAGAAAGGAACAGTAAGGATTTTTCTGCTGGTATTGTTAGCCAAGTGGTTTAGATTTTTAATTTCCCTGCCAACATTTATACTCTCCCTCCCTCAGAAATTGACAAGTTTTAAATAAACAAATGTTTAAGTTTGCGAGGCATAATGCATTGCAGAAGTGACCCGATTGGGTCATCAACTGATCGAAACTGACTCACACTGGCCCCGGGTCATCCTCATTGTTAAGCACAAGTTTGCATTCCCCTTTGTCACCCCTTTCAGAATTCATACAATTGTAAGATAAAATATACACATACATATATATATTTTTATTATTATTTAGTACTGCCTTTCAGAAGCATCATGCACTCTATGGCCAAACGTTTGTGGACATTATTGTTTATTTAACATTTTTGGCTATTCCATTAATTCTAGTTGAGACAAATCTTAATGCTTAAAAGAATTGTGTACTTCCAACTTAGTGGTAATAATTTGGGGAGAGCCCTTCTCTGTTCCAGCATGACCGTTCCTCTGTGCACAAGCCAAGGTCCATGAAGACCTATACGTCCAAGAATGTAACAAAATAAGTTACTGAGTCTGGTGTGGAAGAACTTAAAGGGATAGCTCACCCAAAAATACAAATTCTCTCATCATCTACTAACCCTCATGCGATCCCAGTAGAATATTTCAGCTCTGTAGTTCCATACAATGCAAGTGAATAGGTGCCAACATTTTGAAGCTCAAAAATCCATATAAGGCCAACATAAGAGTAATTCAGACTATAGTGGTTAAATTCATGTCTTCTGAAGCTATATGATAGGTGTGAGTGAGAAACAGATAAATATTTAAGTCCTTTTTCCTTCACTTTCACTGTCCCCTTCTGCATGGTGATTCACATTTAATTTTGACCCACATTTACTTAGACCTAGAGAGCTAAGATATTCTTCTAAAAATCTTCATTTGTGTTCTGCAGAAGAAAGAAAGTCATACACATATGGGCTGCCAGGAGGGTGAGAAAATAAGAATTTTCATTTTGGGGGAACTATCTCTTTAACTGACTTGCACAAATCCCAGCCCAGAACCCCACTGAACACCTTTGGATTGAATTGGATGGTAACTGCAAGCCAGGGTCCATCACCAAACATCAGTGTCTGACCTCACCGTTGCTCCTGTGTCTGAATGGGAGAAAATTCATGCAGCTAAATTTAATCATCGTGTAAAGCCTTTCCAGAAGAGTGGAAATGCAGCAAAGAGTGAGAATAATACCTACGGTTTTTAAATTAAATGTTCAACAAGGACATATGACCACAAACTTTTGGCCATTTAGTGTAACAGATACCTGTTACATACTTTTATATCCTACAAGACAAAATAATAACAACACTGATCATCCTGTTCAAAGTTGCCTTACATTGGTTCTTAATGTGTTGCCTTCTTGAGCATCTATTTATTTGTGCACCTTTTGTAATAGTTGTGTTTAAGTCCCTCAGTTTTTCCAAGTGTCAAAGGCTGAATGTTATCATCTTATAGCCACTACTAGGAAGAACTTATATGTGCAAAGGGTACTAAGAAACCAAAGAATGTGCAGTACCTGGAGTCAGCAGTATAACTATCCCATAATATACAGTACAAAAGACACAATGATCATCGAGGAAGTAAATAACCATGGGTACACTGTAAAAAATTTCCATAATTTTAATGATAAAAGACTGCAAAAATTCTACAGTAAACAAAACATAATTGTTTACATTGAAGTTACCTTAAAATCTATAGTACAATTTTTTTTTCTATATTAAAAATACAATACATGTAGTTTTACAGATTTTTTTTTTTTAAGAAATAAAACAAATTTGATGAAAAAAGTCTGATTTTCCCATATAATTAATGGTAAAAATTTATATCATGTTTAAAAAGCGAGTATGTGTACTTTTTACGGTAACTTATTGTTAAAATTACAGTAAAAAAAAACAATAATTGGGCGTTCCCAGAATGCCCTGCGTGACCCATTACATTTCATTCAATTACATTACATAACATTGAACTTCATGTCATCATGCCCTTCTGTAATTACTACAGCGATTAACAATATATTATAAACTAAATATCAGATTTTTACAGTATCAGAAGTTTAATATTACTTTCATCATTTAATAATATAAACAATGATAATACACTGTAAATTATACAGTCATCAAAATTACTTCCCGTAAAGCCTGAAACCTGGTTACCATATTTATTACAGTGAATTTCTGGTAACCCCAGCTGCCAATTTTTTACCATAAATTTAACAGGATTTTTTTTTACAGTGTATGTTTACTTATGAACAGGATCATTTGTGTAAATTCAGTTTTTATCTTGTCTTGTGGAATATTCAATGTATGTTAATATCTGCTATGTCCAATAGCTTCATCAGGGCAGTAATGAATAAAAAAAAATTGTATTAATGCAAATTAAATTTTTTATTTTAAATGATAAAAATATTGCAGATTCTGTATGGGAGATGCAAACTTATGCACTCAACTGTAACAAGAGATATAACAGATTTCAGCGTCCACATATTGTGAATGTATTGTTTTTTTTTTCTCATCAAATGATCTACTTATCTCATGAGGCCAAGATGGAAAACACTAATCTAACCCAAGATTAGGCTCAGCTCAGGATTTCATTTATGTCACACTCCACATTTCTATCCCTTGCTCAGACACCACTGTGTAGTCTGCATACTATTTGCTATGATTTGTAACAAAACTGTGCACTGAATGTTGTGTTTGTGTCAAGAACCAATGAACAGCCACTGAACTTTGGCCAGTCAGCTATGGATGAGTAGAAAATAGGTATGAGTGAGGTAAGAGTCTCACCAAAGAGCCAGTGTGACGGGATATCCGTCACTGCTAATGGAAGGAGAGGGACATTAAAACCTGCAAACCTCTGTCAATTTCTCATCCCTTGAGGTCAGCAAGATTCATGTGTATCTTGTGGGGAATCAAATCAGATTGCTACTGCTACTGTCTTGTGCAATATGCTGTTTTGATTTACTGTCTTTATTATTTATGCTCTTTTTTCAATTACATTTCAAACTATTTTGTCAAACAATTTAGTACAGTAACCCTGCAAAGCAACTAATAGCTATGCTCACAAGCAACTATTTGATTTTTGATAAACAGTATGTAAGGGGTAACACAGCCTTCCCTTATGAACATCATCTCTGCCAGGAGGACTTGAAAGGATTTCATCATGTAACAGCAATAAACTAAATGCAATCTAACCCAGACACAATGAAGACATTTGGTAAATGTAATATTTTCTGACGAGGATGCTTTGGTCTTTGTGTTTAATCCACAAAGAAGCCTCTCCCCCTCTCTCCTCAGACAATCTCATTCTTTTCATTCAATCAAAAGATAAGCACACAAGAACATGGTCAATTCATCAAATCTGTACGCTAGGACCAGTTCAATAACATTAGGTCCTTATACTCCATGATGGGATGATTTTTGGAATGAGCCAAATGCTTACACAAAGGCAAGTACAACAAATCAAGCTTGAGCCTGTTCCTCACATTAACTGTGAGACATTTAGAAGACAAGACATACAATTAATTAAGCAGAAAGTACTGCAAAGAAAAAATTGCCATTTTAACCATAAGAAAATATGTATCTAAGAAAGAAAGAAAGTGGCAATCGTTAAATTTTTTTTGTTTCCTATGTTGATCTTGTTAAACAAGATATGTCCTCATCCATATGAAACAGGTCATAGGAACATCTGTAACTGGCTATAAAACAACATCTGTTTAACACACATAATGGCTCACATTTAAATGCCCAGCTGTCCCATTTTACCTATATTAATAAAATAATTGTGGAGGAATTAAAAAAAAAAGTTCTCATGAGAGTGTGGGCCTGTAGTGGCACAGCAGGGCCTGCATCAATTCAAACATTTGGCTTAAATATTCTTATTGGACAACAGAAAAGAGTACGAGTATATATTCTTAAGTTAAAATGTTTAACTTATGTTTGTCAAAAAGGATATAGATTAGGAAAAATGATTTAACCCATATCAAATTATTGTAATGTACTGTAGGTAAGACTTAGACGTTTCTTTTTTATTTTATTCCTGACAGCTGAAAGAATTAGTATATAGTGCAAAAGCTATCTTAAAAGTATTGAAGCAATTATATTATTTTTAATATTGTTGATATTGAAAAGATGTGCTCTTATTTGAAATACAGTGGGATAACATACTAGTAAAGTGTTACAATTGCCCCAAACCACTGTTACATGTAACAAGAGTGGTTGCAACATTCTGACTTCTCATATCAAATTCATATATGATCAATTCTTTCACAATATTAACATATTAATGAAAGGTCCTCTATTATTCTTGGCACACAATACAATTTTAATATCATTATATTTTTGCTATAGGTCTTGGGTAAACAAGCAAACACTATTAAACTGACTTACATTACTGACATACATTAAGGCAAAGGTTAATTAAATAAAGGTATATTTTAAATGAAAGGTTGAACTGTGTTCTCGGGACAAGGGTATTTTTCATAAATACCTGGTCAGGACCAGTTATACATGTTGTAATTTCATACATTTCAATTTATTAGGTGCAATTTTTGTTAACATATATTTTTATACGTTTCACATTTTTGTTGTTAAGTGAATTGTGTTTCATAGAGCAATTGTTTAAATCTTTAAATTTAGCTGAAAAGCCTATAATAGGCTGTTTAATGGCATAGTATAGGATAGCATAGTATAACAACCCTCTATTGGTGCTTTGTGTTTCATGAAATTTATCATTTTTTTAAATTGTTAATTTGGTACTAGACAATCACTTGCCATTAGATCAAACACAGTTGAAAGCTATTTGGTTCGTTAAATGAAGCTTAACTTTATCTTTGTGTTTGTTTTTGAGTTGCTACATTATGCAATAAACTGGCTTGTCTTAAGGTCAATTTTAGGTAAATAATGGCAAAAAAGAAACAGCTTTCTCTAGAAACTCATCAGTCAATCATTGTTTTGAGGAATGAAGGCTTGAAATTGCATACAGATTTCATACAAAGGTGTATACTACAGTCTTCAGAGATAAAGGACAACTGGCTCAAACAAGGACAGAAAGAGATGTGGAATGCCAGATTTACAACTAAACAAAAAGATAAGTACATCAGAGTCTCTAGTTTGAGAAATAGTCGCCACACATGTCAACAGCTGACAGCTTCATTGAATTCTACCTGCTCAACACAAGTTTCATGTATACCACTGAAAAGAAACCGTCTTGTTACTGTTGTAACCTCTGTGAGGGAACGAGACGTTGTGTCGATGTAGTGACACGAGGGGTATCTCTTGAGAGCCTCGACTACCTCTAATCTTTGAGAAAAGACCCCATAGAGACCACATCCTGCCCAACAGGGGAGGTTAACATGTGGCAAATATGGGCTTACCCGACACATATGGAGGTGCCGCAGACTGGGAGGAGCTCTACAAACACAGCGACCAAGGGGCATAGGGAACTCCCCAAGGGAGACGCGGGTCCGCTGACAGGGGGACCGTGCCGTGGAAAATACATCACAGGAGATTTTCGGAATGTCAGTAACTTTGGAGCACCTGTTGGTGACTGCAGTGTGTCTGGCTGTGAACTCCCCAAATGAATTTGGAGCCAGAGGGCTAGGGAAGAAGGACATCCAGGGTCTGTGACTTGTATACTTGACTGGGTGAGTAGAGTGCAAGTTTTCGCCTCAAGAGAGGGGAAAGGCTCTATGCGCAAACGATACACCCGGCCAGCTGTTCCATATTACTGAATTCTACATATTTGGACCTGAAAAATCATGAGACAAGACCAGCTCAACCCAGAGATTGTAAAATCTCACGAAAGTATTTGGTGTTGCCCAGCCTACCACTCTGCAGATGTCTGCTAGAGAGGTGCCATTGGCCAGTGCCCACGAGGATGCCACACTCCTCGTAGGAGTGGGCAGGCAAGGCCTGGGTCTGTAGGCCAATGCAATGGTGTCCACAATCAATTGGGAAAGCCTCTGTTTGGAGACAGTGTTCCCTTTCTGCTGTCCACCAAAGCAGACAAAGAGCTGCTCAGAGTGTCTAAAGCTCTGCGTGCAATCCAAATAGGTGCGCAAAGCACACACCGGACACAGCAAGGCTAAGGCAGCGCTTGCAGATTCACTACCTGATACCTGATCTTGTCTACGACGGCTGGTGGTAGACCACTTAGATCTTTTGCATCCCATCAGACGTGGAGGTTCCAGAGGTCTGGGTGCGGATGCCAGAGGATGCCCCGTCCCTGAGAAAGATCAGAGAACCAAGTCTGAGTGGGCCAGTAAGGGGCCATGAGAGTGACTTGTTCCTCGTCCTCACTGACCTTGCACAGGACTTGTGCAAGTAGGCTCCCTGGGGAAAATGCATTCTTGCACAGCCCCCGGGGCCAGCTGTGTGCCAGAGCATCTGTGCCGAGGGGGGCTTCCATTAGAGAGTACCAGAGTGGGTAGGGGGTGGATTCTCAGGAGGCAAACAGATCTACCTGTGCTCTGCCGAATCAGCTGGACCAACTGAGGATGGAGTCTCCACTCTCCACTGAGCATTACCTGCCATGACAGCACATCCGCTGTGGCATTGAGGTTGCCTGGGACATGAGTGGCGTGCTGCAACCTCATCCACTGCTGACTCCAAAGGAGGAGATGGCGGGAGAGTTGCGACATGCGTCGAGAGAGAACGGCGCCTTGGCGATTTATATAGCCTACTGTCACTGTGTTGTCTGAGCGGATCATCACGTGCTTGACATGGATCAGTGGCATGAATCTGCGCAGGGCAAGAAATACAGCAAGCAACTCTAGGCAGTTGATGTCCCAATCAAGTCGCGGCCCTATCCAGGAACCAGCTTCTGCTGGTTGAGGTAGTTAAGTATGTGAATGCCCACTTCCCTTAACGGGGCAAGAGCTGCCTCTGCAACTTTCGTGAAGACACGAGGGGACAGGGACAGACCAAAGGGGATGACCTTGTACTGATATGCCTGGCCATCGAAAGCAAACTGTAGAAAGGGTCTGTGATGGGGTAATATTGAGATGTGAAAGTATTCGTCCTTCAGGTCTACCACCGCAAACCAGGTCTACCACCGCAAACCAATCTTGATGCCGGACGCATGTCAGAATAAGTTTCTGCATCAGCATCTTTAGCAGTAGTCTGTGTAAGGCCTGGTTTAGAACTTGCAGGTCCAAGATTGGCCGCAACCCACCGCCTTTCTTGGGTATAATGAAGTAGGGGCTGTAGAACCTCTTCTCCATCACAACTGGAGGGACAGGCTTTATCGCATCCTTGCTCAGGAGGGTTGCGATCTCCGCACACAAGTTGGAGGTGTTTTCGCCCTGCACTGAGGTGAAGTGGAAGCCGTTGAAGTGGGGTGGGCACCTGGCGAACTGAATCACGTAGCCGAGTCGGATGGTCCTGGCCAGCCACCGCAACAGGTTGGAAAGCGCAAGCCACGTGTCCAATCTCCGCGGCCTGGTGCGGGTAGGTGACTGAGGAGGAGGTTCTGTAGAGATGACCTCTAGACGTGTCACCACCTGCCGGCCTGAGGTGCGAGTGTGGTGCAGTTGGGCGTGAAGGCGGAAGGTCTGCGTTCATGGGGGCCTGGCTGCTCGGTGTCTGATCGGTGTGAGAACGGTGGTTGTGGGCACCGGCTAAGTGACCAAGGGAGTGAGGAAACTGCTTTCTTTGTGACAATGTGGGTACCACAGCCCAGTGTCACCAAATAGGCCTATCTGGTAGATGAGGGCATTGAGAAAGGGAGCCTTGTCGAAGTCCCGCATCTCAACCAGATTAAACCACAGGTGGCATTCCTGGACCACGAGGGTGGCCATCGCCTATCAGAGTGCACACGCTGTGACCTTTGCTGCCTGGAGGGCGAGGTCGGTCGCCGTGCGCAGTAGGCCTTGGTCGCCAGAGACGACATCAACCTACAGGCCTTGGAGGGGAGTGCTGGACATTCAATGTCAATGTGATTACTCTTTTAGAGAAATATATTCTCTTTTTAGAGGTCTGTCGAAGCGCCCAGGGGTGTAGTCTGCACTGTTGGGCAGAAGAAGAGAAAAGCCGCTGAAATGTGCCGTATCTCCAACAGCATACGCTCTTTAGAGGTGAGTGGAATGGCAATGGGTTTTACTCAGCTCGCTGAAACAAAACCGCTTAGCTGCAAAGAAAAAATCTGTCTGAACAGAAGGACGTCTCCCTGCCACCCCACAGCTGGACACTGGATCTTTTTGATTGCCTCTTGCTCTTGCTTTCCCATCAAGACATTCCACCTTTCCTGTCAAGACATATCATACAACCAGTGTTCAATACCCCACCCCATGAGAACACCTACCCTACGTCTAATGCCTCTTCTCTGTTAAAAAAATGCAAGCTATCAATCTCTACCTCCCCACCCATTTCCTCTTCTACATACTACCTCACCATGTATCATAATCATTCCCTATTCCTACTTTATCACTTCTGTACACCCCACTTTTCATCCTTCCTTCTTAACCATAGCCAGAAGCTCCCTTTTTCTGCTTCTTCTGCCAATTCCTTCAGAGACTTCTTCAATGCTGATCCAAAGGTACCAATGTCTTTCAACAGGTGCTGCACTGATGTTCCAATAAACCCTTGACAGCCGACTTCCGCAGGGTATGTGGCAGACCTCCATCCATTTTCCCTTCTCTCGGCAGACAGCTAAGCATATTTTAGATTCTTTCTCTCATAGGCAGCCCCAGTCCTGCACCCAGCCAACTTGTTAGCAGATTTGCTCTTGGGGCCTCGCAAATGGGACAACTCTCTTCTTTACCATACCAGAGAGACAAATGTCCAGGGCTTGGAAGAGTGTCATAGGTGGATCTATTTAGAAAACTTAACCTGGCCTGGTGTATCTTCCAAAGGTCAGTCCATCCTAAAACTCTATTAGATGCACCTTCCCATTCTGTCCAGCACCCTAGCAGTAGCTGGCTGACTGCTCAAATCATATACCGTTCCTATGCCATCCTAGTTACTGCTGTCACTACCATCACTTTCTTCTGTTTTTAGAGCCAACTGGCCACAGTTTGGGAGCTATTCCCCATCCAAGGCCTGCTCTTCCTGACTGAGTTCTTCCAATAATCTCTTGTTGCTTCAGTCTTGAAACCACCCTGTTTACAAACTCCTCTACCTTTCAGTGCCTGTTCAGACCTGGGCTTGACATGCCCTCACTGACTGTTCTGCTGATTCCTTATTTCTAATAACAACATGGTCTTTTCCTGCTTGTATCCCAGGGTGATGTAATTTAGTGGAATTTGTAAGGCATTTCTTCCAAACAATGCTACATCTGAAAGACAACGCTGAAAGCCCAGCCACTTCTTGATGTACCTGTTGGCCTTGGTGTCCATGCTTGCCACTGCTGCTGCAGTAATCTCACAAATTTTTTGCTGCCAGATGTATCAATTTTTCTGGAGGTAATCAGACATCCTCCTTGCAACCACCGAAAAGAAAATCTTTCCCTCTATATTCAGTAAAGCAATACTCCTAATCTGATTTATGTTGGTGGATTCCGGTTCTTTGGGTATAAAGATGGCCACTCCCTTTGCCATTCCAGGGGTATTTTCCACTTCTTCCAGGCAACTCTCAGTAGTCTCCATAACAGTTTAAGGACTGTTGAGCACCTTTATTCAACTTATAAGATATCCTGTTTGGGCCCTGGGGCTGAAGTTGCCTTGGCTTTTTCTACCAATTGCCTGATCTCACTCAACTTGGGTGGAGCTACATCAAATCCCACTTCTGGCCCCACTGGGTATGGGACATATCCGGGTGAGCCTAGCGGGCTGATTTTATGAGTTTAGTTGCTGTTTCATGTGATCTTCTAGATCTTGCTTCCGCATCACCAGCTTTCCACTCCTCTTTTCTTAATGAAGATTCCTGGCTAATTTAAAAGGATCCTTGACGGATTTTATCCTCTCAAGCTTCTTCCTTTTTCCCTGTTGTCAAAATTTCTCCTCAAAACCAACAACCTAGCCCTTATGCCATCTCACAATACCTTCAACCCCTCCTTCTCATGCTCATCTGCTCTTCTCCATGCCTTGCAAAGCTGTCTCCACTCTTTCACCAGCTGAAGTATTTCCTCTTCTCTCCTACCTGTCACCCTGGGACCATACCTCTTCACTGATGCTTACCCAAAACTACCCACACATTCTTCATAAACAATGTCACTAAACATATTAAGCTTGGACTTCACCCTTCCACTGAGTGCATTCTCCAAGGTAGAGCACAGGTGCTGGTCAAGTCTACTCCAGGCTTCGTTATTGTTAGATCTTAGCCAGTAAAATAGTTTCCTTCTCCATGGCTCCTTTTCATTGTCCTGCCTTCCCTGTCTTATCTGTGGGTTAACAGTTGATCCACCTGTGGTTCACCTCACGGGCATGACTTGTCCTGCTGACAGTACTAGTCTTCTTGGTGACTCTCTACAACAGTGGATTCAGTAGTGCTGTGGTGATCAACCCGGGCCTGTATCCTTCTTGTATGACCTGTTGCTGCAGTACAAGTTTGTGTCTTGCTGTTCCTGCTACACTTCATCCTTCCTTGATGAATCTGCAGCCCCTTGTATTTTGTTACCATCATCCACCCGCTGCTGCATTTCCTAAGGTTGCCCACCCTAGTGCAGATTTTCCTGCAGTCAGTCTTTCCTGACAGTCTTCCAGTCTTCCCTGGACTCCAATTGCCCTATTCACAGAAGTCACTGGTCTCCCAGAATATTTATTTTATAGGTAGATGTTTAAACCTGCTGGGCATTACTGTCTGCCTTACCTCCGCCAGTGCCTTCAGTTGTCCAGCTACGGGGTCATCAGCTGGGAGCCACCTATCACGGATGTTTCTCCCCAATAATCCTGAAACATCTTCTGGTGGTGGGGCAGTGGTCAGGGATGTCTCCCTGCCACCCCTCGCAGCTGGACACTGGATCCTTTTGATTGCTTCCTGTTCTTGTTTTCTATCGAGACATTCCTCCTTTCCTGTCGAGACGTATCACACAACCAGGTATATATATATATATATATATATATATATATATATATATATACTGTATATTCTTCATATATGCATATACATTTAATACATTTAAAATTATATTAAAATATGTTTGTAATTTAAACATCTTTTGAAAGTATGTGTGACACACTGTAAATGGAGAAATGGTGCAGGTGTAAAGGTGCTAACAGTACCACACTAATTTTGTCACTCAGAGCATAGTTATAATTGTAGATTTAGGAACTGAGACTATCGACAAGTTGTTTGAGGTCAGTTTTGCACCTGTTTTGAGGGAATCAGGCAGTTGAATGAAAAGCTTCACAGTAAAAAAAAAAACAAAGTTCAGTCCGGTGATACAAGGCCACAGGCTTGGCACTAAATCTGAGAGGGCACTAATAACAGAGCAGTGCCTACAACTGTGGGGATTTTTCTTAAAGCACTTTATGGGCCAACAATTGCACATTACTCATGTCTGCAACAGCTGCTGTTATAATCCTGTGAAACTAAGATGTGCCCTTAAGGAACCATGGAGGACGAGTGTGTGAAAGGAAGATGGGAATTTTTTGTGAGCAGTTTTTTGGACAGTGAACATTGCACAGATGGCACTGAAAATAAATACATATTGAACCTCTTTTATACCCATACAAGGGAAAGTATTTCCAAAACAATATTTTATATTTTTCTAAATGTATTTGGGTATCATGGGAATGTTTCTTGTTGCAGACCAGAGGGTTTGTAAAGTGTACCTAAACAAGAAGGTTAGAGAGGAAAGATCAGAGGAAAAATCAGAGAACAAAAGAATGAAAAAAAAAAACATTCCTGAGGGTGAAAAACCACATCAGGGTCCAAAATAAATGAGCTCAGAGTGCAGTGTTAAGCCCTACATGTTTGTTATGGTGAGATTTAAGAGTTCAGACTGCTGTGCAGATTGGGTCGTTTTATCATATCTGAGTCTCCTTGAGAACTAAATCTACTTACATATTTTTTCATTCCTTATGATTTTCTTTCATTCAAAATGACAATCTGGACTATCTAATCCATCTTCTTTTTATTAGAAAAAAATAATAATATTATTCCCATAGGCTCTGCCCTTGCTAATATTAAAAATGATTTAGTATTTGGGACATGAGGACTGCTGGAATGCTAAGCTGATGGGGGTTACGTTCCAAGAAACACTAGGTCACACATTAATCAAGACAGTAAAAGAAAATGATAGCATTATCCACAAATTAATAGGTGTATTTTTTTTTTTTTTGCCTTGATTGCATTAAAAAGTGTCATCTCTTTAGATAAGAACTACTAAAAATTATATATATATATATATATATATATATATATATATATATATATATATATATATATATATATATATATATATAGTTGGATAAATCCTTTAGCTGTACAGTATGTTTGTGTAAGATCCTTCTAATTTTCTGAGAGGTGATTTTACAGAATACAAACTTTAATACAGAGAAGAATGGGACAGAGGTTAAGTCATGAGTCCCAGAGAATTTCCCCGTCAGATTTCACAGACAAATTTGATGCAAAATCCCTGTCCCAATATTTGAACACAGACATTGTGTTATTATTATAAATAAATCATTGATATTGAAAAAGGCAGAACCATTACATTATGTTAAAATAGATACAGAATATGGCATGTATACCAGATGTTGCAATATCAAGACTGTATATTGATTTAGGAGCCAAACGCTACAGCTTTTATTACAAAAAAAAAGATGAATTATTCAGCTCTTCTACATCACTGTTATGATAACTTAACACTAAGAGCTGTTCTGTAACTTTGCCAATCGGCCTAATTGATTATTTGCATCTGAATACTGGCCTTACCACCATTTAATGTAGGAACAGCTAGAAACAAAAAGCCCAAACATCTTTGTTTATTGGGTTTCTTTTTGTTAAATAGCTAATTGATGCAATGTTTAGTTTTTGTTCGTCATGCAGGTATTAACCATTTGGCTCATTTTCCTCATTATTATCGGAATAATTCATCCACATTTTATTCTTTGTCAAAATATATTCAGATCAATACTGGGAAACAACATATGAATTGTATCGTTCACAACAGCAACTCCTCTCCCTTAAAAGACAAATCCTTTCAGTCTTTCATTTTCGTCTGACACGACAAACATGTTTCAGTTTATTAATTCTTAAATTCAATATCCAGGATGAGATAACAACAATCCCAGTGGGACCAGGGCAATATACAGTATTTCTTTCTGATTGAGTGTACTCTCTCTTACCAGCAGATGGAAGTATTTGGAGGGCATGTTTCCTCCTTGGTCAGCAGATGGAAGCAGACATCAAATAGTCACCAAGTGTATTATGAGCAACTGTGGGGGGAATCAGCATGTACCCACTGATGAAGACAAAATACAACTTTATTTATTTCACACACAAAAAGGAGCATCCATACACATTTATGAGAATTTCTGGAGCTCATGAGGCAGAGTATTTCATTTCCCAATCTTTGGATAAAAACATCTGCATTTAGCCTAGAACAGTTATTATCCCGCTTATTACGTGTTTGCCAAATAAATGAATTCAATACATGGGTATGAATATTTTTTAATTAATCTGCAATTATCCCTACTTTGAAAAGAAAATAATAAAATAAAATAAAACAAGCCTAAGATGGGTAGCTGGTCTTAGCTTGTTGCCCATCCTTATCAAGCTGGTTTTAGAGAGGTTTTGGGCACTTTTAAGCTGGGCAATCTTAAAACAGACTATTCAATGTGCTTGGGCTGGTTTTCGCTATTGTTTCCTTTGTCTGTTTTTTTATTAAATTTTTTTTATTTTATTATTATTATTTCATTTCTATGAGACAAAATTTGCCAAATACATCCTAGAAAACTATCAATCTTGCAACGAACACTGCGACAGTATTACTATATGAATTTAAATATTATACATCTCCAATCCAATTCCTTTTGCCATATAAGCTAATAAAAACAAACTTGGCTACAATGTAATTTATGCCGTCCATTTTAATTTCTCTCTTATCCAAGTCTTGATACTTATTCTTCTGAATGATATTTCCGTTTTCTTGCTTTATCTGGGATCACATATATTTCTAGCCATCTATAATATGGTTTATGCTCACCATAACATTAACTATAGTCCGCCGAGGTCATGACCCTGGTCGCTAGTTTAGTGTTTTTAGTCACAGAATGGCGCCAGTTAAATAACTTGCATTGATATGAAAAGATTTGAGATTTAATATGGACACATTAATGTAGCCACATAGACCTTTTGTTTATAATGCTTTAATTGTATAATTAGTTTTATACACATATTATTAGACAATGTGTAAGGTTTAAAAAAAATAAATAAAAAAATCGAAAGACCCGTGTGATATTTTTGTATAATAATATTAAGCTAATATATGATCGATCTATCTATCTATCTATCTATCTATCTATCTATCTATCTATCTATCTATCTATCTATCTATCTATCTATCTATCTATCTGTCTGTCTGTCTGTCTGTCTGTCTGTCTGTCTGTTAGAACATACATGAAATGTATGTGTGTTCAGTATAAACAAGTTAACCCTTAAATGCCTACCATTTCTAAATTAATTAAGTACTGTACTGTACTCTGTACCAATAGCAAATTCTACAGACAGAAATTCTGTAAATTCTACATAATTTATAGATTACAAATGTACACAAGGAATTTAAAGTTAGCTATTTATTTCCAATGCCATATGAAAGAAGGAAAAAATTTATTGGCAGCATATCGGAAAAAACAAGGCTGGGTTGGTGTGGATGTTTGATGCATGTTTTTACTAGCAGTACCAATGCAGTCACGAGTTCAGGACCCAACTTGATCCGCTTTTCTGTGTTGCTGAATGTGCCGTTGTACAGATCCTATGTTGACATGGGTAGCCTACATGTAGTTTCTTGATACTGCAGTGAAATCAGAAACAAGTGATCAAGTGTCCCCATGTCAATAAATAATACAATAAAGTTGGCATAAGGTTGGCCCTTCTTTATTCACAAATAGTTGCAAATTTAGGGACCATCTCTAAAGATACAGCAACATTGTTCGCTGTCCTTTTCTGTATCGCAGCACCGTTTTGTGGTCCGTTCTGCATAACGCGGCAGCTCATTTTTGCTTATCGTGGCCCATTCGGCACATTTTGCAGCCAACTCACCAGCCCGCTTGGTTCTACCGAAGGCCATTCTGCCCCTGAACGGCCCCAAAGTGCGTCGGCCCACCGGGAAATGCCCGGTGGGCTGATTACCAGTCCAGCCCTGACTGCAATGGTCGCAATGTGACATCACACCTCTACACACAGAGGTTTGTGCCATGTTGGCGGTTTGCAGCTGTTCAGCCTGATTAGCGCAGACTGTTTGCGTCATAGAGCAGCGAAGAAAAGTCACCTTTCTGTCAGTGTTGTCAAATGTGCTTTGCACAACAGGGGAGGCCAAGCTTCAATCAGGGGCTGCCAAGCTTCAATCAGGGGCCACCACGTAGACGCCCCTATACTGTAATAATCTCACCAGTAGTAAATCAGTCTATCCTCTGGAAGTCATTACAACCTTAAGAATATGAAAATGTCATTTTGGTGAATTTTACTGAGTTTTCAGACGGTCCCTAACTCGCCGTAGGCGAATATCTAACAAATATCGAACTTAAAAGCAACTTTACCCCGCTGACAGACCGTTGTGTCTCGTGAAATTTCAGTGAAAGCAATAAATTCTCTTCTATAATTGTCCTTATTTGTTGCATCATATCATTGCTTTGACATATACAAAATAAAATATAAACTATATCAGAATATATTATATTATATTATTTTAAATAATTGTCTTGAAATGCTGTGAAAATATTACACTATCGCGGCATTTTGTACATCCATTTACGTCCCGGGCACTATAAAGACCAGAGAATGTAAAATGTTTTGTGCAATACACATGCATTTAAGGATGAAGGCATTGTGACAAATAAACGGAAGAAAGAAAGCAAAGTATAATGTCACATTTTAGAGTCTAACATGTTTACGTGTTTCACCTCAGCAAAGATATTTCGGAGAATGAATTACACATTGAGACACACTTTCGCCAGATGACCACACAATGGCGCCACGAGGCAAAACACCAAGGTCTGAAGTAGCAACCTCACGCTTAACTGCCAGATGAACGGGCTTTAGGACCGCTCGTGGTCTATGGTTGTGCCGTTAGCCGCCTGGCTGCTGGTGGGGCAGTTGTTTCGGAGTCTTTCTGCCGAACATGTGGCGTGGCACTGGCGTCACTCCATTCGCAGCAGTCACTAACAAAACCGAGTGAGCCAGAGAAATAGTTTTCGTCTGTGTGCCGTTTAGAGTTAAAGTCAGAGATCGCTTTCTGACGAGTTCAAGGAAGTGAGGCACGTGGGGAGGTCAAGAACGATGAAAAACGAAGGAATTGAGGGCACGGAAAGGTTTTTGAGCCCTGGTAAACACCGGGGACTCAGAGCCACAAAGCATTTCAGAGTTGGCGACCTGGTGTTCGCCTGTCCGGCGTATACTTACGTGCTGACAGAGAACGAGAGAGGCGGACACTGCGAATTCTGCTTTACCAGGTCAGCGCGTGCCACTTTGTGTCTTTGTTGTGCAAACATTCTCTCCTGACGTGTTGTGCATGGGTGTCTATGATAATAAAACAAGGCAAACACCTATTTGAACACATTAAAGAGCAAAATAATTCATGGTAACTTTAAATCAGTAGTATTGCATGCTGCTCGCATAATTAATAGACATGGCAATGTGGACTAGTTAGGATGACAGGTAATCTGCACACTGAATTGGGCTGACTCCTCTTAAAGATGGCTGGCACGTGCTCTCTACAGCTCTGGAAAAAATTAAGAGACCACTGCAAAATTATCAGTTTCTCTGGATTTACTATTTATAGGTATGCGTTTGAGTAAAATGGAGAAAAAAACACAAATAAACTGTAATCTACTGACAGCATTTCTCCCAAATAAAAACATTGTCATATAGAGCATTTATGACAACTTACTGTTGTTGGTTGACAACTGGTCAAAATAACAAAAAAGATGCAGTGTTTTCAGACCTTGAATAATGCAAAGAAAACAAGTTCATGTTAATGTTTAAACAACACATTACTAATGTTTTAACTTAGGAAGAGTTCAGAAATCAGTGGTGGAATAACCCTGATTTTCAATCACAGGTTTGATGTGTCTTGGCAAGCTCTGTACCAGTCTTGCATTGCTGTTGGGTGTATTTATGCCGCTCCTATCACAAAAATTCAAGCAGCTCGGCTTTGTTTCATGTCTAGAGGACATCCATCTTCCTCTTGGTCACATTCCAGAGGTTTTCAATGGGGTTCAGGTCTGGAGATTGGGCTGGTCATGACATGGTCTTGATCCAGTGGTCCTCCTTCATTGACCAGGTTGTGTGGCATGGATCATTGTCCTGCTAGAAAAACCAATCCTCAGAGTTGGAGAACATTGTCAGAGCAGAAGAAAGCATGTTTTCTTCCAGGATAACCTTGTACGTGGTTTGATTCATGCGTCCTTCACAAAGACGAATCTGCCGATTCCAGCCTTGCTGAAGCACCCCCAGATCATCATGTATCCTCCACCAGGTCAACTAATGGTTAGACAGAGACCCGGAGAGGCCCTCAAGCCACAGTGTCTCGCACCCACTTTGAAATATGGTGGAGGATCAGTGATGATCTGGTGGTGCATCAGCAAGGCTGGAATTATTTTAATTGTACTCAAACACAGACCTATTACTAATAAATCCAGAGAAACTGATAATTTTGCAGTGGTCTCTTAATTTTCTTCTAGAGCTGTATATTTGCACTTTATTTAAATGCTGCTTCACATGCATTGTGAAAGGTGATATGAGCCGTGTTACACTTGCCCCAGTATATTTACAGATACAAAACCTGTTTCCACCTGGTCTCAAATGTTGCATTGTGTACATGAATATTCAGTGAAATAATTCACTCCCTCAATCAGTTAGTAAAGGCATACTTATGTGACATGGTGTAGACTAGATAGACTAGACTAGAACACAGATTGATCACAGTATCCCCTTGTATGAGATGTACATGCAAACTGATGCATAGTTGCAGCCTAAAACTTTAGCATATACCAAGGCTGATACATAACAAATGTTCCTAGAAGTTTAGCATAGGTTGCCTTTTCATCCATAATTGAGAACATAAACGGTAAACCTACAAGGAATTGTTGGCTTACTGAACTTCTGTAACTGAAGGGTTGTCCCATGGATCAGTAGTTGGTGCTGGAAAATAGACATGATCTAACAAATTTAACTATGTACTCTTGTCATTTCATTTGCAGGAAAGAAGGGCTGTCAAAATGTGGAAAATGTAAACAGGCCTTCTACTGCAATGTAGAGTGCCAGGTAGGTCAATACTTTGGTCAGAAGAAAGTGACATTATGGTCTATTTGTGAATCTGCTTCAGCATTAAGCATGCCATTTAGAGGTTTTTGATTTGTCAGGATATAGCAGATCTTTTTTCCTTAAGATAAGTACTTACACTACACTGCTCTAATTGCAATGGTCCCACTGGAGAAACTTGAGTATAAGTGCTTAAGTTCTTGAGTTTATGTGCCAGAGACACATGATTTCAGTATTGTTTAGCTACATAGTTAATGGATTGTGATCAAACCTGCAACCTTTTGTGTCAGCACAGCAGCCCAGAACCTTAGCAACTGGGTTTCCACCACCCATTGCTGCTGATTTGTATGTATATTTTTTACATTGAAAAATAGGGCTATGAATTTAACACATGCATTTATTGTGATAACACACAAAATAATGCAATTAAACATATCCCCTTTCAAGTGATGTCAAAAGAACCTGTAATTTGATACCTAGTCTATACTAAAATAAAATAAAAAAAAAAATATATATATATATATATATATATATATATATATATATATTTTGTTAAAAAAATATATACATATTTGATTAACTTGAATGGCTTCACATAAGTAATTAACATATTTATTTACAACACATTCAAGCATTAAAGACATGCTTTAGGAAAGTCGGTTGTACTTAAATGTTGTTAAACGTAGAGAAACTTGCTCAAGACTCATAATTCTGTTCCTTCATAATTGCTGTTCTGCATATATGATTGAAGGTCTGCATTTATGTAATATATTTTGTTATATTGTGGTTTAGTTATTCAGTTGCAGTTAGCTTGAAAAATGTAAGTTAACTCAAAAACACAGAACAAGAAATGTTTAATTTCATTATCTTTAGCTTTGGTTAAATACTATAATGTGTAACATTTAAAAGTCATGAAATTACATATTTCCAAAGTTACATGGACATACGCCATTAAAGGATTTTGTAGGTTTTCATCTCAGGCAGTTAATACAGTACTCTTGAAAAGATCTCTGAGCCAATGGAATCGTTGTGATATCAGATGGGAACTTCACAGGGCAAAGCAGAACTCTCATCCACTGTAAAGCGTGCATCACATGCAAACTATTTTCTTTTTTTCTCCATTTACCTTATGATGTTTCGGGTTCCTTGCCACAGTCGCCTTCGGCTTGCTCACAGGGGTTCTAAATACAAGTAATAATTAGTTGTTTAATTTATTTATATTTATACACAATTTACAATTGCATAATGATGACTCCAAAGGCAGTTGTACCCTGGACAAGAAGCACCGTGGCTAGGACATGGCACAGGTATCAAACACAGGGCACGTCGATACGGTTCACGTGGCAGAGAGTACACACAAAAGTTACCCAGGTTTTTTCCTTCTTAAAGAATGAATATTTACTAGAGTAAATAATATATGTCCACTGATATTGATTTGGGTCGAATTTAATGGAAAATATTTGAGTGGTGTTGCAGAAATTTGAGCAGCCACCGGAGTTGTAGGTGGGTGCCACAGACAGACGCAGAGTGGGGGCGGCTGTGTGTGTACATTCATAGAAAACATTCATGCTTTAACATCTGTTTACTGCTTATCTGGAGGTGTGAAGCTTCTGTCAAAAACAAATGTCAAAATAATAGCCAGACGCCTGAAATTTAAGAAATTGTGACAGAAATATATTACATCTGATTAGAAAAATGTAATATTTATTGTAGTAATAATAATGATGATTAATAATAATAAAAAAAACGATCGAGCAATATATCACAAGCAAGAGTGCTGCTGTACTGAATATAAGTTTGTTTTAAAAAAAAAAAAATGCTATGGTTTGTTTAATAAGTAATTGTTCTACATATATACATTCAATGTGAATTCAGATGGATCACTTAAATTTTGTGGTTTGTGAACCGGATTGAGTAGCATGAGTGATCCCGCTCTGCGCTCTCCTGTACCTGGAGCACAAACATGAAGCCTGCTTGACTCAAGATCAGCCTGCATGTGTGCATAGACCAACAATTAAAAAGTATTCCAGACAGAATGCAAGAACGCATCCTGTGGGAGCAACTAGGGCGGGGCGATATGGCAAAACGATTCACAATTGCATAAAATATAAAATGCTGTGCAATAAAAATGTACAAATGCACCACAGGGTGAAGTTACCAATGGAGTGTAACTGTAAAATTAATTAAAATCTAAGACTATGTTCAGACTGCAGGCAAATCAGGTTTTTTTCTCAAATCGGATCTTTTCAGGCAGACTGTCTGCACTATTAATTGCAAGTGATCAAATCAGATTTGCACATTCAGATATAACCAACCTTAAAGGGATTAATGGAAAGGAGTCGAGAACCAGCTTGACAATATAAATTGTTTAATATAAAACTGAAACAAAAAGACAAACGCACAAAGGTGTCAGACAGCTGTCCGTAAATCTCTCTCTCTGTCGCGCTGCAGCTTCCAGTCGGCCTTTATCCCCCTCTGAGGCTTGATTAGCCTGATTAAGGCCGGGTGTGTGTAATCACGACCCTGCCCCGCCCTCCGTCCTGCCATATTCCTCCCTTGTTCTCTCAGGCCGGGGAGCCCCCCGGCATGACGTACACCACCCCACCCCCTCTTTCCCTGGGTAGGGGCGTGCCTTCCACACCATCTGCCGGCAAGTCATCCCCGTCTACCTGGATGAGGGAGGGGACAAGGGGAGGGAAACAAAGTGTGGCACCTACATGCCGTAATGGCGATTGTGCCGAATTAACAAAACATTTTAAAAGAGAGGGAAAGGTCAACACGGAGCAGCAGTGGAAGGGCGCAAGGAGAAAGAGAGAGAAAGAAAGAACATACAAACATGCAGAATCATGACCCAGCCCCGCCCTCTGCCCTGCCACACCAACCTATCTGCACGGGTTGATTTGTTAATTTGTTAATCATGACGTCATCGTTGTGTGTCGCGTTAAGAGTGATGCAAAAGTCTGTTTAAAATACGAATTGGGCAGCCAGAGCGTCCGGACTGAGACGCATCTGAATTTTTTTTTTATTTCAATCGCATTTAAAACGTCCTCCCGAACAAGCCTCCTCCTGAACAAGCCCTAATAGATCCATATGTTCAGAAATAATAGAATAAAATAAGAAAACTGCAAAATACTTCTTAGCCAGTGTTAGGTATTAATTTGATCTAAACCAAATCTATCTAGAAAGTTATCTAGAAATCAATATCTATAAATATAAGTTTATCAAAAAAGTATACATTTTTTTTTTATCCAACAATTTGTGTGTATATTCATAAACCCCTGCAAATAGAGACGCGCCCTCTAGCGGTTCACGCTGAGCAGCGCAGCAATATGAAATAATCATTACAATTTAACTCGCTTGTCAGATGTTGCCTATAGATGCAATATACTTGAAACATGTCACAGAACAAAGCAATAGTTTAGCGATCTATCTGAATCATCATGGTAAAAGGAGCAGTGGATGTTTGATTCTCCTATATGTATATATATATATATATATATATATATATTAGGAGAATCAAACATCCATATGATTTTAAATTAAATGCCTGTAACTATCGTGTAATAAACGCTTTTTTATGTGTAAAAAGAAAAGAAAGGAGACTGTTCATCAACATGTGCATCATGCCCAGGTCAGTCTTATGCTGGTGTGTACAGTCGTACTGGGAATATTACCGCTGTCTTTTATATCAGTCTTCGTGTTGTTAACATGTCATTTTCATTTGGAGCACGGCACACATGTGCAGCTGATAAGATCAGCTCTTATCCAACCTTTGGTGGATTTACAACTTATCTAACTATACAGTTTTCAAAGATTTTATACAAAATCTTGATTTCTCTATTTTAAAAAAATAAATAAAAAATGGGCAAAATGCTAATTCGAAAAAACATAACACAGTGGCATGTTGTTTCCAAAAGTGCCAGTACCCTAGGAGCTTCCAGGTGCTTCCACTTACATACCGTTTTGGCCACTGGGTGCAGTGTTTTTAGGTAAACAGAGACCAATTTTAGCCAAGGAAATGTCAACCAACTGTTTACTTCGAACAGATTGACTCGATAGCAAAATGGATTTCTCTGGACTGTAAGCCAGTGAATATGCTTCTGTTCATTGATATGGAATTAAAACAAAAATATATTGACTTCTAAAGCCACTTTTTGTCTATTAATTTTTTGTCCGTTAGTTTGCCTCTATAATGTAATGTCTTTGAATTATTTTATTTTGGTCTTTTCTCGTAAAATATTGATATGAGATTTATTTATTGACATATGTCATTAGTTAGATTACTATTTTATTTGATTAAGAGAGGATAGGGTTTTGAGTTGATGTAGATTTTATATTTTGCTTATCTAAAAATGGCTATAAGCATCATGTATTTTTGTGTAGAATTGGTCAAAATAGGCAGTTGAATCTTTTCCTCATTCATAAGTAAATTCTTCAGAATGAGGAACAGGGATTACAGAGTTACAGCTCTGTAATTGATCTTTGCTTGCAAGTGCCAGACTCAGTTGAAAATCCAGTACAGAGAATAAAGATCATCAATAATCCATTTGCACTCTACCACAAGGTGTGCAGTCCATTCATTCTCGTTCCTCTGTAGATCTTACCTTGTCTGTTTGAACTGAATTGTTACATCTAGATTTTCATCTGATTATAATAGGTTATTATAAGTAATATAATATAATTATATAGGTTATAGGTAATATGTTATGAAAAGTTCTGATTTGAAACCAGAATATGCCTTTTTATAACAGGTAAGCAACTTAGCCAAACAGATAACAGATAAACATCCGTTCAGACTGCTGCAGTTTTTTTTTTATGTACTCCATGAATAATAAAATCTTCTATTGAAGTGAATCTTCTGCAGATTTGTTTAAATGTTTCTGACATGCTACAGAAGCCTTTTACCATAATTTAAGAATCTTGGAGCTCTTAATAGGTCTGTATCAAAATGAATGCCACTTTATTTCCAAAACTAGATGTTGCCCTCTGTTTCATGTTAAACAACTTTTTACAGGTAGTCCTGTTGAGCCAACAGCTGACATTTCTGACCGCTCAAACAAACAGAGTAATATTTTAAAAGAGCCACAGTGTTTGCACTCTTCAAGAGGTCAATTTAGGAATGGCTTTTAAATAAAATCAGTCAGTGTTGCCCGTTTAAATATAAAAAGCAAAAAAAATAACACACACACAAAAAAACTGCAACAATAATATAATTGAAACCGTAATCATAGAACAAGTCTTAAATAGTCTGTTTATTTTAAGGGACTTGGGTGTTGCTCTGTTCCTAAATTGAGCTGGAAGGCGTTCTCGCCTTGCTGTTGCTATGACAAGCCATCTCAAATGCATTAGCGATCATTTTCTGTTTTCTTGCCAGAACACAGGATTTATTTAATTGTTGCCCAATTGCCTGAGAGGCAGCCCGAGACTAATTTAAAGTCTTATCTCCCATGAATTCATGTATTCGCCTTGAGGCTCCATTCAATGTGAAATCATGACACTTCAAAAGGAAGCAAGCCAACCTGCAACCGGTTAAATCAAAAGCATATAATCTGAAAGAGGAGAGATGTGACCCTTCATGCTGTGTATTATTCAGTATAAGTGTGCTGTGTTGTTTGTTGGAGTACATGTCATGATCGTTCAATGGAATATGAAAATGTGTGCAGTATGTCCAGTCTTAAGGGGGTGTGTGTGTGTTGGTGTGAAATAAACTGTGGCCTTGTACTTCCCCCAGAAAGGAGATTGGCCCATGCACAAACTGGAGTGCTCTGCAATGTGTGAATATGGCGAGAACTGGTGTCCATCAGAAACAGTGCGACTGGTTGCCAGAATAATTCTGAAACAGGTAAGGATAACCTCTTGGTGTTTGGTGTGGTTTTTTGAATGGTGTTTTTTTTAAAAGAAGAACCTTCAAATAATTCATTTTAGGTTAATTTTGTTAACATTAGTTAATGCATTAGGTATAATGATCCAGTATTATTATCGTTAACGAAAACTAAAACTAAATGAAAACATTTTCCTTAAGAGAAATATAAACTGAAATGATTGCAAAAAACTGTATGTCCAAATGATTTTTGGTGTTTCCGATCGGAATTGTGTGTCCTGTGGCTATCTTCATTTTCTGGCATAGCTCCATTTGTTGCTTTTAGCTACAGTATGACGTTGCATCAGTGTGCAAATAAAACAACTTGGAGGTTAATAGAGATGTATCTTACAACATGGCAATGTGTAGCTGGGATGCTGGACTATGTATTATGAGGTAGTGACAGAGGCAGCTGGCATGCGCTGCTTTATTTCGTGCTGCTGTCTCAGCCGGTATCATAGCTCAAAGTGGAGTGTTGTCTAGACAGACTAGCAGTGACTGGTGACATGTTGTAGCCACCTTTGATGAAACGATGTGGCTGTCAATTTTCAGAGTGCGCACGGGAAGATTCTGTTAATAATATTCTCAGCTAGACCTACACTCCACCACCACACAGCTTATTTCTGCCACCACTGCCAGCCAGTTTCCTGCAACAATGTGTGCCATATAACGTGTCTTTATGTAGCCTGAAAAAAGTACATACTGCAAAAAGCCATTTGAGATCTGTTCACGATCAACTTTCACTGAAGCAGCAACCACATTCTCCCAAATGCTGTTAAAAGAGGTGTATTGTCTTCCCTCACTGTAAATCTCACATTTGAAAAGGGTCCACAATTTCGGAATTTAGGATTCATGTTGGGTGAGGAAGTGGGCCAAGTCATTATTTGGGCATCTTTGAGACCCTTTCTGGCTAGCCAAGCAGCGGAGTACTTGGATGCATGTGATGAAGCATTGTCCTGCATAAAGGTCATGACCTTCTTGAATGCTGAGGACTTGTCCTGTACCACTGCTTGAAGAAAGTACTTTCCAGAAACTGCCAGTAGGTTTGAGAGTTGAGTTTCAGTCCATCTTCAACTCAAAGTTCCAACTACCTCATCCTTAATGATAGCATCACATAGCAGTACCCCTCCTCCACCTTGCTGGCACCTGACAAGTGGTGCCCTGTGTCCATTAGTGATCCAGCCACGGGTCCGTCCATCAAGAGTCACTCTCATTTCATCTGTCCATAAAACCTTTGAAAAATATGGCTTCATGTATTTCTTTGCCCAATCTTGATGCATCAACTTGTGAATATATTCAGTGGTGGTGATGTTTCAGCCTTCTTGACTTTGGCCGTGTCTCTGAGCACTTGGTACTTCTGGACACTCCAGGTAGGTGGCACGCTGGAATATGGTGGCATTGGAGGATAATGGGTTACCGGTAGCTTCACGTTTAATTCATCTCAAGTCTTTTGCAGCTAATTTGCGCCTTCTCCATGCGTTTTTTGTGCCCCAGTTGACTATTCACAACAAAACATTTGATTGTCCGGTGGTCATGCCTCAATAGTTTCATTATTTCAAGAGTTTTGCATCCGTCTGAAAGGCATTTTACAATATTTGACTTTTCAGTGTCAGTTAAATCTCTTTTTTTGGCCCATTTAGTCACTTTCGCCACACCCTCCCTCATTACACAAATATATACCACATGAAAATTATTGAATCCAATAAGCATTCAAATTTATATGTTTTGGAGTTGGAAAATGTGCATGGAAATAATGGTAAGATCAAATACTCACTTGCTTAATAAATGTGCACGCAGTGTATAAATCTATAACTATAATAACCCTGTTATGAACTACAATTAACTTTTTTTTTTTTAAAGGATTTATTACGCTTGGTTGATGTTAATTTATCAAAATACTATTCCTACTATTTGTTTGTTCATAATACATTAAATAATGTTAACATGTGCACCATTTTATATAACATATAGTATAGTATGTTATTATAAGGCATGCTTTAACACTCTGATTTTAGTTGATTGTAATGTCATTCGAAATGGGTCCATGGATTACATATGATTTAGAGTCACATAGTTTCAACTATTTCTTGATAACATTACAAGCACATGTACTTAACACAGTTGTTATTATTACAGTGTCCTTAATCTAGCAAACTGTGCATAATTGTGGTCACATTACCATATTCTTTTAGAAAGAGGCTTCAGCTCTCTGTGATTAAGAGAAGCGCATGTTTATAGTGATAAGCCATTTTTTTTTATCCTGTAAGCTGTTTTTGCATGCCAAAGTTCATTTATAGCATACATGTTGGTGACTTGCCAATATATAAAATTATGTAAAATCATTCTTTCCCAAAATATTAGTCATGAGTTATTCCCCAAAATGATAGCTGTGGGGTTACTATGTTAGATGCGTTGATATAAGCAGTGTCAGTGGCTCAACTAATAGTAAATTTGCTTCTCTCCAAATGCAGGAAATACTTTTATAAAACTGTTAAATATGTTTGAAATTGTTTTACTGTATTCAGATATTATGAATATTACACCTTGTTCTGGCTAGTTTATGAAAATGCAAAAATGGTGCAAGAAAGTAAGATGTTTTTAAAACTGGATTAATTTGATTGGAGACATCCTGGAATATTATATTGGTTTTAAGTCTCATTGGGTATGTTTACAGGCAACTTAATCCGACTGATATCTCAATTGGACTAAAAAAACGTGCAGTGCTGTGAACGGTGCGTTTATGAATTCCAAATTGAATGGAAATTATGCAGCACTTGCTGCAGGAAAATTTTCTCATCATATACTCACCCTCATGCCATCCCAGATGTGTATGATTTTCTTTCTTCTGCAGAACACAAATGAAGATTTTTAAAAGAATATTTCAGCTCTGAGGGTCCATACAATACAAGTAAATGGTTACCAGAAATCAGAATGTCCAATAAGCACCTAAAGGCAGCATAACAGTAATTATTATGACTCCAGTGGTTAAATGAATTTCAAAACATACTAAAAAGGGTCTAGCAAAAAGATATAACTTTATTAAATTTGCATCCCAAAAAAATGTACAAAGTGAGTTAAAAGCCAGATCAACAAAGGGAGCAGATTTTTCAGCACATTGCTTTCTTCAATGCTCATGTTGTGAAAGACGTTCACCCATTTTAACAAGTCTTAATTGAAAATTGCAACCAGCTGGACCTTATAAGTTAAGGATAGAACATAAATGGACAAAAAATGTACCTTAATTGGAATCTAGAATCAACAAAGTTCCACATCAGAATGTAGATTTACAGTACAAAATGATTTTAATATCAATCTGTTTCTCATCCAAACCTATCATATCTTATGTCGGGAAACGTTCTTCTATTACCCCCATTTCCAGCATGGCCTTTAATTCGTCCTGAACCACTTTTTTTGTGCTCGGGTAATTGGTAGGGATGACTGCATACCACTATCCCTGGGGTTATTTCGATATGTGCTAATTCACTTATCCAAGTACCCCTATTATGCAGCCAGCTTTTACAGTTTTGAGCCTCGAGTAAATTCTCCTGTGCTAATTGACCCTGTGAATGGAGTTTTGCTCTCAGGTCAAGGATGTATTGAATTTCGTTTTTTCTGTTTAAAGGTCCCACCCAGTTTTCCTGTTGGAAGTCGAGCACACCATGCAGACAACACCCATACAATAATATATCCTCTTTTGCCTGAACATCCTGATATCACTCGATACAACCGATCCTTGATAATTGAAAAATATGTATATGCGATTGCGGTGTCTGGCTGGAGATATTGACCATCAATCACTTTCGCTCAAAGCCGTGCCTAAGGGTCTGCTTCAGAGGGAAATCCCCTGCAGGAATCCTCTAAGGGCTGGAGAAGTCGGCACTTCCCCCTCCCTTATGTCATCCTGATGCGGAGATTATGTAGTTGGCCCCTGCTCCGCTTTCTCAGCCAGTGCATCGCAAACCACACATCGAGGCACTTTGTCACAGGACCCATCCACACAGATTTCCCTTAATAAAGCAGTAAATGTCAGCCAATTCGTACCCAAGATTAGTGGATGTGCATTTGTTGTGCAAATGCCTTTTCATGTTTTATCTTGAAAGCCAAAGAAAGCCCAGATTATTTTAAAACTCACATAAACACGGTCTTCTTGTGTTGTCAGATTATTTTTGTTTTGGATGATTTTTGGTAGTTATCAATGTTTTGTTGTGCATGTCTTTTTCCAGTGCTTTTTTAGTAGTTTGAATATAGTTCATTACTTAAATGTGTTTGGGCCCTGTCATCCAACATAAAATGCATGGATTTTAATGATTGTTTTTCTCTTAATGTCAAAAAACATAACATAACCAATTCTCTCCAACACTCTCAACACCACAAAATTAGCAACAAAAAAAGGTATTTATAAAACAGATGCTTATTAATAAGACATGCATTGGGCATTGGGTCAATCAAATGTCTATAATCCAAGTATAAATTCAAAGCTTAGGTTTAGGTCTAGAATTTGCAGTGCTGCTCTGGCACATATGGTGCCACCATGTGTTTCTCATGGATGTTTTTTTAATGAATGCGTCAGTCCCAGCAGATCTGTGAGTTGACACATGGAGCTTTGTGTCACACATCAAGCACTGTTAGACAGTTGACTGGAAAACTGTAACATCTTATCAAACATTCAAACAGGCTTACAGTGAATACTGTGCAAGTTCTGTGCATTGTACCGCTTGTTTGTGAAGGTCATGTCAGATCTAACTTTAAAGGAATAGTTCTCTCAAAATGTCATCATTTGTTCACTCATGTCATTTCAAACACACATGGCTTCTTTCTTATGTGGAATACAATGAATGTATTCCACATAAGAAACTTTGCATGAGAATCTTTCTAAACCACACACTTTGACCTCTGAGACATCAGCGTGACATCAAAGAAAGCTGCACAATTGATTACATTGAAAGATGTTACACAAGCTTAATCAAAGTGATTGCACTCCCTTTCTCTATTGCGATCGGTTTGATTAACGTGGATGCGCACGTTCGCTCAGTTAAGTTTAACAGAGACTTGAATGTGGTAAAAAGAAGCAGTTTTGCGAAATACCTGTTTATACATTATAAAACAGAAAATATCAGTGAAATGTAAGTCATGTGCTGGAGAGAAACAGCTCTTTAAGTGCATCAAATGGCACAATCACAGTGTCAACACACCTGAAGTAGCAACAGCTCCACATTAAACTGTATGCTATGATCTTTTTTGACATGTTTATAAAGTGCTCTGGACAACTTGGGTCATTTTTTTTCCACTTCAGCTTGTTTCGGTTGTTTTTCAAAGGAGTTTCATCATGCAGCACATTTTCACTGGGCTGTAAAGTGATGCAACTGACAAATCTTCTCTGTGCTCAAGGCAAATATCCAACTAATCAATAATGAAATTCATTGTCGATGATTTCCATTTTCGACAATAATCGATTTTATCTATTAATTGTTGCAGTCCTAAATGAATGTATTGATCTTTGGAGTCAGATCTTTACGATGAATTGGTTGATCCAGTTAAAAAAAAGTGACCCAGTTCTCTTGGAAGACTTGGAATATAGTGCATGAGCCGTATGGACCACATTTTATGTTGCTTTTGCATACATTTTTTAAGCTTAAAAGCCTCATTCCCCATTCAGTGAATGGAGAAAAAAAAAATCTACTTTGTTTCGTGAAGAAAGTAAGTCATACGGGAATTATTGTTTGGTAAACTATTTCTAATCTTACAAACATTATTTTCTTGTTTTACAGAAAACCCAGACAGAGAGCACTCCATCAGAAAGAGTGTTGGCTCTTAGAGAATTGGAAGCACGTAAGTGTGCAACATAATTTTAGGTGTAATGGTTTTGTTTCTGTTGCTTAAAATGGGGTTGGAAGTTTTCAGGTCCAAAGTTAATAAAGACTATTGACTTTCCACACCTGTTTAATTACTCTTACCAGCTACCCTGTTGGCTGTGTCAGATACCATTTGATGCCTAGAACTAGAACTATATGTCTTCAGCTGGGTCTTAGATTTTAACTGGTTGAGTCAGCTGACAATCAGAAAGAACGTTTTCCTTTTTGATGATAAGAGAACTGTTACTTATAATGCACTGAAATACAATTATATTATTCTTCTGTCTACTTTATGGCATAGCCTTGATTATAATGGACCTGGAGCTTTTTTTTTAAATTAAATGTTAATTGTTTTTTCTGCATGTTTTGATAGATTTGGACAAGCTAGATAATGAGAAGAATGAGATGAATGATACAGATATTGCAGCACTACACCACTTTTACTCCCGGCACCTTGATTACCCTGATAATGCTGCACTTACGGAGCTCTTCTCCCAGGTACAGTCTACCACTTGTACTGTGATTTTACTATATAGGTTACCTGTGCTTTGGGACTTTATTTAACTGTTGTTGTTCTGGGTCTTTGCCTTATTTTTGATTTCAACCATTTGATCACAAGTACATGTGAGAAAGGTTGAAAGCTTGTTGTTGATGTCTGTGAACGTTTGGAGACACTGACACTGTCCTCATGTTCCCCATGTGTTGGACAGGACAAGTCTAGGTTCAGCCTATCACAACTCTTGTAATTGATGAGATGTGCTCTCACTTCAGTCCCCCAACATTTAGCCATAATAAGCTCCGTCACTGTGCCATGCCACAGAGGCCATGCCCTCTTTCTAAGTCTCTCTCTTTCTCATTAATTGCCGTCACACATACATGTAGGTTAACACACTTGTAATTACATTGCAATGGGCAATTTATACTTATCCAGTTCATGTACTTTGGGGATGCACCAATTCCATACCTGGATTGGTATCGACACAGTAACTGACCTTTTAAACTAATTGTGTAAATTCGATACTGTGTGTTAGTCATGGTCGTTACACATAACTGTGATAAGCAGTTTGTCTGTCCAGACTGACTGCAAAATTGCATCCACTGTCACACAATCACAGCCAATCAGAAGATATTTGATGTTTAATGTACAGTTTTCAGAATTGTGACTTTTGGATCAATGAGATTTCACAGTAGTTGAGACTGGGATGGGCATCATGACCAAAATCTTATATCACGAAATTAATAATTTATATCACGATAATGATGTAAACTCAGCAAAAAAAAAAGGCCCCTTTTTCAGGACACTGTATTTTAAAGATAGTTTTGTAATAATCCAAATAATTTTACAGATCTTTATTGTAAAGGGTTTAAACAACGTTTTCCATGAACATGCACCTGTGGAATGGCCGTAAAGACACCAACAGCTTACAGACGGTGGGCAATTAAGGTTACAGATATACAAACTTTCGACACTAAAGAGACCTTTTTTCTGACTCAGAAAAACACCAAAAGAAAGATGCCCCGGGTCCCTGCTCACCTGTGTGAACACGCCTTAGGCATGAGGACTGCAGATGTGGCCATGGCAATAAAATGCAATGTCCGTACTGTGAGACACCTAAGACAGTGATCCGGGAAGACAGGAAGGACAGCTGATCATCCTCGCAGTGGCAGATCATGTGTAACAACACCTGCACAGGATCAGTACATCCGAATATCACACCTGTGGGACAGGTACAAGATGGCAACAACTGCCCGAGTTACACCAGGAACGCACAATACCTCCATCAGTTCTCAGACTGAGAGAGGCTCGACTGAGAGCTTGTAGGCCTGTTGTAAGGCAGGTCCTTACCAGACATCACCGGCAACAGCGTCGCCTATGGGCACAAACCCACCTTCACTGAACAAGAAAGGACTGGCAAAAAGTGCTCTTCACTGACGAGTTGCAGTTTTGTCTCACCGGGGGTGATGGTCAGACTTGCGTTTATCATCGAAGGAATGAGCATTACACCAAGGCCTGTACTCTGGAGCGGAATCGGAGGGTCCGTCATGGTCTGGAGGCAGTGTGTCATAGCATCATTGGACTGAGCTTGTTGTCATTGCAGGCAATCTCAATGCTTTGCGTTACAGGGAAGACATCCTCCTCCCTCATGTGGTACCCTTCCTGCAGGCTCATCCTGACATGACCCTCCAGCATGACAATGCCACCAGCCACACTGCTCATTCTGTGCATGATTTCCTGCAAGACAGGAATGTCAGAGTTCTGCCATGGTCAGCGAAGAGCCCGGATCTCAATCCCATTGAGCACGTCTGGGACCTGTTGGATCGGAGGGTTTGGGCCATTCCCCCCAGAAATGTCCAGGAACTGCAAGTGTCTTGGTGGAAGAGTGGGGTAACATCTCACAGCAAGATCTGGCAAATCTGGTGCAGTCCATGAGGAGGAGATGCACTGCAGTACTTAATGCAGCTGATGCCCACACCAGATACTGTCTGTTACTTTTGATTTTGACCCCCTTTGTTTAGGGTCACATTATTCCATTTCTGTTAGTCACATATCTGTGAAACGTGTTCAGTTTATGTCTTGGTTGTTGAATCTTTTTGTGTTCATACAAATATTTACACGTTAATTTTGCTGAAAATAAAAGCAGTTGAAAGTGAGAGGACGTTTCTTTTTTGCTGAGATTATATCACAATATAGTTACCGACCATGCTGAAATCCACTGAAAGGCAATTTCCCCATGCAGATAAAAGAAACTACTATACTACTACCACATATGACTTGTGCTATTCCAAGTCCTCATAATAGTTTTATGTGTGATTTAATTTGTTCGTGGAAAGTCGCCTGCTGCAGTTCACAAATGTCAATCTCAATTAAAAATGTTCAAAATATGCATGTTGCTTTTAGTTACACGAGATTTAATGGCGTTTTGGCATCGTTACATCAAACTAGTGTGACGCATTCTGATCGTGAATGAGATTTTAGAGCTTCAGCGGAGGGGATTTTTATTGATAAAAAATATTTGTTCTTTCTTTTTGTACAGATTTTTCCCCTGTGTATTTGCTGTTCTGTGTTCTTTAATAATAAAGGAATGTGTAGTAAGAGGTTTGTTTTTTAGTGCACATCAGACAGTTATCCAATCATTTCTACGCAGTGAGCTATACTACTAATTTGATCAAGAAAAAAAGAACACTGGTATTAGATTGGTACTCTTATTGGCATTTAGGAAGTTTTTAATAACAATGACCTTGTCACAATGTTTGTTTCAAGCTGAAGTGTGTAATTTCGGCGCCACTAGCACCACCGAATGGAACTGCAAAAATGAACATTTTCAAACAGCTCTCTGAATACACCCTCTCCCCGCTACTGTAACTAATATATGGTCCCACCACCAACTCATACCATTGGTTGAGTCTATGTTATTGTGTCAGCATGGACGGGTCTCTCAAATCAAACAAAATTTTAATTTAAGATGGTATAAGAGAAAGAACTTCAACACAGAAAAAGATTACACACTTCAACTCTAAAGTCTTGTGTTCTTCACAATACTGTAAATCGTAAATGTTTCTGGCACACATACTAATTCCTGTCTTTCTGCATTACAGGTGAACTGTAATGGCTTCACTATTGAAGATGAGGAGCTGTCACATTTGGGGTCTGCTGTATTTCCAGAGTAAGCCTCATAGAAATCAAAATCATTGCCATGGTCACATTTGGCAATTTGATTTAAATATGTACATAATAATAATATAATGTACATGCAAATAGACTAAGTTTCTCTGTTTCTGTTTCAGTGTTGCTCTGATGAATCACAGCTGTAGTCCAAACGTGATTGTGACGTATAAAGGTACAGTGGCAGAGGTGAGGGCTGTGCAAGAGATCAACCCTGGAGAAGAGGTGAGACTTGGGTCACGTTCAGAACATGCTACTTGTTTCTAAAATTAGTCATTTAATAGTTTGAAATTACAAAATAATAATTGCGTTATCAGCAACCCTCTTCATTTCTTTAAAATAGATTTTCAACAGTTACATTGACCTCCTGTATCCAACAGAGGATAGAACTGAAAGGTTGAGGGAATCTTATTTCTTTACCTGTGATTGTAAAGAATGCACCTCAAAGTCAAAGGTGAGTTTTCACTCTCTCTAGTAAGTGGCAGAATTTTTGCTTTTTTTAAATGTATTAACTCCTGTTGTGAATGTGTTGATTTAGAAGACATGATTATTTTCTGCTCTATACAATATATTAATTGTATTATATTGTATAGTGTGTGTATTGCAAAGTTTTCTTGATTTTCACTAATGAAAAAGTAACACTATGAATGAAAAAAGAACAATAATTAAATTGAAGTTTCTGTAAGTGAGACTAAAAGTTTTTTATTTTTTTAAGGACAAGGCTAAAATGGAGATCTGTCAAAATCTCAGCAAACCTCCTGAGGATGAGGAAATCACACAGATGGTGAGGTACGCCAGAAATGTCATCGAGGAGTTCAGGAGAGCTAAGCACTACAAAAATATCCTTCACAGGCCGTTTCTCCAGTAATATGGCATAAATGTGTAACAAACATTTGTACTTTTGTAAAATTGGGCAATATGGTCTGTCATGTGATAGAGCAATTTTTTTAGTCTCCACCTGAATAAGTTAACCTTTTGGAAATATCATGTCACACAACTTTCACTGGAGTTTCTGAAATTCACAAATATTGTAGCAAACGCCTGAGAAATGTTTGTAAGTAAAACGAGCAAAAGTCAGTTTTCAAGTATTGAGCCAATAGATGTGCTGAGCCTATATTATAGCCAATTTTATAACTTCGTTACTATACTATATTTAATACATTTTAAGCTCAGTCGACATTGTAATGTTGCTTAACATAAAATGGATTTAGACTCGTCCCTCCTTTTCTTAAAGAAAAAAGAAAGAAAATATTAAGGTAATTGTGAGGCATTTACAATGGAAGTGAATGTGGCCAATATAGGTTGTTCAATATAGGAGGTTTTAAAGGCAGAAATGTGAAGCTTATCATTTTATAAAATTTTAATAAAGCACTTTAATTCTTTACTACTTCTCATGTAAATCATGTATTATTTGAGCTGTAAATGTAGCTTAAATCATCACAATATAGTCATAGTAACGACGTGGTAAAATTGGCTATAATTTTACACAGAAAATGTTAGTAAGTGATTTTATTATACTAAAATCATGTTAACATACATATTGTTTAGGTTTGGTGGTGGTGGCTATACTTTTGAAACAGTATTTTAATGTAAAATAATTGGCCCCCATTTACTTCCATTCTAAGTCATACCTGTCAACATTTGGGTACCAAAATCCGGTAGTCCTCTGAGCTGGGGTGGGGGTGTTTTGCTGGATGGCAGAGGCAGGCTAAATACATACAAATTGTGCCGTTGTGATTTAATGTGCTGAGTAATGTCGTTTTTTCCACCATGTCCGATATTAAAATCAGTCCGACACACTTTGCAAAAGGCGTGGGTATTGTAGATATGGCTTTGAGATATGAAATTAAATTATTCCATCCAGCTGTTGTTAAATTTACATGTATATTTTATTAAATTTTTTCACTGGATCACCACCGGAGTCTTCTCCTCCCATCAGGGCTGGACTGGGAAGAGAAATCGGCCCGGGATTTTACATAGCAACTGGCCCAAAAGTTGAGAGGGGGGGATGGTTGGGGGGGTGTTTGCTGTCCTTTTCTGCATATCGCGGCACTGTTTTGTGTTCCGTTTTGCATAACGCAGCGGCTCATTTTAGCTTATCGCGGCCCATTCGGCCGTTTAGTGACCTGCCTGCTCGGTTCTCCTGATGGCCAGTCCGCCCCTGATCGGCCCCAAAATGCAAAATGCACCCACCGGGAAAAATGCCCAGTATGCTAGTTTACCAGTCCAGCCCTGCCTCCCATTTACCAGTGATGCTTGATTAAATTTCCCTCGTCTACTACCTGCGCAGATATCAACTGTGCAACTGGGTTGTAGGTTGCCAGGTTGAGGTGACAAATAGGTTGAAATTTGAATGTGTCGATTGTGTTAGTAAGATGCGTTTAACACAAGATCTAGCAACTGGACAACCTTGGAATAAGTTATTGACGTGATTATTCATATAACGAGGTTTGGGCCATACAAATTATAGGAGTTTCCTGGGAGAAATAACAAAACGGGAGGGGGTCGGGAGATGGGTGTGAAATACGGGAGACTCCTGGGGAAAAACGGGAGTGTTGACAGGTATGTTGTTAGTGCCTCACTTTAACCCAGATTTTTGCTTTGTTTTTTAAGAAAAGGAGGGACAAGTCTAAATAAATTTTTGTGGTAATCAACATTGTCACAAATACTGTCGATTGAGCTTAACTTGTATTGAACATGGAATATTTCTTTTTGGTCCTTGACTACAAAGTTACGCCCCAGTGAACTTTTGGAGATCTGTGAACTAAGCCTGGAGAAAATGGGTTCAATCTTTGCAGACACCAATGTGTACATGCTGCACATGATGTACCAGGCAATGGGTGTCTGTCTGTATATGCAGGATTGGGATGGAGCAATGAAATATGGCGAGAAAATCATCCAACCCTACAGGTAATGCTGGGCTCCATCTAAATTTCTGTCTTAATTTTTTTTAGGAATCAGGACCTGAAATTCTGCGCGGGATTGCAGGTATAGCGCATAATTTGAATCATTCCCGCAAGTTCCACATACATAGCACGGGAAATTTCTGCACACATTTATTCATTAAACAAATATATACAATAATCAATAAACTTGTTTTTGTATCGAACTGTAACTCCAGAAGATGCGCAAGTAAATCCGTTCTGTCTCTCTCTCTCACGTGTAGTTGTCAGCAACGTGTTGTGCACTTGTTGAGTTTAGTGTGAACGTGCGCAGTGAGGGAGCAGTTTGTTGAATAGTTACTTAACTTAAACCTCTGGGGTCGACGGATGCGCCGGCGCGTCCTGCTGGATATTTTCATCATTACAGCAGAAACAACTTAAAATACTTAAAATAGTCATTTTTGGGTATACAGATAAGTGTAAGACATCATTAGAGACTATAAAGGGTCTACTTTTATTTGTGTACACTCATAATAACAACAAAACCTTGTGCTTTTGAAAAATAAAGAAAATAAAAAGGGTGAGCTGTCAGCAGTCTCTGTGTTCACGAGCATATTTCTGAAACGTCACAAAAATGAACAAACTCCGCGAATACTTATCACACAAACATGAAACATATGTCTAAAGAAAGCTTTAAATGTCTACTTTTAATAAACCAATTCAAAACAAATATTCTCTTGCAATGCAATCTGTATGAAAAAGCGATGTACAGTTTTTACTGGTCTATCTAATTATCTGTAATGTGATCCCACCCATCAGCAGAGCACGCCATTCATACGCTAATGTGATGAGACGATCAACTCAAATGTACACGCCCCCACTGTGAGGTTGTAAACACATTTAATTCATTTTTCTGCGCGTTTGCAACGATACACAGGCAAGAAAGCTCCAGGATTGTAAGGAAGATTAAACATTTTCCTCAGAAGAAGAGCGGGACGGGATAAACTTGAACATATGTTACTAGTGGGACCGTTTCCAGACTTGCCAGACAGGATTCAGAGTATTGAAGTTTGAAATATGTCCTAATAAGCAAGTTTTAGTTACATTTAAATGCTGTTTTGGCTAAAGCAGGTATTTCAATTGTATGCTGTATAATATAAATATGATATGTAATATGATATAAAAACAATATGAATATTTAGATTATATTTTATCTAGTGTTTATGCTGCCTCATTATCATCAACAAAGCTTATGCTTGCAAATATGTGTTCAGGTTAAATACATAAAATGCACTTTAAATATGCCCATATTAGAAAATCAGCATATTATAATGATTTCTGAAGGATCATGTGACACTGAAGACTGCAGTAATGATGCTGTAAATTATGCTTTGATCATAAATTGCATTTTACAATATATTAAAATAGAAAACTGTTCTTTTAAATTGTAAAAACAGCTCAGAATATCAATGTTGTTTCTGTATTTTGGATCAAATAAATGCAGTCTTGGTGAGCAGAAGAGACTTCTTTTAATGGTAGTGTAGGTCTAAAATTAAGTAAAGTCTTTATGTAAAGAAAATATATAGTCAGATTACTATTAATTTAAAACTTGATTTTGATCATTAAGTCTCCTCACATTCATGCTCTGTCTGTCACATTCCTCATCGATAGGCCCAGGGGAGGGTCTTTTGTCTCTTCAGGTGTGAATTACAATCAATATTCATGATAGTTCACGCCGCCTCGCATATGACCTTTCTAACACTAAAAGTGTTTTACAAAAGTTAAATTACTATATTGTTTTGTATGAATGCGTGATCAAGATGGTTTTCACATCATTTTGTAGCAAATACTCTATGCTACAAGATCCAGTTCTCAAAAGGCTTGTGGACAAATGTTTAGTATGTGTTATATGACCTTATTTCAATGACTTAAAATTTTATTTTTTCAAAAACCACGCATAAACGTTATTTTCTCAAAAAAATGTTGCTCACATATGATTGTAGCCCAGTTTGTGCTGAATACAGTGTTATCAGACTTTAGACATTAATATGTTTTTAAGCAACTGAAAAAAGCACAAATGTCAAGGCATGTCAAAACTTCTCCAGGGCCCAAAATACCCTCAGACCCAGAGGGTTAAGATGTTACAGATGTCTAAACTTTTGTAAACCTGT
This sequence comes from Moxostoma hubbsi, assembly GCA_032164185.1. NCBI lineage: Eukaryota > Metazoa > Chordata > Actinopteri > Cypriniformes > Catostomidae > Moxostoma > Moxostoma hubbsi. The sequence goes on along the minus strand of JAVLUX010000023.1, from coordinate 22,199,023 downwards.
TAATTCAACATGCAAATGACATTATACTGCATCTCCATTACCTAGCAACGCAATAAAACTATTGCTCCTGTTAATAATTAACAAAGCTGTTAACATTGCAAGCGCAAGACATTGGAGCAATCAATACTTTTGACGCTTTTTATATATCTGTGCTCCATCATTAGTCATGCAGCACATTTGACAAGAACGGTGGAAATGGCATAAATGCTTTGTGTACCAGCTGCATGGTGAAGAGGGACACTTAAACACCTGATACATCTCTCATCTCCATCTCGCCATCCAGGATCGGAAATGAACGGGGGCTCTGGGCAAAAATGCACCCTAAATTCAAAATATGGGGGCAAAAAATGCCCCTGCAAAGAGTTCTTGTTTTATTAATAACATCTGAAAGCCTATTGGCCTACTTCCAAATTCATACATAGTGAAATTCATTGGAATTTTCGCTGAACATAATTCATTTTGTGTCATCCGTTGTGCAGAGTTAGTGGCGGATTCTCGCCCCATAAACACACACAAACGGGCACTCGCTTCTCACGCTCCGCAGCAGTTCAGTGTCGTGCTCACGCCCTAAATTACATGACTGTTCGGCCCTTTTATTCAAAATATACTGTCCTAGTAAGTAACACTATCACTCCCTGTGCTATAACCTACTTACCTGCCCATCAGTTCATCTCACTGATCCATCACTCTGTTTGAAAGGCCTCCTCACCTGCTAGAAGCCAAAAGTGCAGGAGGGATTGTTATTTATTTATTAAGTTAATCCGGTCTGAGAGAACAGATTATAAGGTAACCAAATGCTACAATGGACTTAAAAAAATTAACAATGTTATCTGGATAAATAAACTTGATGTGAAATAAAACTTTATGATACAATAATAATTTTACATTAACCACTTAAGTGTATGAATCAAATCTCTGACTAATTTTCATTGTGAAATGTTTATTTTTGCATTGTTTTATTCAATTGGCATAAAGGAGTTGCTAATATTTTTTAAGCTCTTCATTCAAAATCTGGAGAGATGCTGTTATCTCTATGTTGGTGCATTAGTTTTGTAGACCATGTTCATTTAATAGCCAAAATGTTTTGGAAATATGTGTTTTGTTTCAGTAACAATTCACATTATGCAATGTACAGATCATGCAATGTTGTAATTATTGAAGCATGACATTTTTCAAATTAAATTTAATTGTTATTAATTGTATAAGGTTAGAATAGAAAATAAATAGCCCTTTTTTTCTGTATTATTTTCATGGAACAACAAAATTAAGTGACTATATTTTCATTTTGGGGTTTGTTCCATTTAAATGATGTGTTAAGTATGTGTGTGCTGCACATTTTTAATAATATTCAATGTACATCTTTATAGTGTGCACTACCCTCCCTACTCACTGAATGTAGCCTCCATGTACCTGAAACTTGGAAGATTGTACTTAGGACTTGAGAAGAGGACACAAGGAGTGAAAGCTTTAAAGAAGGTAGGGTGTTATCAGTGCAAACACTTGATATCGAAACTAAAAAAACGGGTATTCTCAGACATCCAAATGAATAAAAAATAAAGGAACATCTGCAGCATGAAGCAACACAAAATTAGATTAAGCAGCTATTTACATTTACTCTTTAGTTTGCATGGAAAAATATATTAGATGTGGGTAGTGCCCTTAGAAATTTAAAAGGAATTTTTTATATATATTTTTTTTTTTTTCTGAGGCATAACAGTTTTTTGAATGTGTTGTGAATGAATTCATCACAGGCTCTTGCAATCATGGACATTGCCCATGGGAAGGACCACCCGTACATCACTGAGATTAAGAAGGAATTGGAAGAGCAGAAATAATGGAAGCACCAAGAGGAATATGCATCAAGCACTGGCATGTGTCTTACACCTTTCCTTGGAATATTAAAATAAAGTGATGTCAAAATTGTCTGTCAATCTTAGATGTCATTTAAACAGATTTAAGGTATGTAAATAGATGACCTGAGTCAGAGTGATTTTGTTGCTTGTAATGTCTGCTTTGGGAAAAACTAATGTACTGCACTGTTTTCTGTGAAGAAGGGCTAAGATATTAGAATCATATCACATATACCAGGTTTTTAACTTTAAAAATGTTGCACTCTAATGTAGCATTCATTTATAATGAATTCAATTTCTATATTCTAAATGATGTGATTTTCAATAAGGTTTTACTTGTCTATTTGATAGATTGTTGCATAGTTATCATTTTGCTCCGATCAAAGTATATATCATTGATACTGTTAAGATATTGGACATCTGATCTTTCAGTAATTTTCAGTCATAATGTTACTTTCATCCAGTCCTGGTCAAATTTCCGCCATTGGCCCTTATCAATCATGGTTTGCTAAAAACCTCCATCCATTAATGGGCACTATCACTTCAGTCTCTCCACCAACAGCTGGTGTGTGGTGAGTGTACTGGTGCGCTATGGCTGCTGTCGCATCATCCAGGTGGATGCTGCACACTGGTGGTGGTTGAGGAGATTCCCCTGTTCTCTGTGTAAAGTGCTTTGAGTGCAGTGTCAGAAAAGCGCTATATAAATGTAACATTCATTAATTCATCCTTGCTTGTTAAATGTTCCTTGTTTGGTATTGTGATATTTTGACAGGTAGCAATGGTGAAAAAAATTTATGCAGACTGCCACATGCTTAAGTTTGTGACAACACTGAAGTAATAAATTCCTGAAGATAAACACTGACTTGATGCAACTTTTTATTTTCAACTCTAAAAGGCCTTAAAAGGTTTAACTTCTTAAAGGTGCATTCGGTCATTTGTGTTTGGGTTTTCTTCATTGATACCCTAGTGGCATAGATGCCTCATCATGCAAAAGTTGTCCCTTACCAGTGCCACTGTAAAAATGTGCTTTTCTCACTCATTTATGGGGATGAATCCTAACTAGGCAATGAATGTGCGCCCAGCACCATATCAATAAAGCAGGGGGTGTATTCTAAAACATTCTGTATATGACATAGTCTTCATCTCATGATCTTCATCGTTTTGCTAACCCCCACCCCAAAAAAAAAATTAACTTTTTTTTTTTTTTTAACTAACATTACAATTTCCTGTATTTCTGTTTAAACGTCTTGCAATTAGCCAAATAAATAAAAATAAGCCTTTAAGAGCATCGAAATATACAAATCGCACATTAATCTATGAATTGTAGCACTGAATGAAACCAACAATTTATAATCATCATCATCTGCTGTTATTTTTTATTTTGTTGTCATGTCTCAAGCTGTGTTTCCCTGGCAGTAATCATGGTGATGAAATCCAGAGTCTCTCATACCATCTGCCATGACCCAAAGTGCATGTTTGGCAGATCCCTGTGGAAGCAGGATGGTGCAGATCTTTACATACATGGGCTTCAAGGAAGGCAATCAGTAGCAGAAGATTACAACAATAGTAGATTCAAATTAATTGCTCTGTTTGCACATGATTACAAATCATGTGCAAAGTATTTACCAAGATCTAAAGTTGGCTCAAAGCCATTGTTCCAACACTGATAAATGTTTCCTTTTTTATTCTTTTATGAATTTTGAGAGCAAAGGATGCATTTCTCAATGTAGGCATTCCTTTTGAACTACAACTTTTCCAGTCATGTGTGATAACAGGATAAGGATTATTTAATTTGTATTATTCAACAGAGATTGCACTCTTAAAAAAATGCACGTCATTATAATGTTGAACCTTTGTCAAGATTTTGTTTGGCTAATTTCCATAATGTTTACACGCCTGGTAATCATTTATAACTTGATTATTATAAATAATGATGTAAGAACCTTGATTTCTTTAATTTGTTTATTTGTCCTCAACTGTGTCTTGACAATGTTGTTCACAGAGAACTAACTCAAAACACACCCACACACACGTTATAGAAATCGTTATAAAAATAGAGAATAATGGGTGGAGTTAAATTCGAATGGGCGATAGTACCCAATCAGATCCTGTTTCACGCTGATGTCATACTTGAAACGCGCCAATGACGGCGCTGCGTTCAGTCATCAACGAGTGTTGAACAGTTTTTGAATTTCCACTTCAGTAACCGAAGAGCAGACCGAAGAGTTCCAGAGAGTTATCTCGGAATAACCGTTAGGGGTATTTACTCGAGTTCAGGTAAGATATAATGTAATTTTTATACCGTGTAATAGTTATTTTATTGTTTAGAGTGAGACATTTCAAAAGCTCGAGCTTTAAAAAGTAACGTACCCCCTGGATAATTTCTGCATTTCTCGCTATGTTAAAACAACCGCGTGATCTTTTTGTCATACATGGTAAAAGCGTCGTTATTCAGGTCTTATCTTAAGATATCTTAATATAAATGATAAATAATGTATCTGGTGGGCAGGTCAGGGTCCTTAATAAAACAGATGTATCGTAGCATAAAGAGAATGCATTTTGTATCAGATTTAATGATTTTATAGAGTATGAGAAATAATAATAATATTAAAAGAATTATATCATTGAGGCTAGGCAAGGTGTGCATTCATTTGGTGTTGAATGCAGTCGTACTCCTCTAGACAAGGACATGAGACATGACCCATATTGCATTATTTCAGAGAATGCCAGTGTGTCTTTGAGGAGCAACACAGCATCTTCAAGTATGAGCTGGGCTGTAGAAGAGTGGAAGGATGGCCTTCCTGCAAAGGCCTTGCAAAAGATCCACGAAATTGAAGGTCAGCTTGATAAGTTAAAGAAGGAAAGACAACAGAAACAATTCCAGATGGATTCCCTTGAAGCGACTCTCCAGAAACAGAGGCAAAAGGTCAGTTTCCTGGGACACAATGGACTAGATTATCTTCAGCTAAAAGTTTATGAATGTCAACCCAAGCAACAATGTTGTTTTGCTGCTGGCCAGATCATGCCAGCCATACAGATTTTTCTTATGTTATTCATTTGTAGCATATTAAATGCCTCAACAAAAAAAAAAATCTGTGTACATTTTTCAGGATATTTAGAAGAAATAATTGTGTGTGTGGAGCAACCATTACAACATTTCATTTCTAATGATTTTAATGCTGTTTTTGCAATAATTGCTGGTAATTATACAGCTGTAATGTAACCCTGTGACAGTTATAAATTCATTATAACACCTTTGCTGGGTAAAAAAAAAAAAGAAAAAAGATGTTCATTGCAAAAAAATTCTGGATTTTAAGTATAATTTTAGACCCATTCTAACTGATGCTCCCAAGACTTAGGAATAGCACATATTAGTCATTTTTGCTGTTTCAACAAAACCTCATTTATGTTAGTCAGCTAGATAACAGTACTTTAATGACATTTGTATAAGCAGTATTCACAGAAAATGTATGTTTAAGGCATAACAATAAGATCAAATATTTTAAAATTGAGTGACAACACCGCTCTGGACCCAGGCTAGCAGGCCATCCTTATTGTTGCACCCTGAATGTAGTATGATCTGCATTATTTGCGTATTGTATTTCCCTATAGGTGGACAGTGAGAAAAGTGAAGCAGCTGCTCTAAAGAGGGAAAACCAGTCTTTGGTAGAGTCTTGTGAAAATCTGGAAAAGGCTAGACAGAAGCTTACACATGACCTACAAGTGAAGGAGCAACAGGTCAATTATCTGGAGGGGCAACTCAACTCATGCAAGAAGCAGACTGATAGACTAGAACAAGAGGTCAAAAAGTAAGTTTATGCATTTTTTAATATTTATTAATTTTTTTCAGTAATGGAGCATTTAACTATATAAACAACTTTGTTTTTTATTTTGGCTTCATTAATTTATTGATTTTATTCAGGTACAAAAATGACTTGGAACGGTCCCAAACTTCACATAATGCAGAAATCCAACAGTTTAGTACACCACAAAAAACCTTTGCAACCCCTTTAACACCTAATCATTGGCAACAGGGTAAGATATGATTTATAGCAAATAAACATGCTGGCAAGACTAAAGTGACTCACTTTAACCTGGCATTATTGAATCTTCAGATTCCAAATTTGGCGACTTACAGGAAAAGTACAATCGAGAAGTTGAAGAGCGGAAAAGGTTGGAGGCAGAAATCAAAGTCATCCATGTAAAAGTAAGTGAAATACATACAGTAAATTGTTGATGAAAAGTTCCTTAGTGCTAGTTGTCATTCAATTTACTAAACAATAACTATGCCCCTTCACTTCTGAAGCTTCTGAACCAGTCTTCAATGAGCCATAAAGACATTGCACGACAGCAGGCAGGGTCCTCTATTTTTCCTTGGCAAAAAGACCAAACACACAGTCATCAGTCACTTACTGTGATGGAGACACCCTCGAGGAGAAGAAATGGACCCTCTGGGACGTCGTGGTCGTATGATGACACACCTATAAAACCACACCAGCAGTGTGCATCTGGGATGCAAAGTGACACAGCTGGCTCACAGCAGATGGAACAGCTTAAGAATATAAACCAAGGTTGGCATGACCTTTCAGATGGATTTATTTTATGTACATAAATTATACTATGGCCTAGATTACAGTGATAATCTTTAAATGCCTCAGGGTAACTCCATTTTTTTGTATGCTGCTCAGATCTGAGGTCAAAGGTTTCTGAGTTAGAGCTCCGTCTTCAGGCTCAAGAGAAGGATGTGAAGAATCAGATCAATAAATTCAGTGAAATTCAAAGTCAACTTGAGATGGTCAAGAAAGATCTGACAGAGAAGGACAAACTCTTGAGCAAGTCCAGAGATGAACTTACTAAGGTTACAGGCCAATACGAGCAGTCCGTTTCTAAGGTAACATGTCAGCTTAAAATTTGTATCTTTGATACCTTGCAGTATATGACTGTTATATGGTATATTCAGTCACTATACTGTGAGCATAACATTTTACATTTGGGTGGTGACATGTCCTGCAGTTACAGTACACTCCATCTTAAACTATTTAACAGCATTTTGCTAACTCACCAATAATTATGCATGCAGATTTTGTTGACCACATCAATTGAGAAATAACATGGAATATTTGTCCTTTTTAAAAATTAAAGTAATATTCCTTGTTCAATTCATGTTCAGCTCAATCAACAGAATGGCATAATGTTGATTACCATAAAAATGTATTTAGAATCGTCCCTCCTTTTCTTTAAATAAAGCAAAATTCAAGGTTACAATGATGCACTTACAATGGAAGTGAATTTGGCCAATTTTCAGAGGGTTTAAAGGTAGAAATGTGAAGCCTATAATTTTATAAAAGCACTTATAATAATACATCCATTAAAACTATAGTAATATATGAAATATAAAATCTTAGTTATTGATTGAATACATTTATGTGTGACCAAAAAGATTAAGTAATACAATATAAATAGTAAAATTTATATTTTCCTAAATGAACCTAGTTAAAATGTCCCCTGTATAAATGACATCATTACCTGGGAGATCATGTATTTTATATGTAACCAAAAGGGACATTATAACTGCAATAAACCCATTTGAATCTGGAAATCTGTATCAATATCCAGCCCGTTTTCATGTTTTACAACGAAGTTCGCAGTATTAATTTACCAAAAATGCAATTGCAATATTTAATTACAAAATTTATTATTTGATTAAAACCGTGTGTATTAATTTGATTAAACACCATAAGATCATAACATTTCATTGAATAATTTAGCATGCAATTCAGAAAATACAATTGGAAAATGCAGAATTTGTAGCTGTTATATTTTATGCAATTCTTGCAACTTCAAATTTATGAAGTAAATTTCTGTGTAATTTCATCAAAAATATGAGGCTTTTTTATTTGTTACCCTAGTGTCAATTTAGTACCAGGGCAGGGCTGATATACCGAAGCCAAAATTTTGGTATCTGAGCAACCCTAATAGTAGTTCATCTGTGGTTGATTTGTTCCTCAGTGTTCATCAGTTGAGCAAAAGCTGAAGCAGGTAACCGAGGAGATGAAATGTCAGAGGCATAATGCTGAGAGCATGCATCGATCTTTAGAGCAGAAAATCAAGGACCAGGAGAGAGAGAGTCAAAAGGTCTTTTTTTCACTATTATCTTCATCATGAGATCAAATATGGTTTATTAAAATATTGTTTTATATTTCTCAATATTGAATGGTCAGACCAGCTAATGTTTGTCTTTTCTCTCTTTTTAGGAAATTGCACAACTTCAAACCTCTCATCAAACTCTTGATCAGCAGTTTAACCAGGTGAAAAATAAAATGTCTATGGAGATCCAGCAAGCCAAAAAAGAATTCAATGTTTTGCAATCAGATATGGATAAGGTAATTTGATGAATCATAATGTTTTATGAATAGAATAATACTTTTCTGCCCATTATTATATTTTCTTTTTGTAGTTATCAAATGCTTTAACTTAACCGAAAAATGCATGTGATCACAATAGAGTGTCATTTATTTTAAAGGTAACTGCTCTAAAAAATCGACTGGAAAAAGATTTGGAGGAGCTGAAACAGAAAATTCTCAGGTCTGAGCAAGCGCTACAGGCCAGTCAAGTGAAGGAGGCAGAGTTTAAGAAGAAATTCGATGTATGTTGCTTGTGTAGAATTGTAATTTCTTTAACAATTATTGAGTTTTATCATACAAACAAGTTATATTGGCCTACTATGAAACAGTTCATTGGTCAAAGTTTGTAGCACATGAAAGTTGTATCTGCTCTTCACAGGATACACAGAGAGAGAAGAATACTCTCAGTTGTCAGTTAGACCAAGGAACAAAGACAGTCAAACAACTTGAAGAGGAAAAACTAAAGATTGAGCAAAGCCTTGCCAAAATGCGTATAATGGTGGATGATTTAAAAGGTATGTTTTTATTTTATATCTTTCATGTGTCTGAAATAATTCCTAATACATTGAAAATGCCTTATGTGTTTAAATGTAAAAACAATTTAAAAAAAACTTACCTACTAAACTAAGTAACTTACTTACTAAAAAAAATACTTTTTTCTTGGTTGTTATCAGATAGGATATTCCAAGCTTCTTGGGTAACTTGTGACCGTTCTTCTATCTATTTAGCTGTCTCAGCTATGTATGTCTCCATGTAATCCCACACTGACTCAGTGATGTTGAGGTCATGCTCTGTGGGGGCCCATCTCAACTGTTGTAGGGTTCCTCATTCTTCTATTCAATTCTATTTCCAAAGATGTTGAAATCTTAAATTTATATTTCCTGCTGATACACTAAAATCTGAATATATAAAATAACTGTTTGTTTATATAAAAAGTGTTTTTGGGAAAAATATAATGCGCCTAAGACTTTTGCACAGTACTATATATTAGATGGATGGTAGGTTATAAGGAAGCCATGATGAATGGAAGCCCATGAAAAAATTTGGCCAGTACACCGGTGTTCTACCACTAATCTTTATAAGAAGTCCCATGGGAATTTTAATGATTACAGAGTGTCAGGACATCAGTAGGGGTGAACCAATCTATTGGCCACTGATCTAAATCGGCTGATCTTCCTCTTAAATCTATTATGCTACTTTCTGCAATCCATGCATAGTTTACCCATTGAGAGCGCGAACAATACTGGCTGAGCTACCCAGGCCTCCAAATCAACCTTTAAGTCTAGAAACAAGCTGAATAGTCGGTTAAGAGCTAATGATTAATCATTGCAATAATCTTCTGAATAGTCGAATAATCGTTAGATTAGTCGTTAATCAAAATAATTAGTTGTAGCCCTAGTGAGTAACCTAAAGTTTTTACTTGTTGCCAATATGTCATAATGACCTTTTGATATTGACAACAGAACTATTAATAGTGGTTTCAAAACAAATAAATATTAGCAATTCACAATTAATGTAATTTTGGTAACTTTTTATAAAAAGTATCATGAACAATTAATAAAATATTTTTACAGCATTTATGAATCGTACTGTTAGTTAATAATATTACAATTGTTCATTGTTAGTTCATAGAGCATTAACTAATGTTAACTAATACAACTTTGTTTTATGAAAAAAAAAAAATATATATATGTATGTGTGTGTGTGTGTGTGTGTGTGTGTGTGTGTGTGTGTGTGTGTGTGTGTGTATGTGGTTTTTTTTTTGTTTTGTTTGTTTTTTTAACTAGTATTTAAGTTTATTGGTTCATGTTAACTAATGTAGTTAAATAATGTTAACAAATGGAACCTTTTTGTGAAGTGTAATTTTACTGTGTGAGGGATAAGCATAACTGCAGAATGTAACTTACAAAAGTTTAGCAATCGGTATCGGCCGATCTTAGTGTTAACAAATCGCATATCGAATCGGCCACAAAGTTCCTGATATGTGCGCCACTGGACATCAGTTTAACCTCTTATCTGAAAGAGGGTGCCTTTTTGCAGTATAGCCTCCCCTCACTATATTGTGGCTTTAGGACTTACACAGACTCCTGAGTGAGCACCACGTGCTGCCCTCCCTAATACCTCTTCTGGCAGAAACCATAGTTTTCCTCAGATGGTCTCCCATCCAGGTTCTAGCCAGGCTCAGATCTGCTTGGCTTCAGTGGGTATCTGGGCGAGAGCTGCAGGATGATATGTTGCTAGCCCCACCCAGTCTTTGTATCCAGTTTTACATTGAAAGAATCTGAGGGATTATCTTGTTTAACCATTTTGCATCATGATTTTCAGTAAAGACGCAAACTCAAAGTGAAGAACTGACTGAACTTCGGAAAAAAATGGACCATCAAAGTACATCATCTGCTCAAGAATTGGAAAATGGCAAGAAAAATCTAGCTGAAATGGAAGCAAAGAATTTCAAAACTCAGGCTGAGTTGCAAAAACTAGTTTATGAAATTGAACTTAAAGAAAACAATATATGTGCTGTGAAGAAAGAAAATGAAGTCCTCAAAATGACCACAAGCTCCTGTCAAAAAGAAGTTGCTGAGCTGAAGAAAGAGTATGAGGCTCTTCTGCAGTGGAAAGCCGAAAAGGAAGAGTTAATTAAAAATGCTGAATCAAATCGTGAGGAAATGTTGAATAAAATTGCAGATCTGGAGAGGGATATGACTGCACTCAATGCCACTTATGATAGTCTTCACAAGAAGCTGCAAGCTTCAGAAAATGAGAAGCTTTGCCTCTCTGGTCAAATTGATTCACTCAAAGGTGAACTTCTTATAAAATGTGTAGAGCTGGAGGAAAAAGGTAGAGTGTATGAGGAGCTTCAACAGCAGTTCAGTGAGACACATCAGAAACACAGTAAGGAGATGCACAATTTGAAGCAGCAAATCACTCAAATGCAAGAACGGATAAGGGAGCTTGAAGCTAAACTGCATCAGGAAACAAGTAAGGTGGATGGAATGGAGCAGGCACATAGTCAAATACTTACAGAGTATGAAAGTGCCTGTGATTTGGCTAAGTCAAAAGACTCTATTATTGAAATGAACAGAACTGAGGTTGCACATCTTCAGGAATCTCTTGCCTTGCGAGAGCAGGAATTGGAAAAATTCAAAGAAGAGAAATGTATCTTGGCCAAAGAACACGAAGACTGTCTCAGCCAAAACAAAGAGCTAGAAGAGGCCAAATTTAACATGGAAAAATACCAAGAGGAAGTGCTTGATAAGATTGACTCCCTGGAATCAGACCTGATGCTCCAAAAAAGTTTAAATACAGACATCCAAGGAAAGTTTGATAACCTTTCTAAAGTCAAAGAGGATCTAGTAGAGAAAATGTCTTTAGTGGAAAAGAGAGAAAAAGACCTTATTAATGAGGTTGAATCTCTGCTACAAAAGTGCAAGTTTTTGAGTTCTCTTGAAGAGCAGTTTAACTGCCTTGCTGCTGAGGCAGAGGAAACTAGAAATTCTCTTGAAAAAATAAAGGAGCTACAAGTTCAGACTGCCTCAGAGTTGGAAAATCAGAAGACAATAGCAGAGAATCTTGTGAAAAATATAGAAGATGAAAGAAGGAAGGCATCAGGGTTGGAACAAGATAACACACAACTCAAAGTAAAGCTGCAGGATGTTGAAAATGACGCAAAGGATATGTCTGAGAAGTACAAAAGCCTCCAAAAAGTTCACAATGCTGTTTGCCAAGAGAAAGAAGATCATCTTAATCAGGTATCTATGTTGTCAGAAGCACTTGTTGAAAAAGATGCAATGGCAGAAAAGTTTGTGCTAATACAAACTGAGCTGGAGGCCTCAAATAAGTTGTGTTCCACACTAAAGAATTCTCTAGAGAGTCTTCAGAAACAGTATGAATCTTGTAATGAGTTGACTTTAAGCCTGGAAAAACAATTACAAGACAGATCTGAGAAAAATGCTTTATTAGAGACAAGTATCAAGGAGCTCACTGAGAGACATGGCCAGGAATCTGAAGTTTACTTCTCTGAAAAGGAAGCTCATCTTAAAAAACAGAAGAATTTAGAGAAGACCATTGATATTCTTGAAGCAGAATTAGAAAGTAAACGTCTGGAGGTCAGAAATGCTTCAAAAAACCTGGAAGAAACTGTTCTCGAAAAGTCAACGTTAAAGCAAGATCTTGATTTATCTAAGGACAAACTCAAGGAGGTAACTGTTTCCTATCAGAAAGTTGCACAGGAACATAAAGATTTGAAACAAAATGCTTTGCTGCAAGAGCATGAGATAAAAAGTCTTGGAGCTACTCTAACAGTCTTGAAAAGCCAAGAGGAAGCAAAATCCTGTGAGATTAAAACATTGAAAGAAAAACTTAAAGAGGCTGAATCAGAGCAAGCTAAAGCTCTAGAGGCATTGAAAGAAAAAAACATAAACATGAGCAAAATCGAAGTACAGCTTGAAATGCTTCAAATGGATCTTGAAGATAATGAAACCTGCATTAATACATTTGATGCACAAGTAGAGGAGCTACAGGCCAACATCAGTATTCTTGAAGCAAAGTTAGGTGAGAGTGAGGCCCAGAGGTCTTCGCTACAAACAGAACTTGTGTCAGTCAAAGAAGACTATACAAAGAGCACCCTTGAAGTGTCACAGCTATCTTCCTGTTTGAAGGAAACACAGAAGGATCAACAATCTACTTCTGTGTTAGCTTCTGAATTAGAGTATCTTCGGGTAATCCATGAAAAACTTCAAGTTTCCCTAGAGCAAGAAATTTGTAAGCAGGCAAACCTTGAAGCGATGTATAATAACTTGGTGGAGCAGAAGCTGAAGTTGGAATTAGAAATCCAGGAATTGAAAGCAGATGCCCAGAATACTAAAGAGCAAATGGATCAATTAAAGCAGGTAAACTATTCTCTGGTATCTCAGATTTCCGAACAGCAATGTCTGATGGAGCAGCTTCAGTCTAATAAGAGTTTAACATTAAACACTGTCCAAGACACACTGGATAACAAGCAAACTTCATGTGGGAATGACCCAGATGTGCTGCAAGATATTTGTGAAATGCCATTTGCAAACACATCTATTTTACCTTTTGAAGAAGATTGTGTTCTCATGGGTAGTTCAACTAATGATGAGCAACCAGATTCAAAAGAAAAGTCCAAAGACCCCCAATTAGCCCCATCGTCAGATGAGGAGGCCAAACATTTACCCCATGAAGAGCAAATGCAAAATAAATATAAGGAGCCTGAGGAGTTATCTTGTGTTCTTAAGGAGACTATCAGAACCATGAAGGAGCAAATGGGGGTTAAAATAGAGCAACTAAATGTAGAGCATGCTAAAGAGCTCCAGAGCATGGAAGAGCAAATGCTTAACATTAAAAATGAATTGGAGGCTAAGCTCAGGGATGAAAAACAGCACACAGAGATCTTATCCTCACAACTGGAAGCAACCATGCAACAATTGCAGGAATTAGACATTGCCTCATGCTCCTTGCTGGCTCCTGAAACCTCACAGGTAACATCTGCATGTCACAAAGTAATTTCTAATATTTAAATGCTTTAATGTTAAAAAAATAAATACAAAATGTTTAAAGGAATAGTTCACCCAAAAATGACCAAACATCAGTGCGGCAACTTCGATAAAATCAAGCCTTATTGTCATGTGACTAAATGTCATGATGTCATATGAAATTCTTTCATCAACTAATTTACAATTTGGCTGAATTATACAGGGTTCACACGTTAAAGAAAAAATTAAAATATCAGGGGGATTTTAAAATTGAGATTTCCATGCATGGAAAAGTCATGGAAATAAATAAAATCTTCAAAGTCATGGAAAAATCATGGATTTTCTTTTAATAATTCATATATATTTTTATTTATTATGCTATGTCCTAATATATTTAATCAAGTTGCTATGTTACACAACACACGGTGAAGACTTTAAAATATTTTGATCTTTACAATACCTGACCAATTAGAGACCATGACGTGCTGCCAATCCATGTCCATTTTAGGCTTCAAAATTGTCATTTACCATAAACTAAAGTTGTAGGGATGTTTTTGTGTGACAACCTAATAAGAACCTACACAGAACATTCCCTAATGGTTATTTTTATAACCATAATCAAACCTTCCCAGCACATTGCAGGGCTGTTTATGTGTGACTACCTAATAAGAACCTACACAGAACATTCCCTTATATTTATTTTTAGAACCACAATCTAACCTTCCCAGAACATTGCAGGGAACGAGAACTTCTACAGAATGTTTTCTGATGGTTATTTTTTGGTTTTTCAATTTAGCCTTACCTTACTCGTGGACGTGCATTTGATCTGCACTTGCTTTATTCCTCTATATAAATCTGCATGCTCGGTCTGGTTAAATATTAGTGATCATTCCGGTGGACACTCACTAACTGACATTCGTTTATCGATTTCCTCAAATTATTTCTCTATGTGAGATTAAATATAAATGTTACTGATTTGATAAAGATTTGACTCATGTAATCGAAAAGAACATGATGCAGAAGTGTAACCAAGAAGTTTTTTTAATTATTGACCACAAATGAGAAGCAGATGAAGGCATATCCGTTAAACTGCACAATTCAGTGGTAAGAAATTAATCAAATGTTAGTCATTCAAGGGTAATTAAATGTTTATTACATTTTTAATGTCTGTCAGTACATTTTCTGATTTTAAAAAACTACTGTGTGTTATTGGTTATTTGGAATAAAGTACTTCAATATCTGAATATTAATGTCCAGTGATGAGGTAGGCGAGGAAACGCAAAAAACAAGGCTCAATGTTCAGTATGGTACAATGTTAGAAATAATACATGTTTTAAAAAATCTTACACATTAGTGGAAGAATTTCGTACATCTTACATATTAAGTTAATCCACTTCTTTAGGGTATTGCCCTGCCTTAATTCAGCCAAGGTTTCTGGGATAGGCTCCAGCAACTCCGTGACAATACATAGGAATATGTTAACAGAATGTTTGTGAAACGTTCTGCTAACATAAAAAGAACATTGTTTCCATAAAGAAAACTGCTCAAGCTACTGTATCTTCAATTAATTATTTAAGCACGGGTGGTACAGAGGAAACTTCAACTGCAGTAAAGATGCAAAAGCCTATTTCAGATGTAATTTAAAAAATTATTTACTCACTGCCAAAGTACTTTTGGCACTAAAACTTTTTGCACATTATGTGATGTTGGTGCCATTTTCAGAAAAAAAGTTAACATTTTTGGGATTGGACTTATGTATAAGTCATGGAAATACGTTGGTTGATAAGAGTGGGAACCATGAAGTTTTTTTTGTTTTGTTCTTATTTTATTTGTCTTTGTGTCTTTTTTATATATATATATCTTTTGTGTTCATTATTATTTTCTCCTTGATCAGGGAATGGAAAATATTGCATCCGAAGCACAAGAGAACATAATACAGCATCCTGAAAAGTTCTTAACTTCAGATATGAACATTGAGAGTGAAAAATCACTTTTGGAACTTGCAACAATTAAGGAAAGTCTAAGAAAGCGAGAAGATGAGTTTCTTCTTTTGCAGTCCAAGTTTGAAGTCTTGGCATCTGAAATGGATATTAGGAAAAATCTGTGCTCAGAGTTGGAGGGCAAAGTTTGTGAAATGGAAAAAGAAAAGGAAAACTGCAAAGACCAGTTTAAATCAATTTCTGAGGAAAACCAGAGACTGAATAACCACATTGGAGAATTGACCCAAGAGATTGATTCATTGAAACTACAACTGCAGACCTCCAAATCCCAGCTGTCAGATGTAATGGAGATGATGGAAAGCTTAGAAATAGCTAAAGGTGAGTGGAATGAGAAGTTTTTCCAGATCGAGTGCGAACTGAAAAGAGTGCGGTCAGAGAAATCCAATCTTGAGAAGCACATCCTGTCCATGGAGGCTGATATAGAGGAGATACAAGAACAGAAACAGAAAATAGAGGCAGAGCTTGAAGCTGTGAGAAGAACAAATTGTAGCCTTGAACAACAACTTAATATCACTTTGACAGAGTGTGGGAGACTTAAAGAAGAACTTGTTTTGTGTGCAGAGGAGAGAGATATTGAAAATCACTCCTTAATGAAGTGGAAAGAAAAGGCTGAGCTTCTCGAAAAGAGAGAGACTGATACACGAGAACTAATAAAAGTGCTAGAAGAGGACATTAGGAATGGAAAAAGGCAAAATGAGGCAGCATCTAATCAAATTGATGTCCAGGTTAAGCAAAAAGAGCAGCTAATGCAGCTGTTTCAAAACCTTGAAAATACAGTGGCTCTCTTGAATGAAGACAATAAAAAATTGTCTTGTGAGCTGAACAATTTTAAGAACGATGAGGATTTTGCCTCAAGAGTGACTGAAAATATGTCTTCAAAAATCCATTCACTTGAGGATGAGAATGTCAGGCTATCCCAGTCCCTGGAATCCTCCCTCTTGGAGAAAGGTGAAATAGCCTCCAGGCTGATTTCTACTCAGGAGGAGGTCGCTCAGATGAGACAGGGCATTGAAAAATTGAAGGTTCGAATTGAGTCTGATGAAAGAAAAAAAAGCCATATGAGTCAGCTGCTCAAAGCTGCGCAGAGGAAGGCAGATGCCCTTCAGGATAATATTGAAAAGCTTGAGAGAGATAAAGAACTTTCTGACCAGAATCTGGAGGATGCAATTCTTGAAGCAGAAACTGCTAAAGGTGAGCTTGAGGAAATAAATGCTGAAAAGCAAGAGCTTACCAAAAAAATTGAAGAGATGATGACTGAGCTGAGGGATCTCATGGAGGAGAAATATAAACTTGAGCAAGAACTTCAACAAAAGAACATCCTGATTGAGGAACTTCAGTTCTCCAATCAAGCAGCATCTAAAAAGCTTGAATCTATTGAAAAGGCAATGGAAGAGACAACACTGAGTCATCAACAAGTAATAGAGAATTTCCAGTTGAAAGTTGGTGCCATGGAGGGTGAACTTCAACTCTGTAGAAATGACCTAGAATCCAGTGAGCTAAAAGCACAGGATCTGACCTCTCAGTTGCTGTCTTTGCAATCTGAAAACAAAGAGTTTGCACAGAGAGTTCTTGAATATGAAAGGAGTCAGACAGAGCTCCACTCATCAAACCAGTCACTCTTGAAAGACTTTGAAAACAGACAGCAGAAGCTCATCATAGAAAAGGCAGAACTTCAGTCACAAGTTGCTGAACTGCAGGCACTGTCTTCAGTTCAGGAAGAAAGAGAAGAACTGCAAAAGGAGAAGGTCCAGCTGCAGTCTACCATTGCACAGATGGAGGAAAAGGCACAGACACAGTCTACCAAGATTGAGGTCATGCAGACAACTGAAATATCTCTTGAAAATAATATCCAACAGCTGGAGAGCCAACTCACTGCTATGAACCTCATCAACACAGAACTAAAGGAAAAGGTACAGTTGCCTGGTGATATCAGATTTAATTTCCTTTGGGACATGATTTGTGCTTAAAACAGCTTGATGCAGCACAACAAATAGAACTGAAATTATGTGCCTCAAGACACTGTGTTTATAAAAGTTGACTTTTTAAGCTGAGGCAGCATCTTATAAACAGCTAGATGGACAAAGACGTCCATCTAGCGCATGATTAAATAGAAACACAATTGAAAATAGACGCCAAAACGTGCTCTGTGAACTGTCCCTTAGTAGATCATAATTTGCCCCTCATTTGAATTAAGCTCAGTTTGATTATTATTGTTTTGTTTGTTCAGATAAATGCACTGCATGAGAGCAGTTTGCAGCTTCAAATGCAACATCAGCAAAAACTGTGCAAGACCAAGGAAAGGCAGAATGCTATTGAGAATAATCAAAATCTACTGACTTGTCAACTCCAGGAGTCTCGACAACAAACTGAAACATACAAGGTAACAATTTTACTTCATATTGATTTATATGATTTATTATATTTAGGTAATGCATATTTGTTCTGCCTTTGCTTATAATATATATTGTACTTCTCAGATAAGCATGGAAACACTGACATCAGAGAAAGAAGAATTGCAAAGAAAATTATCTGATATCCAAGAAAGTCATGGTGCTCAGATGAAGGAAAATAACAGGATACATGAAGAGAACTTGAAACAGGTACGGCAGCATGTGGGCAACTTTTGACCTCAAAGTTTACAACATGTATACTGTTCTTAAGATGTTACTTTCTAGCACTAATAATGTTGTCTTTGAGAGTTGTACTGTGCATTTTTCAAGAGATGATTTTGAGGGTTCACAAAGCTTGTAAACGGAGAGTAATTATTTCACTTAGGATGCCGAACAAGCTGCCAATATTGATTTAGTTGAATTTATAATCTTTATTGTTATTATTTATTTTATTTATTCATTTGGTTGAGGCAAGCCTTTGCCATTGACAATAATGGCTATAAGTTTGACCTATGTTGATATGATGATTTATGATGATTAAGTGATTTTACATCTTTAGCAGCATGAGATCGAGATCGATGCATTAAAGGAAAAAATGACAGCAGTTGAAGAAAAGGCTGCACAGTATCTATCGGACATTAACAGCTTCAAGTCTCAGAATGCAGATGTGGACTCTTCTTTAAAGGAGTTACAAATCAAATTGGAAAATTGTGAAAAAGAAAAGGTATTGTTTTTTTCTGTGGCGTTATTTTACTATTCCTATTTCATTACATTATTTTGGACACAGTCGAACAAGGTTGTAGTATGTATTGCATGGTTTGTGGTATGGGTGTGCACAAATGCATAGTGACTTAGAAGTTATTGCCTTTACACATTTAAGTTTTTGTTAAGTAATTTAACCTTTTTTGTTGTTGTTGTTGATTATGATGTTTGTTCTTGATCCCTGTAGGCAGAGTTGGACTCAAAGGTTGTGCGCTTATCCAGAGAGAAGGACAATGCTATGAGTAAGATCAATTTGTGGATGAAGTCTTGCAAGCAGCTGGAAAACGAGAAGCAGACCCTTTACGAAGAACTTCAGCAGCAGGGAGAGCAGATAGCACTACAGGCCTCACAGAAACAAGGTATGAAGGAAACCCACAACCAATAATGAAAAGGGAACTATCCCTTGAAGCTGTAGTAACACTTTCATAGGTTTGTCTCTTGTTTTTGACACTTGAATTTACTGTATATCCATTATAATTATCCTAATTAATTACATGTTAAACAGATGCATATGTCATGGTAACAGGTACTGGCAACGGCAGTGACACCCTACCAGAAGAGCTGCAGGAACTGAGGGAAGCTCTGGAGGAAAAGAGCCGCGAGGCAGATGAAAGCATGGATAGATACTGCAGCCTCATGGTCAAAGTTCACAAACTAGAAGAAACCAATGAAAGCCTCAAGAACCAGGTGAAGCAGTTGAGCACCCAGGCAAAGACACCCAAGGGCAGGAGGTCCCACAGACTAGAGAAGAGTGACCTGGAAAATAGTAAGCCAGTGGGAGTCACTGAGAGTGGGCCAGCAGGGAAGAGGCAGAGAGTAGCCAATGAAACCCCAAACAAAGCACAGGAAGCCCTGCACAACATCGCTAAGAGACTCAAAGCTGCAACTGCCACTCCTAATGCTGCCCAAGATGATGAGGATTTCAAACCAGAGGGTTTGCCTGAACTCGTGCAGAAAGGTGAGAGATATTTCCACTATATTTAGGAATATCATTTGCTGTATTCTTCCAAATAAAGGGTACATTCCCATGTCAAAAGTAGCAGTACTTGGGTACCAAGATGAAACTAAAATAAAAATGTAACAATTCTAGTCTTTCCACAGTAACAGTAGTACATAGTACAACACAATTCTGTATCCATGTGCTCCCGCCTCATGGTAATCCTGCAGCTGAGCATGTAAATCGTCTAAAGCACTTTTTGATTAAAATGCCTGTGTTAGTGATGTATTCATGTAAACACAGTTGGTTATGTCTTAAATTAATCTTAACAAGAGGGACTAAATTTGTTTTATTTGTGTCAGGATTTTAGCTCAGTGCATTAGTGTAGTGTGCAATGGCTTCGCATTGTAAAACAATGTCAATGGTTAACTGTCATTAACAAATCCCTGTCACAAACCATTCCTCATCATTTCTGCTTTGCTCCGCTGAAATCGTTTAAATATTGATTAGGGCTGCGCAATTAATCAAAAAACAAATCAGGATTACACAATTATGGAATCGTGAAAACTGATGATTACAGTGTTCAATTTGGATAAAAGCGTCTGCCAAATGAATAAATGTAAATGCTTATGTCTGCTCCTGTTGCATCAATGGTTTCTATTTACAACATGTTTTTGCAGCAGTTTGGCATTCTAACCAATCACAGACATGTCTGATGAGCACTGAAATGGCATTGGCCGATCAGAGACGCTTTAAGTAGTCTTCCGTTCTATGAGTAATGACAACTGATCCTAATGTTAATGTTTTAAACAGTCTGATTCTCAGATGCTTTCTTTGTTTCACCTCTGTTTGCGTTGGCACATAAAAATTAATACTGAAGAAACATCACCTGACACTCGAAGCTGTAGAGCAAAAGCACTTGGAATTATTTTGGATTCATTGCATGTTGTGCTGCTCGCTTGCAACATAGATGTTAAATACACTGCAAATGACCAACACGACAACTAAAATGCTCCCATTCTAATCAAGGCATAGACGCAGTGTAAATAATTGATTTATTTCGTTGATTTAGTCAGCTTGGTTTAAAATAAGAGCGTTTGCGAGAGTGCAGAACTCTGTGCGGAGCGTCAGTGGGCTTGCACTGAACTGTAGGGCTCAAAAAGTATAAACCTGCAGTGAGTGGCAGCAATCATTGTAATGGGAGAGTTTGTTGTGTTGCTCGATTTCTGTGTACAATTTATAAAAAATAGTTTAGTTTTGGCATATTAATAAGCAGGCCAATGTGAACTTGATTTGTATAAAACAGCAATATAGTAATTCAACTTGTAAGTTTGTTTTAGAGGTGTAGCCAACATAAAGAATATGGCATGAATGGCATATTTAACGAATCGCCTTCATCGCGTCTGCTCTTATAATACCCATTTGCCCCCGCAGCTGCTATTAGTAGATTTAAAATGTTCACAAATCACACAAACTCCGATCACAAAATTGCAAATGGCCAGATATGATCTAACGATGATCTTACAAAAGCAAGATCACCATTGAAGATATAACTGGATGTATGGGCATTAGAATGTAATATGGCATATTTGGAACAACATTTATGTTTAAATACACAAATTGCAATATGTCCTAGTGTGATAATTAAACAAATTTGATTTAATTTAATAAATATACTGTATATTAAAAATTATAAAGGGATGTGTGCTTCAAACTGAGCGTTAAGCCGCCCACTTATACAATACACTGAAAACACCTCGCCATGATCATCATGTGCACTCTTGTTTTTGTGAGATGACCTAGAGCAGATCACTCTGAAGTGTGAATCACATACATACTATGTATTTATTTAATTAAATCATAGCTTTATAGGGATTAATAATCACACAGGGCCATGTAGTGAACTGCTTATCTGGAGATGAGAAACTAAAAACACACAAACGCCAAAATAAAAACTTGATTTAATTAGAGACACTTTGTTTTTGCTTAAATATTACATTAAATGGGCACGTAAGGTGTCCTGAAAAGAGCGGGAACCCTGGTTTACTTAATTGGGGAAATATTGACTACTGAAATTTCATAATGAAATCACTTTCTGGAACATACGTCGCTGCAATTTTGCTATTTTTTACACATTGTTTAAATGTTTTCTGTCTCTACAGGTTTTGCAGATATCCCAGTTGGAGAGATGAGTCCATTCATCATTCGGAGAACCACAGTGCAGCGCTGCAGTC
Source organism: Moxostoma hubbsi (assembly GCA_032164185.1). NCBI lineage: Eukaryota > Metazoa > Chordata > Actinopteri > Cypriniformes > Catostomidae > Moxostoma > Moxostoma hubbsi. The sequence goes on along the minus strand of JAVLUX010000023.1, from coordinate 22,176,951 downwards.
CTCGCCTGGCGGCCCAAATTGCAGCAGCCCAGCAGAGCTCTGCAGAACACCCTCTGCAAATCTCCAAACAGAAAGCAGTGGGCAGCGTGTCAACTACAGTGAGTATACCATCATCACAGTCTGTGCCTACCTCCTGGAACCAAAAAGAGGAGTCCATAATTCCTAATTAAAGGGATAGTCCAAAAATGAAAATTCTCATGATTTACTCACCATCATGCCATCCCAGATGTGTATGACTTTTTTCTTTTGCAGAACAGAAATTAAGATTTTTAGAAGGATATTTCTGCTTTGTAGGTCCTCACAATGCAAGTGAAGTGGTGCCAAAATTTTTAAGCTTCAAAATCCACATAAAGGGAGCATAAAAGTAATCATAAGACTCCAGTGGTTAAATCCATGTATTCAGACACGATATTATAGGTGTGGATGAGTTGTTTTTTTTTTTTTTTTTAAGTTGGGGGGGGGGGGGGGGGGAACATGTCACACTGAACATTGTAAGATTGCCGATTTTGCCCTGCGACGAGACAAATCCTTTAGGATTCCCGAAATTTGTCTCAGATGGCAGAATCGTGGCCAAAATCGTACAGTGTGGACCCGCCTTTAGACTCCACCTCAAAGACTTGAGACTTGACTTGGACTTGTCCTTGAAAGACTTGAGACTTAACTTGTCCTTGTCCTTGAAAAACTTGACTTGGACTTGGACTTGTCCTTGAAAGACTTGAGACTTAACTTGTCCTTGTCCTTGAAAAAATTGACTTGGACTTGTCCTTGAAAGACTTGAGACTTGACTTGGACTTGTCCTTGAAAGACTTGAGACTTGACTTGGACTCCACCTCAAAGACTTGAGACTTGACTTGGACTCCACCTCAAAGACTTGAGACTTGACTTGGACTACACCTCAAATACTTGAGACTTGACTTGGACTACACCTCAAATACTTGAGACTTGACTTGGACTTGTCCTTGAAAGACTTGAGACTTGACTTGGACTACACCTCAAAGACTTGAGACTTGACTTGGGCTTGTCCTTGAAAGACTTGAGACTTGACTTGGGCTTGTCCTTGAAAGACTTGAGACTTGACTTGGGCTTGTCCTTGAAAGACTTGAGACTTGACTTGGACTTGTCCTTGAAAGACTTGAGACTTGACTTGGACTCCACCTCAAAGAATTGAGACTTGACTTGGACTCCACCTCAAAGACTTGAGACTTGACTTGGACTACACCTCAAAGACTTGAGACTTGACTTGGGCTTGTCCTTGAAAGACTTGAGACTTGACTTGGACTACACCTCGAAAGACTTGAGACTTGACTTGGGCTTGTCCTTGAAAGACTTGAGACTTGACTTGGACTTGTCCTTGAAAGACTTAAGACTTGACTTGGACTTGTCCTTGAAAGACTTGAGACTTGACTTGGACTACACCTCAAAGACTTGAGACTTGACTTGGACCTCAGGGATAGTTTCTTCATGATTTAAATGGAAAGATAGTTCTATTGTTCATTATTATTTATCATATTTTCCTTGTAACAAGTGATGAAAGATTGGAAAACTTGCACTAGTACTATGCATTATTCCATGCCATGAAAAGTTTAAAACATGATAAAGATATTAATCTAAGTTATTAATCTCACAATGGCAATGCTCCATCACATCCATACTTCTATTGCCAGTCAATTGCCAGTCCTTGAAGTGAATACAGATCTGTTTCATTTTAAAATCATTAAGAATTAAATCATTTATGTATCATACATGACAAGAAAAGTAATGGAAATATATTGATCAAAAGGTGTGGCAACCCTGTAATGAATGGAGAATATATCAAATTAAGAATAATCTCTGAAAGTGGATGAATACTAGACTTTAGAATTTTATATGCCATAAAAACTCTTACTGTGTTCGAAAATATTAGCCAAAAACAATCAGCCTTTCATCAGTCTTTAACCACAGGAGGGCACCATAGACCCTCAGAAAATGATGCCAATATGCATCTCTTAAAGTTACTGACCATGAAAGCATTTTCAAATTAAACCTGTGCACGACATTTTAGATTAGACTTAAGTGCTCTGGGGCATTAAAGCTAGCCTGTTAGCTAACTTTCTCTGCAGCTCTGATTAGGTCACCGTTTCTTGGAGATTTTCCATTTAACTGTCAAGAATTCAAAGGGAGGCAGAGGCGACATACGAAATAACTCTCTCAGGTCCCAGACCTACCCTTCACAAACTTTATAGAGACGATGCCTATCATCTGTTCGATAATATGGTTAAGTTTTTACGAAAGGCAAAGTTCTCTACTCCTACTTGCATGTAGCCCTGGAGTGACTTATTAATTTGGCTTTAATTAAAGAGCTGTTAAGTTAAAGGGATAGTTCACATAAAAATGAAAATTCTATCAACATTTACTCACCCTCACATAAACTAAGATTTTAAGAAAAATATATATGCTCTGGAGGTTCATTCAATGCAAGTAACTAATCAGACCTTTTGTAGCTCCAGATTTAAGCCCTTTTTACTATAAATCTCCACTTTCACTTTTACACCTGAAAGTTACATGTGGTGCCTGTTTAGTTTGTGAAAGTCAAAATTAAAGTGGAGATTTATAGTATAAAAAAAAGGACTTAAATATTGTTCTGTTTCTCACCCTCGCCTATTATATAGCTTCGGAAGACATTGATTTAACCACTTGAGTCTGCAAAATTCTGATTACATTCACTTGCATTGTGTGGACCTACAAACGTGAGATATTCTTCTACAAATCTTAATTTGTGTTCTGCTGAAGAAAGTCACGCACATCTGGGATGGCATGAAGTTGAGTAAATGATAAGAGAATGTTCATTTTTGGGTGAACTATCCCTTTTACAATTTGATTGCAGAATGGATGGTTGTGAACTAAAAGCAGTGATAGGCTCATGTCATGTTCAATCATGATATGAATTATAAAACAAACTGTATTCTGACATCTGATACCCATTTTTGAATTGTCTTTTTAAGGCTTAAGTCTCAATGTCTTAAATTAGATTAATTTATGAGCTTTTCTCAACAAATAGTGATTAAATGTGATTCATTTACATTCGTTTTATTAATTAATAAGTGTATCATGTAACTAATTTGATTTTAAGCTTTTAATCAATTGACCGCACTATTTAAACAGTGAAAGCTGAAGTTCTCGATCAACAGTTAAACTTGGGCGTGTAACAGATGCAAACCATGAGCAGAGTGCAGAAGTGGATGAACTAACATTTAGTCAGCTTGCAGCAAAGCCAATTTTCAATCACTATTCAGCACTGGTTCTTCGCACAAAAGTACATGTCAAGTGTATAGGTTTGGGGAGGCAGAAGATTGGTTGATTGCATGCTCTTATATTTATATATTTTTACTTGTCCACATCCCGGCACATCCCCTTGAGAGATGTACCGGATGAGATGATTTGAACATTGATATTGCTCCAGGCTATCCTTGACAGTCTAGTATTGCACTCTGCTAATATCATGTTCATATACTTTCAGGCCCAGATGCCCAAGACTTCACAGAGCAGCACAGCTGTATTAACTGCACTCACCAACAGTCCTCGAGAAAAGAACTGTGAAAGCCCTTTGGCAGCTGCAGAGCAGAAAAAAACCAGGCGCTCACGTAGCATCAAGAAGACACCTGAGAAACAGGAACGGGTCAATGCCACTGAAAAACAAAATGACAACTGCCAAGTTCAGTGATTACAGTGATGCTGTGTATATTTCCAGAGTTCTGAATAATACTGTAATCTGCAGAATGTATATTGATGGCGTTCAATGCATGCACTGGCTTTTTAGCTTTGTAAGTAATATTCGTGGGCAACTATTATATGTAACCTAATTTTCTCTCATATTTCTCATTTTCCTACATCTCAATTTCTCTATCTTGTTGGTTATTTAAACTACAAAACTGATGTTATCATTAACAATTTTATAAAAAATAGCTGTTTTACCTTCTAGTATGTATTTTCTTTACTTGATTTCCTTTGTTCCTTTTTTGTCCTTTTTTAATATAGAATCATTACAGCCATCACTCCGTATTGTCATTTTTAATATAGAATCATTACAGCCATCACTCCGTATTGTCATTTTTAATATAGAATCATTAGAACATAACTCCATATTTACAGTTTATCATACTGTTTAACTGGCATATGGTATTTCTTCTTAAATCAATCATCCTTGGAAAACGGTATGCTACATATTTGGGTTTTTACATAGAAACAAACTAATCACTCCATATTTAGCATTTATCAGTGTTTTTTTTTTTTTTTTATGACTACTTGACTAAAGTTTGTCCTACCATAAAAATTGGCGTTTGTGTACTTGTGTTATTTAAACCTGGCTTTTGGCAGTCTACTCACACCAAGGGTTACAATGATCTGTTGGTAAGGAATGATAAATACAGCTTCTAAACATTAAGCTGTTTCACCTGTAGAGATTGATATGGGAGATGCAGACTTTCTAATGCCATTTTTATTATTTTTTTAATGCACACACAATCCTCCAGCCAGGGATATAATTCTTATTTAGTTAATGTTCCAACCTAACAATTCCACCCAGGACTCGTAAATCAATATTTCATCTGTTAAACTCCAATTGAAAAAAAATTTTGGTTAAGAAAAGACAAATTGATGGAATTTTTATGTTTTGCACAAATGTTTTTTTTTATTATTATTATTATTATTTTGATTTGTTAATACAATGAGTGTGCTTGTTTGTGCATCTCTAAATCAGTTCAGTGAAAAACTGCATCCATCTTATTAATTAGTTAATTTTACATACTTTACAATAGTTTAGCTGATGTTGCAACATAATGGCTGTAGGGTCACTACCAAAAGGCAAGAATTAGAAAAAAGTGTAGGCTACATATTAATCGATGAAACACATTTATTATAGGTAATAAATGCAGATAGTGTTTATTTTTTTGTTGCAATGCATAGCGAGAGAAAAAAAAATCTCCAGTGCACTGAATAATTTATACCCATGTACAGTAATGCATCATGTCATTTACATTTTTTAGAAATTGAAGTTCAACAAACCTCTACCACATCTAAAATACTGCATAGATCTGCTTAACACCTGAGGCCAAGAACATTCCCACAGTAGTACAAGAGGCGTTTTTCCTGAAATAAATTTTCTGCATTCAATGGACAAAGAAAGGCAGATATGTACTATTTTGATGTAAATTCTGGTACATTAGCAGCCTGATGCAATCACCATTCACTTTTTATCAAAGTCAAGGATTCTGATGATAATGAATAAGTACTGCTTACAATCCGTGGTGATTTTACATGTGCCATCCATTAGTGAAAGACAAATGCAGGCTAAATGCCTTGGACAGTTAATGGCTAATGCTACATGTCTGAATCTCCTGATCAGATAATTGATGAGTTTTTTGTCTCAATAGCTAATATATTAAATATTTGGGTTCCAAAAATCTTCCAGTCTGATGTGTTAGCACAGCTTTTGTAGCACCTGCATAAAACTGTTAAAACACAGTGACATGCTACAGCCCAAAAAACAGCAGTGAAGGTAGTGCTGTTTAATAATGTGTATATAAACTCAGCAAAAAAAAAGGAATGTCCCTTTTTCAGGACACTGTATTTTAAAGATAATTTAGTAAAATTCCAAATAACCTTACAGATCTTTATTGTAAAGGGTTTTAACAATGTTTTCCATGCTTGTTCAATGATCCATAAATAATGAATGAACATGCACCTGTGGAACGGTCGTTAACACACTAACAGCTTACAGATGGTGGGCAATTAAGGTCACAGTTATAAAAACTTAGGACACAAAAGAAACCTTTCTACTGACTCTGAAAAACACCAAAAGAAAGATGCCCAGGGTCCCTGCTCATCTGTGTGAACGTGCTTTAGGCACATGCTGCATAGAGGCATGAGGACTGCAGATGTGGCAAGGGCAATAAATTGCAACGTGAGATGCATAAGACAGCACTACAAGGAGACAAGAAGGACAGCTGATCATCCTCACAGTGGCAGACCACGTGTAACAATACCTGCACAGGATCAGTACATCCGAATATCACACCTTCGGGACAGGTACAGAATGGCAACAACAACTGCCCGTGTTACACCAGGAACGCACAATACCTCCATCAGTGCTCAGACTGAGAGAGGCTGGACTGAGGGCTTGTAGGCCTGTTGTAAGGCAGGTCCTTACCAGACATCACCAGCAACAGCGTCGCCTATGGGCACAAACCCACCTTCACTGGACCAGACAGGACTGGCAAAAAGTGCTCTTCACTGACGAGTTGCAGTTTTGTCTCACCGGGGGTGATGGTCAGACTTGCGTTTATCATCGAAGGAATAAGCATTACACCGAGGCCTGTACTCTGGAGCGGAATCGGAGGGTCCGTCATGGTCTGGGGCAGTGTGTCATAGCATCATTGGACTGAGCTTGTTGTCATTGCAGACAATCTCAATGCTTTGCGTTACAGGGAAGACATCCTCCTCCCTCATGTGGTACCCTTCCTGCAGGCTCATCCTGACATGACCCTCCAGCATGACAATGCCACCAGCCACACTGCTCATTCTGTGCATGATATCCTGCAAGACAGGAATGTCGGTTTTCTGCCATGGCCAGTGAAGAGCCCGGATCTCAATCCCATTGAGCACGTCTGGGACCTGTTGGATCGGAGGGTTTGGGCCATTCCCCCCAGAAATGTCTGGAAACTTGCAAGTGCCTTGGTGAAAGTGTGGGCTAACATCTCACAGCAAGATCTGGCAAGATCTGCAGTCCATGAGGAGGAGATGCACTGCAGTACTTAATGCAGCTGGGGTGGCCACACCAGATACTGACTGTAACTTTTGATTTTGACCCCCTTTGTTTAGGGTCACATTATTCCATTTCTGTTAGTCACATATCTGTGAAACTTGTTCAGTTTATGTCTTGGTTGTTGAATCTTTTAATGTTCATACAAATATTTGCACGTTAATTTTGCTGAAAATAAAAGCAGTTGAAAGTGTGTGTGTGTGTGTGTGTGTGTGTGTGGATTATTGTGGCTCAAACAGTAATGTTTTAAAGTGCAATTTCAGAGACAGAGAGTCAATGAAATTACAAAAATAATGACTGTTTACAAATGGGTTTCCTTGAACATTTCCCCAGTCTTCCATTGGTCATCAAACAGATAGTCCCACCCTAAACGCATGCCATTAGTTGAGTCAATAACCTCCAATATCTTATAGTTATAGGAAAAAGTTTTAATAGGAGAAAATATTAAACACATTTAAACACTACAGTATTGGGGAGGCTTTAAAGTTATTTAATTTTAAAAGTATCTTTTACAAGGAAATGAAAAAGTTTCTTATTTATTTTCTTTTCTTTTTACTTTTGATATTGATGTTCCAAACATAACAGACATTGTTATCTCTAGGGTGTACAGTTAACGTGGTCCACCGCATATTTATTTGTTTACATTCTGTACACTGAAAGACAGAGGGGAAACAATCTCAAGAACTTTCCCTTGTGCGGCCTCTGTTTCAAGATCTCATTGATATTTTATTTCTGCCTCTCATTATAATGCTTCCCTTTGCTTCACTCTCAGTCAGCAAGATCTGAGGAGAAAACCGATTGATGCTGAGCCAGTTCATCAATCCAAGCTATAAATAGAAAACACTGTACCCTAGTAATGGGGTTGTGAAATATTTAATTAATCTAAACACTTGCAACCTCTTGCCTCTAACTGGGATTCCTGCCAGCTGCCTGCCTATAATACACAGAGGAAAAATCATAGAGGTAAAAAGGGAATAAATAAAAGATGATGTCAGAGAAGACATTAAGAATGTCAGAGAGAAATACAGGGGGGGGGGGGGGATGAGATGAGAGTAACTGTAGCCATGCATTTGAGAGATAATGATATTTAATGGGATAATTCACCCAAAAGTGACCAAAATAATCTGTTTTTTTTTTTTTAACTATAAAATACCTAAATACCTAATTCTGTCATAATTTACATTCCAAATTAGTGAACTTCGAGGAATTGTTCACTCAAAATTTTAAATTCTGTCTTCATTTACTTGCATTCATAGAGTTGCATCCAAATGCTTATGACTTTTTTCTTCTCTGGAACACAAATTGAAATGTTTTGGGGAATTTACATTTATGCATTTGGCAGACAATTTTATATAAAGCAACTTACAGTGCATTTATTCCAGGGACAATCCCCCCAGAGCAACCTGGAGTTAAGTGCCTTGCTCAAGGACACAATGGTGATGGCTGTGGGGACTGAACCAGTGACTTTCTGATTAACAGTTATGTGCTTTAGCCCACTGCAGCACCACCACTCCACACTGTTTAATGTTCACAATGCTCTCCATCATGCACTGATAGTTTATGGGTACTATAGGCTGTCAAGCTCCGTAAGGACAAAAAGGTCCTAGAAAGCATCATAAAACTGATAAGTACTATAATTCAAGTCTCCTGAACACATATGATAACTTTGTTTGATGGAAGGTGATATCAACCGAAAACCTTGCACCTAAAAACTTGCCCATCAGCAATTTTCTCAGTTTTCATGGGATTTTCCTTGACTGTAGTTGGAACATGCAGTCAAACAGCACCTACCAACACCTCACCCCTTCCATTCCCAGAGGTGACAGCAAACGTCCAGCCTTGTCGATATCTCCTATACTTCAGAATTCCCCAATATAGCTGTAGATAAGCAGAGAGTGACAGTAACTTGAGGGTTCATGAAGTCTCATATCTTTCAGCTCAGTTAGAAATAGGCAAATCAACATGTGTCTGAATGATGATATTTCTTCCTAGATGCCATCTGTTCCTTAGCACCAAACAAGCAAGAAAAATCTGTTAGAAGTTAGGGCTCAGTTACAGCTACTTCTTTCTGTAGATGTTTTCATTTGATTTTTTCACATTAAGTTCAAGGCTTTCAGTGTCCTGATAGGAGGGTTGTTCTGTCCTGTTCTGTAGGGTTTGTATTGCTCTGCAGTGCAGGCCAATATAATTGTTCTTGATGGACATTATAATTTGCATTGGCAAGTAAAGGAGGCTCATAAACTCTATCAAACCTAATGGCTAATTGTGTAAGCACACTTCTATTCCAGCAGTTTTGCTTTGCTGGAGTGTGATGAATATATGACCGTAATGGCAAGATGAGATTTAACATTGAAGTTGTATCTTTGTGTGCTATGTTTGTGTTGACTGTTTCAAGGATGCCACCCATTACAGATTTTCCTTGGAAAAAAGAGAACAGCTTGTCAGATGCAAATTACAGTCCATCTGCTCAAACAGAAATGTTTGCTTTTACTTAAAATTGCCATCAAGTGTCGCAGATGAATTTTCTAAAAATGGTCAGATAAAAAGAGATATGAGAGAGAGAGAGAGAAAATTCTCTCATCATTTTCTCACCCTCATGCCATTCCTGATGTGCATGACTTTATTTCTTCTGCTGAACTCAAATAAAGATTTTTAGAAGAATATCCCAGCTCTGTAGGTCCATACAATGCAAGTGAATGGGTACCAACATTCTTAAGCTCCAAAAGCAAATAAAGGTAGCATAAAAGTCATCCATAAGACACCAGTTTTTTAATTCATATAACAGATCATTATTTATGTTATTGTTTACTATCAATCTCAACTTTCACTTTCACATTCTTATTATGTTTTGGGTGATTTGCATTCCCCTTGCATCTTGCCACCTACTGCTCAAGGAGGATAATTTATGGCAAAAAAGGACTTAAATAATTATCTGTTTCTCATCCACACCTAACATATTGCTTCAGAAGATATGAATTCAACCACCTGGGTCGTATGGATTATTTTATGCTGCATTAAATGTGCATTTTGGAGCTTAACATTTTTGGCAACCATTCACTTAAATTGTGAGGACCTACAGAGCTGAAACATTCTTCTGAAAATCTTTGTATTCAGCAGAAGAAAGAAAGTCATACACATCTGATGGTATGAGTGTGATTAAATTATGAGAGAAGTTTCATTTTTGGGTGAACTGTCCTTTTAAAGTCATGGGCCATTCAACAAAACAAATATTATGTGAATAATATTTACCAACATATATCTACAAACAAAATAACCGACTAATCACAAGTATTTCACTTTTGCAACCAGCACCAGTTTTAAGATAGTGTGTTTTGACATGGACTGAACATTTTTCAAATACCAAGAATACCAACATTTGCTCATGAGAACTTTCCCATTGTCAACACTTTATGGTGATCCTGTCATGCATTGCCAGTGTTTTTCTTTGGCATAGCATAAGCTTATTCACTTGCACGGCAAACATAAGCTTAATATTTTCACACTGGGTCAAGAGGCTGCTGCGGCACACAATGTTATGTAACATGTGGATTAGAACGACCTTATCAGAAAACTGTCCTCTATTTATATACTGTGATCCCCAAAAATGAATGGGCACTTTTTTATTTTTAAAAGCTGGTGGATGTTCTCCCTGTAAGTCACAGATGCACACTGAGTTAGCAGTATTTTTTCAAGTAGTCGAGTGTAGTGAATGGTGCATGCCAATAATAATACAGATGTTAGTCATGCGCAGTGAACTAAACTTTATATTTATCATCCTGGAGATGGAACACTTAAATTTATGTTTAAAACAACTGGCTTCTTTGGTTGCCAGAAATTCACAGTAAAAAATGTGGTGACAATGTTTCAGGTATTATGGGATGGCATTTTGGTGCCTGTATATTTTACAGTCCATAACTGTATCTTTGACTGAAATAATGTTACTATACCAGCCTACCTGAACTACTAAAGTCTGCGTTATTTACTATACTGATGTGGTAATATAGGACGATTCATATTTGAAAGTTCATAAAATTTGCCTTTCAATGAACCATAACTAATAAACATATACAGACAGTACAAAGTGTCACCCACACAAAGACAAATTATTATCAGGATAACAAAAATGACACTAAAATGATGTAGTAAATATTAACTAAACCACTTAAAATGTTTCATAAACACCATAAATTACATAATTAATAATAAAAAAAGGAAAATAAACATTAAATGAATAACAATATTAGCAAATGTGACATGTCACACAGGGACTTCTGGAACAACTTTTAATGGCCCTGGCACACTCACTGTGAAGTGCTTCTTTGTTCTTCACTCAGAGCCAAAAAGAAGGTTTAAACAGCTGAGCAACGACACACTGTTTGCGAACATTCAGATACCATCCACACATTAAAAAGTGTAATGAGTGACTTCATGCCTCATTCTATGAATTCACACGAGATCAGTAAAAGAAGCTGTTTTAACCACTCGAGGATTATTTTAAGTAATTTACAGTATATGTAGTAGATAACGTGTAATTTGTAATGTTTACCTTGTGCATTCATGGTGCTAACATGCTGTACACAGTCATAATACACACCGATTACACTCTGTTGATGTAATTTATGATGGTACTGATATTACTGCAAAGTTGGAAGAATACAACAGTGTTAATGGGTAGAATACAGACAAAAGAATCATAAAAGGCATATCTTACTTTGGGCAGAAGTGTGAATGTCATTCGCTGCATATGGAACAAGTTAATTGGGCACTTTAGAGTATTTGAGTAGATTTGATTACTTTTGTAGACTAATTTAAAAAAAAATCGCATGACATTTCCTTGGGAAATGTCTCTATGCGAACAATGGTACAGATGTAGGTAAGTTTGCACCAGCTCGCTAACAACTCTGCACACCTGTGTGTTCATGTAGACTGATCTTAACTGACTAAATGGGAGTAAGCTGTCAGCCTCAAAGTGGGTGGAGTGCCAGGTCACACCTACTGATGATGTGGACCAATGGCAGTAAGAAGGTGTTTAGCAGTCCATAAGACTCTTGCGAGCTGTTACGAACCACTGAAACAAACTCAAAAACACCTTCTTTTTGGCCAGATTTTGTTCTAAATGACTTCTCACTTGTTCATTTATCGATTTCATAAGAATAATGCAGGGTTTTTGCTGATTCACCATTAAATTAAAGGTGCGCTCAAAAAATGTTTACTAGTTAAAAAGGTTTTACACGTAAAGAAATGCTGTGACACACTGCCCCAGACCATGACGGACCCTCCACCTCCGATCCCGCTCCAGAGTACAGGCCTTGGTGTAATGCTCATTTCTTCAATGATAAACGTGAGTCTGACAATCACCCCTGGTTAGACAAAACCACTTTTTGCCAGCTCTGCCTGGTCCAGTGAAGGTGGGTTTGTGCACATAGGCGAGATTGTTGCCAGTGATGTCTGGTAAGGACCTGCCTTACAACAGGCCTACAAGCCCTCAGTCCAGTCTCTCTCAGTCTGAGAACTGATGGAGGGATTATGCGTTGCCGGTGTAACTCCTGTACCTGTCCCGCAGGTGTGATATTCGGATGTACCGATCCTGTGCAAGTGTTGTTACACATGATCTGCCACTGCGAGGATGATCAGCTGTCCTTCCTGTCTCCCTGTAGTGTGTCTAAGGCATCTCACAGTACGGACATTGCAATTTATTGCCCTGGCCACATCTGCAGTCCTCATGCCTCCATGCAGCATGCCTAAAGCACATTCACACAGATGAGCAGGGACCCTGGGCATCTTTCTTTTGGTGTTTTTCAGAGTCAGTAGAAAGGTCTCTTTAATGTCCTCAGTTTTTATAACTGTGACCTTAATTGCCCACCGTCTGTAAGCTGTTGGTGTCTTTACGGCCATTCCACAGGTGCATGTTCATGGAAAACGTTGTTTAAACCCTTTACAATAAAGATCTGTAAAGTTATTTGGATTTTTACAAAATGATCTTTAAAATACAGTGTCCTGAAAAAGGGACGTTTCTTTTATATACATTTTTTTTATATTATATATATATATATATATATATATATATATATATATATATATATATATATATATATATATATATATATAAAATACGGACCTACTGTCCAAGCTGAGATCTGAAACATTCTATGGTCTTCATATTGTTCTTTAACAGGACATAGTCCGTCTGAGAAAAACTACTCTTTGCATGAAAAGGCATTGAGAAGAAGGATGTGTGCTATGAATATAAAGTGCTCTTTGACCTGAAACATATGTTGGTGGAAAAGTTCTAGAGCTAAGCAGGTAAATTCATGTTTTTAAAGATCTTAAAAAAAAAGAAGAGTAGTCCAAATGATAACACATTCTATTGTAATACTTTCAGACATTCAAATACACCTGAAGTGGTAGCAAATTGGCTAAAATTTGCTCATTGCTAATTGTGGTAGTCCTAAAGCCTTATGAATCCACTGAATAGGATCACATATTTAATGGTACTTTTCCGGTCATTGACTGAGTGGAACAAGATTAAACTGTAAGTCAATTTTGCCACAAACATTATGTCAAATTAGATGCCCAGTACAGTGTAAACATAGTGTTCCTCTGCAGGATTCTGGGCACTTCCATTTGCTTAGTGAGAGCTTTTGTATGTGTGTGTTTTTAAACTAATCTGACTGGAGTCAAAGGTCACAGTTTATACTTCCTACTCAATATAACTGCATCATTGCTTCTTGAAAATGGTTACATGCACTGTAGGCTTCAACATTACCATGAGACAGCAGATGTATACTCTTAATAATATTAATAATGCCAATCCTTCAATTTTTGAAATGTCAGCATAGTTTGAAAATAGATATGCTTGGACATCCTTCAGATGAAATTTGTTGATTTTATATGATATTTAAAGGGATAGTTCACCCAAAAATAAAATTCTCTCATAATTTACTCACCCTCATGCCATCCCAGATGTGTATGACTTCCTTTCATCTGCTGAACTCAAATGAAGATTTTCAGAAGAATATCTTAGCTCTGTAGGTCCATACAATGAAAGTGAATGGGTGCCAAAAATTTGAGCTCCAAAATACTCATAAGGGCAAAATAAAAGTACTCCATACGACTCTGGTGGCTAAATCCATATCTTCTGAAGAGATATGATAGGTGTAGGTGATAAACAGATCAATATATATATATATATATATATATATGTCCTTTTTTCCTTCACTTTCACTTTCTCCTTCTTCTGTGTTTGGTGATTTGTAGTCTTCGGGCATATTGCCCCCTACTGGGCAGGGAAGAGAATATATGACAAAAAAAAAAAAGTTTTGATCTGTTTCTCACCCGTACCTATCATATTGTGTCTGAACACATGGATTTAACCACTGGAGTCATATGGATTATTTTTATGCACTTTTTATCTGGATTTCGGGGCTTAAAAATTTTGGCACCCATTCACTTGCATTGTATGGGCCAACAGAGCTGAAATATTCTTCTAAAAATATTAATTTGTGTTCTACAAAAGAAAGAAATTCATATACATCTGCGATGCCAGGAGGGCGACGAAATGGTGAGAGAATTGTATTTTTTGGGTGAAACTATCACTTTAAATTAAATATTGACTTTATGGAATACTGTATCACTCAAAGAACAAAACAAATGGAAATTTCTATTAGATTTCTTTTCTTCCACATTTAGGAAAATGCAATCTAATGCATTTTTGTGGTTTGCCTAATATAGTATTCATACTATAATGAATGAAGCGTTTTTATTATAGAAGATGCATTTTGAATAGTTTCAAATGTTGTTGAACATATACTGTGTGCATGTGTGAGCTCCAATGTCCAAGTGAAATGTCCACAGAGTGATGCCAAATGCAGGTTGTATTTTTACTTAAAGATATAACATAGTCAAGAGGAATGCATATTTCTTTTTTATTCTACACCTTCTAACCCAAACCTCAACCCTAAGCCTTATACAGACAGTGGAGGAAACATGTAATTTAAAGCAAAAATGCAACCTTTGCATTCGCCATTGTTTTTGTGAATGTGTTTACTTCCTGGTTCCCATGGGACCAGAACCCATTTGTCATAGATTGCTCGCTTAATGCATCAGTTGCACAAGAGGTTATTCCATTTGAATTGATGCAAAAATGCCAGATGGAGGAAGGTGCTTTTTGTAATTTGACAAAATGGGTTATTTTCAGGGTACAGGAACTTTCGGAAGCAACATGTTGATTTCCCGGATGATCATTTTAAAAGGAAGGTTTTCTGTTTGCCAGGCATGAAACATGTTCACATCACTGCCAAACGTTGATCAATATTAGCTTGTTTGAAATAAGATCCACTCCAGCATTATTAAGCTTGTTATGCTGATTCCAAAATCACTTTGGCAAAGAATAGCAGAGACCCATGGAGGAAGCTTGAACAATGTGAACATGGAATTAGTAAGTATTCAGAGTGCACATGTGCCTTTGATGTAGATTTCACATTGCCCAAAGGACCCATAATTTTAGCCACCATACCTCACTGTGAGAAAGTGTGACTGTCAAGGTGAAAAGACAATGGCAAAGGGGAAAAGGAAACAAAAGTCCATTTGGGAAATGAAATACTAAAATGTATTTGTACTTTTAACTTGTGATGTCTCAACATGAACCATGATAATTCAATGTACCATCTCTGGCTAAAAAATGTCTAACAGCTTGCAGCTAACATAATCAGGAAGCAGTATAGAGTTAAACATTCTAAATCTCTCTAAATCCTTACACTTACGACATGCATGCAAATGTATATTGCAAACCAAGTGTATATGGATATTATAATTAGCTATGTACAACTCTCTATTGTTTCATGCATGTGCAGATATATTATGCATAGTAGATCACCCCTCAAGCAATGTTGTGCTGTGAAAGAGATTTTCAGTTCCATATCAATAGGAAATAAATTAGGAATGTATGACATTAATGCATTCACAGCTGGAGCATTCCACACATCAAGAAGCCATTATGGAAATTTTGTTTTACTGATGGATAGTCTGAATGACACATTAGAGGAAAACTTTTTGAAATATGTATTTGTCAATGCAACGTGTATAGAAATATGAAAATCATGATCTTAAGCAACCTTGAACTGGATTTATTTATTTATTTATTTATTTATTTTTAACATTTTTCATAGGAGAAAAGCTGCACATAACAAATTTGAAAAGATATCTCTCATCAGAGAATAAAGGGAATGTAACTGGGCAAACAATGTTGTCATAGGGTTATATTTCAGTAACGATGACAAGTTAAAACTTCAATTACACAAATGGCAGTTTTCACTAGCAGTGCTTACCTAGTTCAAACCCCTTTTAAATTAGAATACATCTTATGAATTCTGTCCCCCAACCTAAAACTCCAGTATCATCATATTTTTACACTGTTGGGTAAACAAGTGAAAACAATAAAACCACACCAACCTGCATTCAGGCAAGGGCCAACTGTGAAGGTAGATTTTAACCAAAACTTTAAGTCCACATTTGTTGAATGAATGAATTCAACTGTTTCATGACTTGTTTTGAAACAGGCTGTTTAATGCCAGTTTCAATTGTGGCACTACACATATTATACACATATTATGTGACAACATGCCAATTTTTTCCTGGACAATAACAGTGAGAATGTTCTTAGCAAAGGCTTTTAATGTGTCTGACTTAAAAACTGATCTGTACAATTCTATATAGAGTAAACATTTGGCAGTGCCATTATGATTCTAATTGCCTGTTTTCTGTTTCTGGTCTCAAGAAATGTAAAAAACTCTTAAATGATTGATCCAGATAGAGAACAATGACCATTTAAGTGTTAATTTGGAGTAAAAATGCATTTTTGGCTCAACTTGTGTAGTTGTTGGATTCATAACATCTTAAAAGATATCAATATATCCTTGGTCCATCACTTTATGTAATCTACCCACTAAAGTAAGGCACTGTCAAAAATACCTAGACTCTAAATTACCTGAATTACTGAGCCAAAAGGTTTATTTATTTTTGACAGTTTTTACAAATGTACTCTAAACATCATTATCAGCAAAGAACATGCACCGATGCAAGTGAACAAAATGGAGACCAGAAATTGAAAACAGGCATCCGTTACGAATTGTGGAACACTGCTGCTTTAAAAGAATGTTCCGGGTTCAACACAAGTTAATCTTAAGCGACATAATTTGTGGCATAATATTGATTAATACAAAAATGTATATCGACTTGTCCCTCTTTTTCTTAAAAAAAAAAGAAGCAAAAATCGAGGTTACAGTGAGGCACTTACATTGGAAGTGAATGGGGGTCCATTTTTGAACAATAAAATACTCAATGTTTCAAAAGTAAAGCCACAAGACATAAACAATATGTGTGTAAACATGATTTTAGTGTGACAAATCACTTACTAACCTTTTCTGTGTAAAGTTATAGCCATTATACAACTTAGTTGCCATGATGATGTAGTCAACAAACACTAAAAGCCTAAAATGACTTTAAAAATTGGGATTTAAACAACTTTACAGCTCAAAAAATACACACGTTTTAACAGAAGAATTAATGCAAGTGCGTTTATAAAATTATAAGCTTCACATTTCTGTTAAAACCTCCAAAAATTGGCCCCATTCACTTCCATTGTCTCCATTACCTTCCATTGTAAGTGCCACACTGTATCTTTTGATTTTTGCTTTTGTTTTTATAGAAAATGAGGGACAACTCGACTTTTTTGTGATAATCAACATTATACCACAAAGGCTGTAGATTGAGCTTAACTTGTATTGAACCCGAATTCCTTTAAGGAAAAGGATAGATAAGTCTCCTTCACATTCTTCTTGTGTTTTTGGCGATGCACATTCTTCGTGCATATTGTCACAGGGAGGAGAATATATAGTAAAGAATGTATCTATTTTTCACCCACAGCAATCATATTGGAGGTGTCCTATGGACAGGGGCGGATCTACGGGGTGGCAAAGGGTGGCAGCTGCCACCCCTGGGATACAGTCTTGCCACCCCTGTTGCCACCCCATTTATAAATCAGATAATATTTTTTAAGTATAATTTATGTTCATAGCCTACACGTTGAAGGCCAATGAGACCTGCACCAAACTCCTCTCAAACAGAAATCGCCGATTTAGAATCCCCTCCCCCTCACAATGGTTTCACCCATCACCAGCACGACAGCGAGGCGACCCCCGTGAAATTTGATCAGTCAGTCACCAGGACAGCTTGGACAGTACATCGGAGTGAGCAGTGAGTTTTGAGGTAAGTTTTTGACACCAAGTCGAAAAAGTCCATAGCAGACAGTTAACCCAACCCAACAACCACATTGTTACGTTATTTACATCCGCAAGTTTTCCATGATCGTCAGGTCAGATAAGGGTCTAACGTTAGTCTAGCTTTGTGTGTGTGTTTAAACTAACGTTACTGCTGTCACAAAATTGGCATGCATCCACTTTCCCAGCATCTATGACTATCCAATTTTGAAAAATGGTCGACATGCCAAATTAAACTGAGATATCTAAGCGGTGATGCACAAGCACTGCACGTGTGACTCACATGGACACCTGTTATCAACAACATGACCGTTTTCTCTGTGGTTGACGCATTTTGCAGTTAGCCCTAAGTTGCATGACTGAAATTCTTCTCAATCACATTCACAACAAGTAAAAGTAGCCCACTACTTTCAAATAGGGGTGAAACGGTACATATTCGTATTGAACTAAAACAGTATGGGGCGTCACGGTTTGGTGCACAATTTTATAAGGAGGGAGAATACACGGTATAAATAAATAAAACTCTAAATAGCGATAAATTTCGCTCTATTCGCGTTTGGTGTGAACGCATATGAATAAAAATTATGTTTATTCAGACAACTTACATACCTGTATTTACTATCTATTTTCGGTCGAAGTCCACAGTAGACGACTGTCGAGTTTGCGCGCGCGATCATTGGTAACTAATATAACTAATGATCGCGGGCGCGAAATCGACAATTGTGTTCACTCTGAATAAAATCACTCACATGGCTGTTCACCTAAAATTACACATCAAGGATCTAAAGAGGCTAAAAGCAGGTTTAAAACTTGCCCCGTTTAAGTCAACATGGTGCAAATTTTAAAAAGAGGATAACATGATGTAGGCAACACCGATTTTTGTCGTTGTTCTCTGTACTGACAGCTCTCCAAATTTACAAAAAAATTAGCACAATGTTAAAATTGACCGGAGTTCTCCTTTAAGGAAAACAAATATATTGATCTGAAATATAGCAAATTAATTTTAAATTCATTCAGGACAGGTACAATTACCAAAAATATTGCAAGGACTTTTTGTCTTTTTATTAATTTAATTAATAAACTAATTATATAAAACTATTGTCAGTTCACTACAAATAAACTGGTTCTATGCCTTTATTAATAAAACTTATTTTAAAAATACAAGGCTTAAGACATTTATAAAAATGCCTTCTGCATTTTGGTTTTGCTTTTCACTCCATTGTACCGAACCGTGATGTCTGAACCGAGGTATGAACCGAACCGTGATTTCTGTGTACTGTTCCACCCCTAATTTACAGAAATTTGGCAGACTTGGTACAAGACTGTCGGTTTATTGAAGACTGGTATTTCATACAATGTATAAGTGCCATGACCAAACATGCAAAAATCATGATCAACTAGAGAGAAAATAAACAGTAACATTGTTAACAGCTGTTCATGGCTCTGCAGCATTGTTAGTTAAAAACTTTTCATGGTAATACACAATAGTATGAATCTAAAAGTATTTACATTTTACTAAGGATTAAGATTCAATTGACATGGATAGATTAATTGGAATTGTATGACATGGTTTTAACCAACATGCTATTTTTACGTTTGACAAACTGCAGGTCAGATTAGGATGCAAAATGAAAAGGTTTGGCATAGCCAAGTTCTTTCAACCCAAGAAAAAAAGGGGGGAACTAGACACAGGTGGAGAAGACAGGGAGAGAAGGGAGACTGGAGAGAAGTTCGACAAAGATGAGCAGCACAAGAGACTGGAGCAGACCGAGGGCCAGAAGCAGACCAAGGTTCAGGAGCAGCAGGAGACACTAAGGCGGACCGAGGGCCAGAAGCAGTGTGAGGGGCAGGAGCAGCATGAGAGACTAGAGCAGACTGAGGGTCATGAGCAGGACGAGGGGCAGGGTAGTATGTTTTGACAGTCATGGTTATCATTGCAACAATCCTGCATTATAATCTTGTTTCAATCCAGATAACCTAAATGTATTGATGGCTTATGGTGAGTGATTCAATCTGTCCATATTTCCTCAAAACTCACTAGAAGACATCATTTGAGTTTTGTTTTTTTATCTCCTGGGGAGCATACCCCCAAACCCCCTAATAATTGCTTTTTCACAAAGTACAATTTAAGTATAGACTGCACAGACTGTGGATAGTGATTACACAGAGAAAGGGTCCACAATTCACAAATTAAGACCCACGCCATCCAAAAACCCAGCTACATCTCTCATTTGACTCCCACTCTGTGTAATGTAGTGTAGAGAACAAAATGTAATGAAAACCGTTGCATTTTAAATTATGAATAATGTCCATGGCCCCCCTCCTGAAACCTCATGCCACCCCTTTGCCACCCCAGGGAAAAATCTCTAGATCCGCCACTGCCTATGGATTAATTTTAAACTGCTTTTATGTGCTTTTGGAACTTAAAAATTTTGGTAACCATTCTTGCATTGTGAGGACCTACAGAGCTGAAATGTACATCTAAAAATCTCGGTTTGTGTTCTGCAGAAGAAAGAAAGTCGTCCACATATGGGAGGGGGGGATTAACATTTGCAGTTCATTTTTTATAGCATTTAAAAACGAGGGTTTCCTGCGCGGGATGCTGAAAAATAGTCGTCCAGCGCATCACTAAGAAGGGAAAAATGGGGAAAACAGCGCTGACGGACGTAAGAACATGTTCGGTGTGAACGTCCCCTTATGGAGAGCACGCCTATGAGTGAGCGCGGTCATGATGAGAGCAGCCTTTCCAATTATTCGTGTGCCCTCTCTGGACACTCCCTTCTCACTTCAGTGCTAAACAACGAAATCCAGCGTTGGATTCCAAGAGACCGCTCGGATGGAGATTTAAAACTCGGCAGAGCCATGACTGTCCAGAAGAGCAGGTGGAGGGGCGCGAGCGCGTTTAGTGTCATGATTAACGGCCGGTGTGCTAATGAGAAAAACAAGACAACAACTCAAGTGGAGCAACACTAAAAACAGCTGATGAGGAGCTGCAAGAAGAAGATAAAATTTGACAAAGTAGTGAGTCATTTTTAAAGATTTCTACATTGTATCACCTCGCAAAAAAAAAAAAAAATATATATCTTGTATTGTTTTGCATAGTTTATTTGGCATGCTGCTAAAAAGTTCTTGATTTTCTCTTTCGTTGGAAGGCGACAGAATTGGACATGCATTGCGTGAATCGGTCTGTGCTTTAGTAGACAATTGATGGATCTTCTATTATTATTATTCTGTGAATAGACGTTTGTATAAGATTTGTTTAAAGGAAAAATCTGGAGTCCTAAATTTGTCATCAAACTTGTCTTACCTTGCGTAAAATCACAGCTCCCACTGAAAACAGTGAGGAGAACATCATGTTCACATTCACTGGTTTACTAGAGAGGGTTTTCACACTTGGCTGGAACACTGCAGAAGCCAGGTGTGATCGCGTGAAAGAACAGCATTAATATCCTGGCAGATGAAGTACCAACTTCTAGTCTGCTATGGTGTGCATTTAAATAAAAATGATGCTCCCAAAGAGCCTACAAATATCCATGATAATAATCTGTACTGTTTCAGTTTAAAGTTCCCAAAATGGTGTTGTACCTTGAATGCAAACTCTGATGTCAAGATCACAATGTTACAATCTCTCTCTCTCTCTCTCTCTCTCTTTGTTCCCCCAGTGGCTGCACCTGATCTTTTAGACCCCAAATCAGCCGCGCACAACACCAAACCACGGTTATCTTTCTCCTCCAAGCCCATTGCATTCAACTCGGAGGATGATTGTGACACTATAACCACCGTAATGAAGTGGAAAACAGTAGTGGTGATTTTCCTGGTGGTTGTTCTGTACCTGATCATTGGAGCCACAGTCTTCAAAGTCCTGGAACAGCCCCAGGAGAGCTCGCAGAAGTACCTCATCGCAAGTGAGAAAATTGACTTCCTCTCCAGGCATGCCTGTGTCAACGTGTCTGAGCTGGAGGACCTGGTCAAGGTACAAACCTTAACAGTTCACTAGATGCAGGGTAAATACATATTAGGATGAACTTAATGCAGAGTAATGGAAGAATATATGCATAATAAAAGATGAATGGTGATTCTTATATAAACCTGTCAAGAATATGTCCTGGTCATGTTTAACCCAAATCAATATAAAAATAAAATATGCAATTATAATTTTCACAAAGAAAATGAAGCCTTCTTTTAGGATCATTAAGATGTTTTGCATGTGACATTATTTTCAGGACACTTAAGCTCATATTACCGGCCAATTCTCACTACCGTAATGTGTCAGGACATTTTACCTTTTACTATTCCCATTGTTTTCAGTGAGGATTCTCATTTCATTACTGTAAAAGTCTGTATTAGGTAAAAAATGCTGTTGAATATTTTTTTTCCATGTTACTGTAATGAGAACATCTGTTGTAATGAATATAATTTTTACCATTGCGGTAATGAAAATTGGTGGGTAAATGTGCTTAACTGTCACAAAAATGAAGTCACAGTGGACAGAATATAATTCTTAATGACCCCAAAAATAGTCTTCATTGTCTATATTCAAAATATAATTTCTTATTTGGATTTTGCAGTAAAATAGGACTAGAACATTTTCTTAACAGGTTTTGTAAAAAAAAATAACCACATGTTGTTCCAAACCCATCCATCTTAAAAAAAAATAATAATAATAAAAAAAAAACTATTTGGTTGAACTTAATTCAGTCATGAAAAGTAGTTCCACATGTCTGAAATGAGTTTTCTTAAATGAAAATTACCACTTAATTTCAACTTGAAAACTTCAAGAAAGTAAACCCAAGAAAATATAACATATTTCAAAATAACTATGCTAGCTAGTGACAGGAAATGTTAACATGCAACTCAGTCACTAAGATATGGTTCTCACAGCTATTGCTCAATGGATAAAGCAATATGCAGAATACTCAAAATATAACAACAAAACTACAACATTAGAAGAATTCTTCTAAATCTCAAAACAACAAAACTTAAAACACTAACAAATCTCCCCCTATATGTTCATCAAGCACAAAGACACATAAAATAACACTCAATTTAAAAATGTACTCTCCTTGTCGATGCAAAGCATGCTGGGAACTAGAATCCTGTGCCCAGTTTTAGTTAACCAAACAAAAATTGCTCATGCTGTCCCAATGCAAATGGATGGA
This sequence comes from Moxostoma hubbsi, assembly GCA_032164185.1. Lineage (NCBI taxonomy): Eukaryota > Metazoa > Chordata > Actinopteri > Cypriniformes > Catostomidae > Moxostoma > Moxostoma hubbsi. The sequence continues at coordinate 22,153,720 of JAVLUX010000023.1, read as the reverse complement.
GAAAAGCTGACAAGACACATTTTATAGTTAACCAACTTAGGTAATTTAAGTTCCCTTGGTTGCATGAATTTATTGAGTGATATGAACATTGTTATCTTTTCAATGCAAATTTTAGTCTGTGTAAAACATGTTACATTTGAGGGAATATTTAATTTTGTATGTTAGGTTACACTGTCTATCCTCTCTAGATATATTCCTGTACTCTGTGCCTCTCTGGCAGCCCATAATTGTACATTTTTCAACCCCAGCAGCCAGATCATTCCCCTCTTGGTCGTTGCAATAAATGACAATTTAACACTGCATAAACCTACTGGCTGGATTCTCCTGCAGCCAGCTGAGAGCCGGAGGCTTCCGGAGCATCTCTTTATATGATATGGGTTTCATGTATGTAGGTCGGGAGGACTCGTGCAGATGTTTACTCACTTTGACCTTGTGTGTACACATACTGGTTAAGTTGTAAAATGTGTTAGTATTGTTGTACAGTGTTTCATTAGCGAGCAAGGGGTCCCAGCGTGCAACTCCCGGCCCATATACACTTAAACATGTTTTTTAAAAACCAAGAAAAACTACAACTGTGACAACCAGTGATCACCATTCACATCATCATTTAGCATTTCACTGCATACAAAAAGCAGCTTTGACATTTTAATAACTCCTTTTGTGTTCCATGAGTTTCTAGTAACATGGAAGATAATGACAGAATCTTCAGTTTGAAGCAAATATTAGTGGGGCATGTTGTCATTCTATATGGGGTAAATTGTCACAGTGGAACCTGTCATTAAACCAGTGGCTAGGTTTCATGTAAACACTGAGGGGGGCACGTTCCCACATCATCTCACCAGCACTAAAACAAAATTGATGTCTCTCTTTAATTGTGTGCCTGCATTAAACAGCCTATTAAAGGCTTTTTAGCCAAATATAAAAAGCAAAACAGCTTTGAGGCACAAAATTAATTTCACAATTAATGAAAAACAAAAATGGAAAAGGTAACATATAAAAATAAAGCAAAACAGCTTTGAGGCACAAAATTAATTTCACAATGAATGAAAAACAAAAATGGAAAAGGTAACATAACAATATTAAACTATTGTTCTCAACAAATGTTGTGATTTATAAATCTCATAAATGTGACATTTAAAGAAATGTTTTTGGTTCAATACAAGTTAAGCTCACATGACAGCATTTGTGGCATAATATTTATTACCACAAAAATTCATTTTGCCTCATAAATTGAGTTACAGTGAGGCACTTACAGTGGAAGTGAATGGGGCCAACATGTTTAGGGTTTAAAGGCAGAAACATGAAGCTATAATTTAGTTAAAGCACTTACATTCATTCTTGTGTTAAAACTCATGTATTACTTGAGTTGTAAAGAGAATTTTTACAGTCATTTTAAGGTTTTAGGATTTGTTGACATTACATCATCATGGCAACGAAGTTGTAAAATTGGCCATAAGTTTACACAAAAAAGGTTAGTAGGGGATTTTATTACTCTAAAATCATGCTTGCATGCATATTACTGTGTCTATACATTTGAAAAAGTGAGTATTTTAACAGTCTAAAATGTACCCCTTTCCCCGTCTCACTTCGACGTTGTGTCGAAGAAGCGACACTAGGTGTCTCTCTCTTGAGCGCCGAATATGCCTCTGATCTATGAAAAAAGGCCAATGAGAAGTTGGCAGACAGTATTTGCATACCCCGCCCCCAGATATACTGGTATAAAAGCGGGGAAATACGTCGAGTTCATTCAGAAAGTTTCTTCGGTTCCGATGGTCGTGTATGGTGTCAGCTGCGAGTGACACACCAGATATCCTGCTTCTGTTCCTCTGACGCTCTGCTTGCTGTTGGATCTACGCGCACTTCAGCGGCTTTTCTCCTTCTCTGAAGAGAAACTTAAAAGAGTTTATTGTAAAAGAGTGATTTTATCTATAAAAGTGTATTTTCCTCTAAAAGAGCAGTACACAGCGGCGTTGAACGTCCTTTTCAGGACGCGTCTTTATAAAGATGCCCTTCCGCCCCTGTGTAGTTCCTGGATGCGGTAGAGTGCTCTCCGCTTCAGACGGCCACAGGCGTTGTCTCGTGTGTCTGGGCAGCGATCACACTGAGGCAGCGTTTGTGGATGGCTCATGTTCTCACTGTGAGGGCATGACCATTGCAATGTTGTGGTCGCAGCTCGCTTTCAATAGAAAGCACGCCACTCCAGCCACCCCCCACATTGCTCCTTCTTCCCACGGGATTGAGGACGATGCGGCTGGCAATGGAGGCAATCTGGGGACGACAGCGGGTGCAACTCCACTGGGTATGCCCCCTCAGACCACCCGCCCCCCAGCACGCTCGTTGACTCCCGTCCATGTTCTCATTGGCCTTTTTTCATAGATCAGAGGAATATTCGGCACTCGAGAGACCCCTAGTGTCGCTTCTTCGACACAACGTCTCGTTCCCTCAATCAGGGAACGGAGGTTAGGTACGACAATTCACTTCCAATGAATGTGCCTCACTGAAACCCAGATTTTTGAAGAAAGGAGGGGCAAGTCAAACTTAATTTTGCCACTATTTATGTAACAAATACTGTCAATTGAGCTTAACTTGTATTGAACCCGGGAATATTCCTTTAAAACACATACCCCCTACCCCACCAAAATTGTGACAACATGCCCCGACCTGACATGAAATATACCTTTATCCTAAAAACACATTTAAACCATTTGGTAAAAACTTGTCTACATAATATAGTTAATCCTTACCTGAACGTATGACAGTGTGGTTTGATTATTTTCACTTGTTTACCAGAACTATAACCAAAAATATAATGATAGTGAAAATTTACTTTGTAGAGTAGAATTCACAAAAAAAATATGATAAATGACGAGGGTTTTAAACTATTTGTTAAAAAATCAACATAGCACTGCGTTTGCGCAATTTTGAATCCAAATCTTATCATTATACTTAGATTATAGTCCTTGTGACATCTTCCCTGTTTGAAAACTAGCCCTGATATTTACGAGAAGTTGCATTCAAAATGCACTTGACTCAATAGTTGGGTATATTTGAATGGGCATTACTTCTCCTGTGGAGTTTTTTTCAAACACTCACGGCAACCTACTGGAATTTGAGAAAACCCTCCTAATGTACATGTAATGAATAACCCTGAGTCATGTGATATCAGAGAGAGAGGGAGAGAGAGAGAGAGAGAGAGAGTTATTTGTTAAGGACCGAGGACAGCTCCACTTGTCTCTGCTTAGTTTAGTTGCTAAAATATGTAAGACGTGGACAGCATACTTATGAAATGAGAACAGAACAACTCCCACAGACTCGCACCAGCTGTTCAGCAAAACTGTGATGTTCCATCAACTCTTTAAAAACATTGTCTTTATTAAGAATTCATTGTAGATCTGATGCTATTATTCAGTCACAAAGGAAAAATATCTTCATGTTTTTTTTACTTCATAAAGTATATCATCATTCCCATTCACTTTTTTGCAGTGTTACACATCTGTGCACTGCAATAGAAGATCAATATACAGTATATTCTAGAGATAAATGCAATGTGAATATTTATTAAGAGTTCAATCAAGTAGAATGATAGTAAAGGGTCATATGTAATTGCCCTTGTTGGTTTGGATGTTTAGAAATGTTTTTTAAAGAGTTGTCCATTGTAATGAACACCAGCCATGTTTCAGATCAGTACGAGAAGACTAAAGAGGATATAGTAAGAGGTCATAGAAATAACTCTTTAATGAGCCACAAATTCCTTTGGATTGAAAACAATCCCTGCTTCACTGTATTAAGGAACTTTAGCCTGTCGGGAACATTGATCAGAGAAAGCTGGAATATTGATAAAAATTTTGTCAAGATCCTTTCTGTGGAAGAGTCACAGTCTGAAACAGTACAGTACAAGTATGTTCTCCCAACTGCACACACAATCGAGCACACATTTGAGGCAGCCATTTACTATAAGTGATTTGACAGTGAATTAAATTACCGACCAACTTCTGTCTTCACTCCCAGCTGGTATAGTAATGTGTGTCGTAAAACCACAGGCTCAGTGGAACACTAATAAAGAACAGAGCTGTGCTTTTGTTAGTAGCTCAAAATGCAGACAATTGGAGCCAGCCATCCTGTTCATTCAGAGAAATGCAGTCTGCTTCAAATTTGTTATGGTTGGCCAGACATCAGCGACTGAGGTTAAACTGGCAATACAGTAACATATAGTATGGTTCAGCCAGGGTATATAGTAAACTGCCAGTTTCTAAGTAATCAAGGGGGGGGGGGGGGTGTTATGTTATTCTAAATGAGAACGTCCCCAAAGTTGTTGACTGAGTTGTGCCGCCTCGTGCCATTTTTCCAAATTGCTTTTCAGTCAGAGTTTGTGAGATTTATTAGTGAAAAGTTTAAAATCTAGAAACAGCCAGCTGTTGGGCAAACGGGTCTTATTAAAGCAGACTCAGTAACAATGACAGTGATCTGTGAAATATCATAATTTATGCCAGATCCTGAGTTTGTCCTGATCCACCAATCCTGATGAAAATTTAAAGAAGCACAAATCTCCAATAATCTTTTGGAAATGGAGCGTTTCAACCCCACAATCCTTTTTGGCCATTTTCAGCTCAATTTGAGCAAAGTGACCAATGAAAGCAGTTCTTTTCTGCAGTGCCAAAAGAACCTGGAAGTGCTGGAGCCATGCGTTTGTTTGTTTGTAAACAGTAATCTTATCAATTGTCCAAATCTGAAGCCATACAATAGTTTTGCGTGAAGAAGAAACCAAAATGGCATTTGGCTTCATTGACAAACTCTACCATGATGCATTTGAAGCTGCTATTTTATAACTCAAGCATGAATGAGAAGACTGATAGAGTGTTGTGAGATCAACTTTTGTGTTATAGATTCTGGTTGCATGAAAACCAGAAAGTAATTGTCTCACAAAGATAAGCATGATTTGGAGAGTGCATTTTCGCTCCAAAATAAAATTTTTACTCCACTGGCGTTGGTTTAGTGTTGGGGTTTGGGTTAGGGGGCAGATTTAAGAAACTGTATTACATAATTTACAACAAAAAATACAACTTGCGTTTGGTACCACTGTGGACATTTACCTGGAAACTGGAGATCACACTTTCCCATACATTCAACAACAATCCCAGCTTCGGCCACTGGGGGCAGTGGTTCAAAATTCAGTAAGCAAAGACCGATTTCAGCTTAAGAACTTTCAACTTAGTGTCGCTGAATTCACAGATCGGTCTTATCATTGTATGGAAAAGAACTGCTCAGGCCTTCTGCTTCACAATTCCTTTCTTGTTTCATAATAATAATATGGCAACGAAATGAGAGTTTTGGGTGTACAATTTTTTCAACAAGAGTTTCTTCTGTGGTCATTCCTCTTGTAATTGTTTTAAACTTACAGTGTTTGGTTGCACTCTTGGAGATTTTTCCTGATTATACCTGTTCTCTTCTCCTCAGAAAGTGGTGGTAGCTATCCGTGCAGGGGTGAATCCCTCAGGTAACCTGTCCTATGAGAGCAGTATGTGGGACCTCAGCAGCTCCTTCTTCTTTGCAGGGACTGTCATCACCACTATAGGTAACAGATTTACTCTTTCCTAACTCAATGTATTTATCAATATGACACCTTTAAATGTGTTTGTGACATTTGGTGGAGAGAAAAAGCAACAGAAAAACATGCCCAGTTGACTAGAGTAACAAGATTCTCTACAATGACCTGAATTAAGGATAATTGTTTTAGTGTTTTGTGTAAAATATAATTTTTGCTCATATGGTAATACCCGACTGATAAAATATGAAAAAATGTCGCCAGTGCCACAAGAAAACATTTACTTTTATTAAAGATAAATTCTCTAAATCAAGTCTAAATATGTTAAAGAACATTTATCTAGTGTAACAGGCTCAATGGAAAGGAGGAGGCGGGTACCGGACGAAGCATTAAAGTAATGCTTTAATAAACTTAAACACACAAACATAAACACATACAGGGCAGCTGCCTGCAGTTCTCTCTCTCCCGAACTGCCGCCTCCGGCCACCTTTATCCCTCTCATCAGCTTGATTAGCCTGATTAGGGGCCAGGCATGCATCATCATTTTGCTGCATGTGTGTGTGTGTGCCTGCATGTGTAAAGGAGGGGAATGTCCTTTTTCTTGGTTTTGGCAACAGCCGCATTGTTCTCAAAACATCTTGTGCACAGCCCTGAGTCAATTGAGCAAATCACAAGGTTATCTAAGCTCTGAGGTTGGAACATATTATTGATGCAAATAATCAGCAAATGCATATTTTGACTTTATCACTTGTAGGGAATTGTGTTAGCATTATTTAATAAGCATGGTTAATGAACGGTTACTAATTATTTATACAGTTTTGACCTTTCTTGAATACATGTGTAAATCACTTTTGAAATCTGCTGGAAGAGTGCCAGGTAGTGGATTAAAGTGCAACCCACCCCCACTGCTCTTTCTCCCCTCCCCCAGCACTCCAATGTCTTTACTAGGTTGTGAAGTGTAAAGTGTAATTAATGAACCAAGCATTTCTGATAGCTTGACCTTCCATTGAGAAGCGAAAGAGGTCAAGGTCTGGGGCTGCTCTACACCACATCAGTACTCTATGTCTCAGATGATGGTGGTCATTTAGTAGAGTAAAAGAGCAACTGACTTTTAGAATAATTGCATGACAATAACTCATTCAGTCAGGTCATTGCTATTGCACATGGCTATCATGTTGTTGAGTGTATTTAGTGCCTTCTGGATATCCACATTTAATTAATATACTGTACAGTAGCTTTTAAATCTTATAAGTGTGCTGACAAATTCACATTTTATGATTTGTCACACCTCACAGTGCTGTAGAAACAGACTATTTAATAGTTCATTGATGCATCTAAGTTTCAGCATTTTATTGATACATTTTATATATTCTAATAAGTATAATTAAGTGTAAAAAAAACACTTTTTGCTTACGTTTTGGGTGGCATTTACACACCCGTGGCTATGCTGGCTGCACTAGTGGTGCTAAAACAATAATGATTTTTATTGCCTTTCACACAAATCACGAGGAAAACGTTTGTTGATTTTAAAACTCGATGCATTTGCCTCACCTGTTTGAGAGAATCATTAGCACAACTCAGTAGACATCTACTCTCGAAACTATTCTTTCACTTTATTTACATTCATTGTATTTACATTAATAAAGCTTGTTATTAAATGGCGCTCTGGAATAATCTATTCTGATTGGTCAATGGTGTCATCTAGTGGTCTGATATCTATGAGAAACAATTACACATCCAGGGATTAAGACATTTTAGACCAGTCATCTAGGTGTTGCACGTCATCTTTTCTGCTTCTTGGATCTCTGTGCAATCTCTACAAGTAAGCTAATAAAATAATTTCAGTCATTACAACTCAAGATTTATGCAGGCATGACAGATTGATTGGATATTGGTCTTGGTGGACTAGATCTGCTACGCTGGTGCTGCTGCTGCGGCAGAGCAAGTACAAGACACTACTGCTAGTAAACACACAGAATTACTCAGTTAAGCATGAGGACATGCAGCTGCTGCTACACAAAAAGACAAAACGCAAGACATGCTGCATCAAGCATGTTCTGAACATGCTACTGCACAAATAGACTCTACAAACAAACCCCAAGTAGCAGATCTAGACATTTGGGGCTGGGGTGGAGGTGGGTTTCAGAAATAACTCTCGCAGCACACTGCAGTGAAACAGGCTTGTCTTGAGAAATTTAAACATTACACAAAGAGAAGGACATAAGTAGATTGGTTACCCAATAACATGTCAAAGGACCAACCAGTTTACACCATGCAAGCTGATTGGCTTAACATGTAAAAGGTGAGCGAGCTAATTGGCTAACAGATAACAAGCTCAAAGAACCCATCGGCTTTTTCCACAGTGTTTCATTGCTGAACTTTGGTCATAATCATATCCATTTATTTATTTACTTGGCAAGTAGTCTTGTAATAGGCTGGATAATGAGGAGTCAGATAAAAAAATAAACACAAACAGAACTCTTTTTTTTTCAGTTGATTTATTTCTTCTCACATAATGTCAACACAAATCAATATTTTATGACCAGTTATTTATTTATTTTTGGTTAGTAGCCATGTAATAAGCGGGATATGTACAGTCTGCTGGATGTTATCACAAAATAAACACTTGCAGGGTGATACAAGACCCCGCTGCTTTGTGTTCGGGTTTATTTTGCGATAACAAGCGGCTGACTGTACATTATCCCTTAATAAACTGCTAATTTGTTTATCAATACTGGACAAAGCAATCCTTCTTTTATGTCACCTAGATAGACCAAGCAAGGTCCTTTATTGTCATTAGAATGAAAACCTGTCGATACCCTCTGTCTACCCCCATTACCAAAAGCTCACACATAAGTCATATTGTCATCTGCTGGTGAGGGCATCATACCATATTTTAAGTTATTTGGGGGTTTTGGTGTGTATTTATATTTCATGCCAATTTCATTCAGTCATATTTTGTATTTATATGCATTATTGTTTTTAGACTGGAGTTGGGTTGGTTTAGGGGTTTTGGCTACATTTAGATTTTGTTAGGCTTTATTGAGACAAAATTATTTTTGAGAAGTATGTTTTAGTCTGAACAGTTGGATTTCAAATAGTTTATTTACTATTCAGAAGGTGGTGTGTATATTACACAAAGCACAGTGACCGTAGTGTCTACAGCCAACATGATCATATGGGAAATCGACATGTTGCTACTGAAAGTTCATGTACCCTAAAATCAAGCCCATTTAGCCAAAGTACTGACATGTGCCATCCCCAATCAAACATTTTTATATCAATTCAAGTTTGAACACAGTGCTACTGATAGCGTTTTGCACAAGCAACCTTCTAGGCATGGGTTCTGGTGTCGTGGGTACAAGGAAGTAATAATGTTTATTTAAATAATTGTGAGCATACTACCACCCCTGGAGTAATGAGTTTGAATCCAGGGTGTGCTGAGTGACTCCAGCCAGGTCTCCTAAGCAACATGGGGTTGCAACATTAATGGTTCTCATAAGTTGTTTGTGGATTGCGGAGAGTAGTGTTAGCCTCCAAATGTGGTGTGTCCGCGGTGTCTTGCACAAAAATCCACATGATAGAAAAAAAAGAAGTGAAGACAACTGAGACTTGTCCTCTGCCACCCGAATTGAGGCAAGTAATCGTGCCACCATGAGGACCTACCAAGTAGTGGGAATTGGGCGTTCCAAATTGGGAAAAATGGGAATTAAAATAAAATAAAAAAATAGTTAGCATGATTCAGTGATTGAATTTTTGCTGTAAAAATGTTCCTGTTGAATGTATTGCAGTGTACATCATTAACTTACTTTTGTGGCCACTATGTGGACATTTCAGAAAAGAGCTTACACATTCCCAAATGTTCAACAACACCTCCAGCTTCGTCCACTGGGGACAGTGATTTTAATTTTGGTAAGGATAGACCCATTTCAACAAATAGTATCCATCTGCAGAGCCATATGTCACGGCAGTTTCAGGCCAGAGGTTCGGGCAGAGCTAATGGAGTCACATCAGTTTCTGGACCTACAGTTTTGAAGTGTAATTTCTTACATTTGTTTTGCTTTATTAGATTTAAAACGTGCTGATTTCAATTTGATGACTATCTTAATCATTTAATGGTAACACTTTTCAATAAGGTTCCATTTGTTAACATTAGGTAATGCAGTAGGTATCAGGAATGAACAATGAACTAGATTTAGCATTATTTATTAATCTTGGTAATGTTAATGGATAAACACACAATTGTTCTTTGTTAATTCATAGTGCATGGACTAATGTTAACATATACTTTTTTAATGTTAACTTTTCATTTTTTTAAAAGATATTAGTAAATGTTACAATTAATATTAAACAAGATTAACAAATGCTAAACATGTATTGCTCATTGTTATTCATGTTAACAAATTTAGTAAATTAATGTTAACAAATGGAAAGTTATTTTAAAGTGTAAGCCATTTGACTTTTATATGAGATATGATTTCCTTTATGTACATTATGTTACAAATAGTGCTTAAAGGAACAAAGCATGTGCATTTAATGTCATATACACTCACCTAAAGGATTATTAGGAACACCTGTTCAATTTGGCTGGTGGTGGTGGTGTAATGGTGTGGGGGATGTTTTCTTGGCACACTTTAGGCCCCTTAGTGCCAATTGGGCATCGTTTAAATGCCACGGCCTACCTGAGCATTGTTTCTGACCATGTCCATCCCTTTATGGCCACCATGTACCCATCCTCTGATGGCTACTTCCAGCAGGATAATGCACCATGTCACAAAGCTTGAATCATTTCAAATTGGTTTCTTGAACATGACAATGAGTTCACTGTACTAAAATGGCCCCCACAGTCACCAGATCTCAACCCAATAGAGCATCTGGATGTGGTGGAACGGGAGCTTCGTGCCCTGGATGTGCATCCCACAAATCTCCATCAACTGCAAGATGCTATCCTATCAATATGGGCCAACATTTCTAAAGAATGCTTTCAGCACCTTGTTCAATCAATGCCACGTAGAATTAAGGCAGTTCTGAAGGTGAAAGGGGGTCAAACACAGTATTAGTATGGTGTTCCTAATAATCCTTTAGGTGAGTGTATATATATATATATATATATTTAATCATATCAAATTAAAAATAAATATTCAATTTCAAAGGATAGCACAAATGTCCATTAAACAATTAGAAAAATAATAAGAAATGTTGTATTGATAAAATGGAAATAAATGAATCATTTAAACTTGTAATCAACAGCAACATTTTAACAGAAACACTCAACCTTTATACAACATATAGACAACTTAAAACACATCAGAAGAACAACTGACTCTTAGGCCCATTTACGATTTAATTCCAGGAAACAAATCTCCAAGTCATCCCTTAAAAGAAAATGAAATGTGAAGGTCTCTGGAAAGTTCTGGTTCTTCAAAAAGATGGCGGATGGCCCTTTCCTTGTCCTCTTCTTCCAACTGTAGGAAACAAAGCTCTTCACCTGTGCCCCTGAACTTCTGTTTAATCTAATGCAGCCATTTCACAACTGTCTTTAATTATCGGTAACTTCTTCATTAGAGAAGAGTAAAAAATATTGTAATTATTGGTTTTAATATTTGCATCCACACATATATATATATGTGGATGCAAATATTAAAACCAATAATTACATATATATATATATATATATATATATATATATATATATATATATATATATATATATATATATATATATATATATATGTGTGTATATATATATATATATATATATATATATATATATGTGTGTATGTGTGTGTGTGTGTGTGTGTGTGTAATATATATATATATACATACATACATACATACATACATACATACATACACACATATATATATATGTGTGTATGTATGACACATACCTTATTGTTGCTGGGAGTGCCTTGTTCTCCATTTGGAAGTAACTTCTGAACAAAGACTTCTGTCCTGTAACATGCATTTTTGGCTGATTTTGAATTGTCGTTCAGGGGGTGGTTAGTGTGGTCTGGAAGGAAATGGGGAGATACCTTTCAGAGATAATTCCAAAGTTCTCCATTTCCTTATAATGGGAAGGTCACACTTGTTGACTGAAAAAAAATAAAATTTTTAAATATAAACTGCAACAACCTCATGAAGTACAATTTAATTACTTGAAGTGGTGATATATTACTTACACGAATAAAATAAAGGGTGCACCCAAGGCAATGTGTTGAGCATACTGAAAAACAACAATAATAAAAAATGTTTTTCAAGAACAGTTCAAATGATATTAAAAGTACTATGCATATGTGTTACAGAATCGTATATCCCAGGTTAAACATGATCCATGCTCTAAAAGTTGAGCTACAGAGCTCCTGCATTTCAACCAGTAGAGATAGAGCAAGGGCGTGTTACTCTGCTAGGAAGGATGAGACAAGAGAGGGAGACAATATTTATTAAGGATCTCGGAAGATATAGAAGAAACAATGATGAACATAAAACACTGGAGGAAATGGGAAATCAAAAATAACTGCAGTATGTCGTGCTAACAAAACAAACAGACAAGAACTGATAATGAGTGAATGAAACGAGAGTATTCATACACAAATGAATAATGAGGGAACATGGAACAGCTGTGGAAGATGGAATGCAGGTGAGTGGAATCAAACAGGTGCATACTGGGAAATTAAGTCAATGAACAAAGGGAAAACTAAACAGTCATTGAAACAGAACTGAAGGTGAGGAAAAAACACAAGGCAGTTTGTGACAGGGTGATATTCCAAGGAAATGATATTCTTTAAGTCAGATTGAATGCACTGCAAGATGTTTTCAATAAAAGCATCTGCCAATTGAATAACCGTTAAAGCATGTGTCCTTAATCTTCCTTCCAAAAAATACTTAAAAAGCTAATTATAGATTTATTTATGTCAAAACATGATTTCTCTATATTCATGCACTGATGGTTGATGATGTGTCTCTGACTGCTGGCATGGGCACTGTTGCACTGATGGTTGATGTTGTGTCTCTGACAGCTGGCGTGGGCACTGTTGCACTGGTGATTGATTGTGTGTCTCTGACAGCTGGCGTGGGCACTGTTGCACTGGTGATTGATTGTGTGTCTCTGACAACTGGAGTGGGCACTGTTGCACTGATAGTGTGTCTCTGACCTCTGGTGTGGGCACTGTTGCACTGGTGATTGATGATGTGTCTCCGATGGCTGGTGTGGGCACTGTTGCACTGGTGATTGATGATGTGTCTCCGATGGCTGGTGTGGGCACTGTTGCACTGGTGATTGATTGTGTGTCTCTGACAACTGGAGTGGGCACTGTTGCACTGGTCATTGATTGTGTGTCTCTGACAGCTGGCGTGGGCACTGTTGCACTGGTGATTGATTGTGTGTCTCTGACAACTGGAGTGGGCACTGTTGCACTGATAGTGTGTCTCTGACCTCTGGTGTGGGCACTGTTGCACTGGTGATTGATGATGTGTCTCCGATGGCTGGTGTGGGCACTGTTGCACTGGTGATTGATTGTGTGTCTCTGACAGCTGGCGTGGGCACTGTTGCACTGGTGATTGATTGTGTGTCTCTGACAACTGGAGTGGGCACTGTTGCACTGGTGATTGATTGTGTGTCTCTGACAGCTGGCGTGGGCACTGTTGCACTGGTGATTGATTGTGTGTCTCTGACAACTGGAGTGGGCACTGTTGCACTGATAGTGTGTCTCTGACCTCTGGTGTGGGCACTGTTGCACTGGTGATTGATGATGTGTCTCTGATGGCTGGTGTGGGCACTGTTGCACTGGTGATTGAAGGTGTGTATCTGACCGCTGGTGTGGGCACTGTTGCACTGGTGATTGATGATGTGTCTCTGATGGCTGGCGTGGGCACTGTTGCACTGGTGATTGATGGTGTGTCTCTGACAGCTGGCGTGGGCACTGTTGCACTGGTGATTGATTGTGTGTCTCTGACAACTGGAGTGGGCACTGTTGCACTGATAGTGTGTCTCTGACCTCTGGAGTGGGCACTGTTGCAATGATAGTGTGTCTCTGACCTCTGGTGTGGGCACTGTTGCACTGGTGATTGATGATGTGTCTCTGATGGCTGGTGTGGGCACTGTTGCACTGGTGATTGAAGGTTTGTATCTGACCGCTGGTGTGGGCACTGTTGCACTGGTGATTGATGATGTGTCTCTGATGGCTGGCGTGGGCACTGTTGCACTGGTGATTGATTGTGTGTCTCTGACAGCTGGCGTGGGCACTGTTGCACTGGTGATTGATTGTGTGTCTCTGACAACTGGAGTGGGCACTGTTGCACTGATAGTGTGTCTCTGACCTCTGGTGTGGGCACTGTTGCACTGGTGATTGATGATGTGTCTCTGATGGCTGGTGTGGGCACTGTTGCACTGGTGATTGATTGTGTGTCTCTGACAGCTGGCGTGGGCACTGTTGCACTGGTGATTGATTGTGTGTCTCTGACAACTGGAGTGGGCACTGTTGCACTGGTGATTGATTGTGTGTCTCTGACAGCTGGCGTGGGCACTGTTGCACTGGTGATTGATTGTGTGTCTCTGACAACTGGAGTGGGCACTGTTGCACTGATAGTGTGTCTCTGACCTCTGGTGTGGGCACTGTTGCACTGGTGATTGATGATGTGTCTCTGATGGCTGGTGTGGGCACTGTTGCACTGGTGATTGAAGGTGTGTATCTGACCGCTGGTGTGGGCACTGTTGCACTGGTGATTGATGATGTGTCTCTGATGGCTGGCGTGGGCACTGTTGCACTGGTGATTGATGGTGTGTCTCTGACTGCTGGCGTGGGCACTGTTGCACTGATGGTTGATGTTGTGTCTCTGACAGCTGGCGTGGGCACTGTTGCACTGGTGATTGATGGTGTGTCTCTGACCGCTGGCGTGGGCACTGTTGCACTGGTGATTGATGTCGTGTCTCTGACTGCTGGCATGGGCAGTGTTGCACTGGTGATTGATGTTGTGTCTCTGACAGCTGGCGTGGGCACTGTTGCACTGGTGATTGATGGTGTGTCTCTGACCGCTGGCGTGGGCACTGTTGCACTGGTGATTGATGTTGTGTCTCTGACTGCTGGCATGGGCAGTGTTTCACTGGTGATTGATGTTGTGTCTCTGACTGCTGGCATGGGCAGTGTTGCACTGGTGATTGATGTTGTGTCTCTGACAGCTGGCGTGGGCACTGTTGCACTGGTGATTGATGGTGTGTCTCTGACCGCTGGCGTGGGCACTGTTGCACTGGTGATTGATGTTGTGTCTCTGACTGCTGGCATGGGCAGTGTTTCACTGGTGATTGATGTTGTGTCTCTGACTGCTGGCATGGGCAGTGTTGCACTGGTGATTGATGTCTTGTCTGCTTAAACACACTTGCCATGCAAAAAGGCAGTGAAAATTGCTGCAATAGGTTTTGCATTGCTGCACCTGCGGTCATTTTTGTCCTCTCAGAATTTTAATATGTCTCTAAAAGTGAAATCATGCACAACACGCATCATTCAGGAGCTTTGACCAACACAACAAAATACTTACAGCACTCAAAAGCTTCCATAAACTCACAACCCATAGGGCTAATAAAACCAAACAAAGGGGAAAACCTGTACATATTCAGAAATATAAAAAAAACGGTAGCAGTGACTTTATCGGAATGCCAACAGAATCTGAAGGGTAATCAATATTTCCCCAGAATGATATTTGATTTAATAAAGCATGACCAAAAATTCTAGCTTTAATAAGAATAACAAGAAACACACCTACAGATTGAGTAGTAAGCAGATAAAAATGAAACAATTATATATAGATTAATTGTTCACCAAATAATGATAGATTTATAAAGATATTTCATGGAGATGTTCTCTGCCATGATTGTTGTTTTGTCATTAGCTCTGGCCCAAAATGCTGTGACGTATGGCTCTGCAGATGGATATATCTAATTTCAACATCAAAAATGTCAACCTACTGTTGCCTAATTCACAATGCGATCAGTCTGCTACAGCTGTGTTTGAATGTACTCTCGCTCACTTTACATACATTTTTTTGAATGTGCCTCTTGAGTTCAGTGCCATGGTGAGATGTCATTATGGACAAATTTCCAGTTTCCCATTTTCTCTTGACATGGACTGCTCCATTATGTCTCTTGTCTCTTGTTTGTTTTTATGGCAAACTATATACAATAGATTGGTTGGACCTGATATTGACTACACTGTCTGAACAAGTGGATCAGATTTTACTGCTGAGGAATTCAAATCCTTGTAGTTAATCTGACAGAACAAGTATGATATTTTTGTACAACCGTGAACAGATGTGCATCACTTTTACAAAAGACACTGTGTGAAGAAATTACATTACTTGTCACCATTGTGCTTTGTGCAATTAATTTAGTCTTTGTGCGAACCAGTTTGTATGGATTTCTTTTTTAAAATTGAATTAGACTTCAGAGAGGACAGATTGCATGAGGAGTGATTGACTCCAGTTAATAAGCCTCAAGGAAAATTAAAGAATAATTGGATGGAGGCTCTGGCAAAATGTCCCCCACTGTTCCACTTGACTCAGGGTGGGCCTGTCCTGTGGCTCAGTTTTTGCTCTTATAATTGCTCAAATACCTGGTATATTAGTACCTACAACCACTAGTGTTCTCTCTCTCTTTATGTCTCTTTATCTCCCTCTGTCTCTCACTCCCTCTGTTCCTGCACTGAGTAAAACTTTCAGGTAAAATCATACAGAGCCCCAATTGTTGATTCCCAGAAAAGTTTCTCAAACCAGCACCATCAATTTGTGTAGTTTATACTTTAATAATACTACATTTTAAGCTAAACCAAAAAGGTAATCCTTTCAAGCAAACTTGATTATTGTAATGAGATTGAGATGAGTCTGGAATTTAAACCAAGTAAGCTATAAAAAAATTGTGACAGGGTAATTTTTTCATCGGTGAATGTGATGTCATGTATAATTTATCTCAACTGACTGTGACCTTGTCTAAGTACTGTGCACTTATTTTTGTTACTCATATTTTTGGCATGATTTCATATTCAAATTAAATTTTTTACGCAGCTGTAATTCATCCCAATTACCGGTACATGTGGTTAAAATTTGTATCTGCTTTGCTTTGCTCTGTCTTTTCATTGGCTAAATTTAGAGGTTAAAACAATCTTCAGTGGGAGACACTGCGTAATATAGCCCTAATGTTCCCTGAGAGATAAATAAGGTGCCCAACCTAAATTCTCATAGAACCGCAGACTAAATCAAATTAAACTCTTTTGAAACACCCTCATCTCTCTTTTGAGTGCTCTATCCTAAGTGGAATTTTCTTTTTTTATTTATTTAATTTTTTTTGGCTATTTGACCAAATTTGTTGAAATAATACTAATTAGATTGTCAACAATATCTTAGAAGATGTTGATGCAACAAAATAATAAAGTTTCAGCCAGTTCAGAATTATATTACATAAATATGTTTTGATTATTATCTGTCAGTCTGTGTCAAATGGGCTGGGAAACAGGGCACACAAAGACCTACTTCCATGCTACTTCTCAGCATTCTCCTAGGTAGTCAACATTGTCAAATAAGTGCCGTAAAATAAGCAAACTATTGTATCATACTTGAGTTAAATTGACAGATAGTTAATCGAAGCCCCAGTACCACCTATGTATAGAAATGTTTCCAACTTTAGGGGGGCCACTTTGTACCCTAAGGAGTCTCTCAATCATCTGGACTTAAAGGGATAGTTTACCCAAAAATGACAATTCTGTCATCATATACTCACCCTCATGCCATTACTGAAGTGTAATCTCAGTAATATCTTAGAATATCTCAGCTCTGTAGGTCCATACAATGCAAAGAAAACACATAAAGGCGTCATAAAATAAATAGTGGATTAATCCATGTATTCTGAAGTGATCTAACCGGTTTTGGGTGAGAACAGACCAAAATATAACCCCTTTTCACAGTAAGTCTTGCCAATGCAGTCTCTAGTCACCATCATGATTTCACGCTTGATTACACTTCTTAGTGCTTTACGCATGCATAGAGTGGTAGATGGTGCTAGAAAGTCAAGTCAAGCTTGAAATCATGAATGCCAAGGAGACTTCTGATATCAATATTTATAGTGAAAACATTAATGTTAAGAAGATCGGTTCTCTTGGGCAATGGAGGAGTCAGGAGACAATGAAGCAGTACAGGCAAGACTTTAATTTTTCTGCTTCAGGTTCTGGGATGACTTAATGCAGTTAATGCATGTAGATACAGACACTCAATCAGATAACAAAAGAAACTATTTAAACACTTAGTCAGAGAACAAATACGCTCAGCAAGCATCGAGTTCGTGCTCTCAGGGTGCTCTCTCTCTCTCTCTCTAAAGAAAGGAAGTCATACACATCTGGGATAGCATGATTGTGAGTAAATGATGAGAGAAATTTCATTTTCGGGTGAACTATTCCTTTAAAGCGGGGGTGGGGAACCCTGCTCCTCTGATTAGGGTTGGAGCTAAACTCTGCAGGACAGTGGCCCTCCAGGAGCAGGGTTCCCCACCCCTGCTTTAAAGGAAAGAAGTTTTGTACATATCAATTCAAATGAGGAGAGCGATGATCATTTTTGAGATATCATACCCTAAACAATATTAAACTCAATTGCCCCTGTCAAAACAAGAACTATGTCAGAAGTAAATAAAACCCCTTGGATAAACGATGATATTCACATTATAAGAAGAAAGTGTAGGAAGGCAGAACATGCTTGGAAATCATCTAAACTTCATGTTCACTTTGAGCACATGAAGGTCTCTTATTGCTGTACCATAAGACTGTTAAAGCTGATAGAACTATGTATTTTTCTGAACTGCCATAACGCTAGGGTTATATTTAATACAATTAATAATCTGACCAACTCTGTGTCTAGTGCTGCTTTTTGTCCAATAGATTGTAGCACTTTTTTTGTTAATAAAGTCTCAAGGGCATCAATTTTTCCCCCTTGACCATATGTGGAAATATCGAGTTACAGGGAGAATTTGTTGAATTCTTTCTCACAAATTTCAGAGTAAGATGTTTATAAGATTGTACAACAGTTAAAACTATAGTTGTCATACAGATGTTGTCCCTTTAAGACTTTTCAAGGAAGTTATTGGGACAATAGGCCCAACTTTGTTGTCTATAGTAAATAGCTCACTTGTGTCCGGATGTGTTCCAGAGGAGTTAAAGACTGCGTTGGAACAACCGCTTTTGAAGAAGCCCTCATTAGATCCTTTGGTTGAAAATAACTATGGAACAATCTCAAAATTATTTGAGATTTTATTATTTCTCTAAAATATTCGAGAAAATTTTATATTAGCAACTGTTGGAGGTAGTGAAGGATAATAATATTTTTTGAAATTTCTGTCAGGTTTTAGAGAAAACCACAGAAACTGGCCTTCTTAGGGTGACCAATGTCTTAATGATAGCAGAGGACGCTGGAATGTGCTCAATTTTTGTTGCTTGATTTAACTGCAGCGTTTAATACAGTTGATAATTCAGTTTTAATTTATACATTGAAGAGATGTGTGGGAATATTTGGGGTGGCTTTAGACTGGTTTGTTTCATATTTGTCGAATAGGAAATTTGTAGTGTCTGTTAGTGAAATTTGCAATGTCAAAAATTCATTGTGGTGTTCCACAAGGTTCCCTGTTAGGGCCAATATTGTTTTCACTATGTTACCTCTTGGTACTGTGATTTAATTGCTATGCGGATGACCTGCTGTTATATTTGTTGTTGAATCCCAGTGATCTGACCAATTTAAATGTTCTTCAAGCTTGTATAGTAGATAGTAGAGAGGCTCAGGACCCAAACACAGAGTGAAACATAAAGTTTTATTTAATACAAAAATAAAAAACAAATGTCTAACATAAAACTCCCAAAGGGGGGAAAAAACAAACACAAACTATCCCGTAGGGGAAAACAAAGTATTTATAATCCAGGGCTGGGTCAGACCGGACCAAACAGGACTGGGACTGGAAGCCAGACCGATTAGCAACACAAGACACACAAGTCTGGAGACAAGACAAACTGGCACTGGACAGCAAAAACAAGGAGACTAAAATAGGGAGGGGAAAAAATTAGTTAACAGGGGACAGGTAAGGCTAATAAACTAATAAAGGGCAAACAAGGAGGTGGGGTATGACATCAGTCAGAGAGACATGCGGCGATACAGAAACAAAACAAAGCCACATACTCTCACAGGACAACGAAACACCGGAATGGCATGAGCGTACATCTCCAAGAGACTAAAGCAATATATGCCCATGCCAACAAATGGAAAAAAAAGCAATGCCACGCATTCTCACTCTAAACAAAACCTTAGTGTACATTGCGAGGCAAACGCCACGTGATGTACGCAACAGGCGACAAAAACAAGACAGGACACCTGTACAAGAGTTCGGCCAACACACACCCCTGACACATTAGACCAAAGTGACCGAACCTCAGCACAACGTGAAAACTGGACGTCAGGACTCAGACACCATGCTCCCAACATGAAACAAGACAGACCGAAGAGCGCATGGCAGGGAATACAACCGAAACTGCACGTTCACACAAAGACAGACAACGAAACACAAGACAGACATGGGACAGTGATGCCAGACTGACAGAGTGACAGGACCGTGACTTCTGAATCTTGTCTTGAACATTTGGCTGTTCCAAGATCCAGATACAAAACTAAAAGTGATTTTTGTAGTGAAGGCCCCATGATAATGGAGCAAACTGCCCTGGGATATTATCTGCCGAGTCTGTGTCTGTTTTTAAGTCTACTTTAAAAACTCATTTGTATAGACTTTCTTTTATTATTATGTGAATGTGTTGTGTTTTACTTTGTGTATTTTGGTTTTATGTTTTTTGAAGCACATTGTGGAAAGGAGCCATAAAAATAAAGTTGTAATTATAAAGTTATTGTTAAACATGGCTTCCCAGATAAGACATTTTTTCCACATGGAAATAATAAATATTTTAGAGGGCTCAAAATATATGAAAATGTTAGAATTTACATAAATCTTAGTCTTAGGTCCCAAATAGTCCATAAATAAATATGAAGTCATCTAAATCAGAGTTTGTGCAGCCACACACAATTCTGTCTGATTTGACACGTACTGACGCATCTATTGGTTTTGCCAGATCAATCCACTTGCTGTTGTATCCACATATTATCTCTAGAATCATTAGGATTAGAGACTTCCTGACCGATTTGCATTTCTTCTTACTGCAGGGTTTGGAAACGTCTCTCCACACACAAAGGGTGGCAGGATCTTTTGCATTATCTACGCCCTCCTGGGCATTCCACTCTTTGGGTTCCTCTTGGCTGGAGTGGGCGATCAGCTGGGAACCATATTCGGCAAAGGAATTGCCAAAGTGGAAAAGATGTTTGTGGTGAGTGTGTCATCAAAGCAAACCAGATCTTTACATCAGTATTGATTGTAAAAATATTTTATATCACTTAATATCACTACTTTTTATTACACAACTTTCACATACCATACTAGATTAATCAGTTGTGCCATTTTGTGGTCAAACATTTTTGTATTATTGACCATTGTCCCTGGCAATCAATATCCAATGCTTGTATTGTGTCTCTCACATAATAGAATAAGTTGAATTTATTTATTTGTTTGAAAAGGGGGATTAATGTTTAGTCTGCTGGCCATTATTGCAAAATAAAGCTCTTCAGTGTGATGCAAGATCCCTCCACTTCATAGAAAGATCAAGACCGCTTACTATCAGGGTTATTTTGTTATAATGACCAGCTGACTGTAACATATCCCTTTTTCATAGGGTGAATCGTTTTATTTGTGCAGTATTTTCTTGCGTCAACACTTTTATTCCTGAGTTCATATCAGGTACGTATCAAAGAAATACTTAGACATAAATTATTATTTTTCTACTTATTTTGAGTAGCACAGTGGCAAAACAAACAAATCCAACAGATTAGACCTATTATGTGAGATATTTTTAGGAAAACAAATTATGTGTATTTACCATCATAAAAATATAGAATCATGAGTTCACAAAAGAACCTGATTACATCTAGACTACACTATTATTACATTTATTTAGGAAAACAGACAAAGCTTTTCATTTGAAATTGTATTGTATTGTCTTTGTTCAATAATCCCCTGTGTCTCAATAATGATTGTTTGGCAGAAATGCATGCTGACTACTATTAGGCTTATTCTGTGCTGCAGAACTCTCTGACACTTCTGATGATTCAATGTAATCACTTAAGTGCCTCTTGTTTACACGCTTTGCACACACTTTCATTTTCTGCTGAGTTGTGTTGTTGAACGTTGCTGTTTTTCTGTGAATTTGCCGTAGTGAATTATTCATTTCTGGTATGTTTATTTCTTTGTTTAGCTCATATCCTGAAAGAAGGATTTTTTGGGCATTAAGTATTTTTTTTCTGCTGCTTTAAACAAGTTATGGAATGAAGATTGATTAGTCGTCCTGTATTTGGCTTTTTTGGTTGTCGGTATCAATTAACAGATGTCTAAAATTAACTTCAGATAACACGTATTCTTGTTTTTAATATGTTTTTGTTAATTTGAGAAAATATTGTGCAAAATAAATGCTATTTTCACATCAGTTTTTCAAGTTTTTATTTCTTTTTTTACATTTGTATTTTCAATTATTATGTCTTTTTACCACATTACCCCGCAAGAAAATAATAATAAAAAAGATTTCCCTCAAGGTCAGTGGACTTCTTACAAAACACAGACATGTTACTTGTGGGTGCGTCTCAATCAGCTCCGTAGTGTAGTTCAGTAGTCAGGGCACTAACCAGGGAGTCAGCAATTTCTAGGGCTGTCCCAATCGCAAAATCGATGAAATTTTTGCTCTCTAAAAATGCCCAGAATGCACTGTAAAAACATGGGAGCGTCATTGCTCACTATGTTCCCTTACTGGAAATGTCTTCTGAGGTTTTGTTTGCAATTATCTTTCATCCATAATGTGCAAAAATTAAATTAAAAATTAAAAAAAAAAAAAAAAAAAAAAAAAAAAATATATATATATATATATATATATATATATATATATAATACAGTTTTAAATTTTGATTTCTTTTTATGTCATTTACCTATCATAATAGCAATGTATATTTTAGTATCAACAACAAAAATGCATGATAGTGTAATTTGTAGAGCAATGCTGATAATTATTACCAACTGTGTTTTAATGAACGTTTCTGTGATTTATTCATCAGTGTCCCAGTTTTCAGTTGATGAACACCCTTGCCAGTGCCCGAATTCGTGTTCACGATATAATGATTTACGACATACGTCTTGGGATGCACCAGAGTTTTTAAATAAGGTCACATGACCTAAGATAGAAGCATCAGCATTGCCAACTGAAAAACCCATAGTGGTCGATCTCTACTTTAAACATTATTTAGTCCTTTCAGTTAAGCTCCAGCCTGATGCACGAAAGATGCACTTCTCTCAGAATATGAATTTAAAATAAAGTCCTGCATGGCGGATCTGATCTTTTTCCCTTTAAGCACTAGTACAGTAGAAAACACAAGTACAATTTTACAGCAGTGTATTCTGGGTCAAATGACAGTGTGAAAAGTTTGACATTTTATGGGTAATTGACTCCTAAAATAAAAATTCAGTCTTCCTGAATTTTCCTGAAACTCGTCCTCATGCCTTACGAAACCATTACGACTTACTTTCTTCTATGAAACACAAAATTAGTTATTTTTAGCAGAATGCTCAAGCTGCTCTTTTCCATACATTGAAAGTGAATGGTGACTACGGCAAGGCAATGTTTTTATTGAATAATGATTTCAATTTCAATGTGTTCCTCACACAAAGCAATTATATGACTTCGAAAGACTTGGAATATAGTGTATGAGTTTGTTTTGATTTTATGGTGCTTTTTTTATCCTTTTGGAGCTTGACAGCCCCTGGTACCCATCCACTTTCATTCTATATAAAACATCAGCGTAAACATTCTTTCAAACTTTCTGGAACAAAGAAGCTCATATGGATTTGAAATGAGATGAGAGCAAGTAAATTAATGCAAAATTCTTATTGTTGTATGTACTGTCCCTTAGAATTCATTCATTTTTAATGAAGCAATAATTTATTAATACTGCAAGAGTCTCATGTAGGACAGTGAATACTAGATTTTATATCGGTAGGTGTTGCATAAGAGGGAATGTTTTCAGATGGTGTCTGTTCAAACATTGTGTAACTTTGTGCTGCAGTGATTATAATGTACTTAATGGTCTTTGCCTCCTTCCATTCTCACCTCCATTCTGTTTGACTGATATTTTTCTCTCAGAAATGGAATGTGAGCCAGACTAAAATCCGTGTGACATCCACAGTCCTGTTCATCCTGTTTGGGTGCTTGCTGTTTGTGGCCATCCCCGCCCTCATCTTCCAGCACATTGAAGACTGGAGTGCTTTGGAAGCTATCTACTTTGTTGTCATCACATTAACCACTATTGGATTTGGGGACTTTGTGGCAGGTGAATGAAGTCACTACTTTGCTGCCTCAGTCTGAATTTCATTGGTTATTGAAAACAAACAATGCAACACATCAAACTGAAGTAAAATGCATTAATACAGTGCATTACCTGTGGCACTTTCCACAAATAGCATACAAAGATAGAGCCTGAAACTTACTTTTTTCAGTAAATGGTCCGTGAAATACTTTATCTTCCAATTGATCATCAACCTCAAGGAGTCAAACTAAATATAACATGAGTGGTTGTATTGTGTTGTTTTTTTTTTTGTTTTTTTTTTTTTTGGCAATCCTGTAACTGAAACTTGGGTCATCTCTAAATAAATTTTAACCTTGAAGTTTTAGCTATAAACATTAAATAAACATAAACATTAAATAGACAAAAATTAAACAATAACAAAAAATATATAAATAATAATAATGTAAAAATAATTACAATATAAAAATGCCAGAATCTATTAAAGAGTTGAAGGTTTCAGGGTTGCAAATTAAATCCTGAATTATAAGGTTACTTAATAGTTGCTTGCTTGTTTTGGATCAAATTTTGGTTTGTAGTTGTTTGTACTTTTTCCATAAATAAAAGAGATAAAATAAAAAGGCCACAATAACTTGGGTATCAGGGTTGAAATTGACAAATACAGTCAACAATTCAGTTTGTGTAAAAATGTACAAAATGGAATAAGGTTCTTGCTTTCCTCGCATGTTGTAGAAAGTTAAATTAAGTTTAATTCAAATTAGTTAATAATTGTAAATAATTTTATAATATTAATTAGTTGAATATCAATTCAATGAAAAAAAATGACATGCCAGAAATATTATATTGTTATATGATTTTAATTGTTGGATACAAGGTAACATTTGATGTGTCTTAAACTACTTACTTTTCATGTTCATTTTATGTTGATAATAGTTTTTGTACTTAATTTCAGCACTTGTAGATCACTGCATATTATATAACATTAGAGGAACGGAACTACATGGAAATACATTTTATGTGGTATTTTTAATGTCACTGTCGCATAGTTGGATCTTGTATTCTTGGACTTCAAACACTTCTGGCAGTCTAAACCATCTGCAAAAGCATTTCTGAAGAGCCAAGTACATACAAAGAAACAATACTTTTCTAATGCTGTCGATATCTTATTGGAACTTGGATGTGCTTTTTTTTCAGTGATTTTATGTGAAAAACAAGTTCATTATTTCCTTTTTCTCTCTCGTTCTCTCTTACTCTTTTAGGAGGGTCTGAGATTGAGTATCTGGAATATTATAAGCCAATTGTGTGGTTCTGGATCCTAGTGGGTCTAGCCTACTTCGCTGCAGTTCTCAGTATGATTGGAGACTGGCTTCGAGTCATCTCCAAGAAAACCAAAGAGGAGGTATGTGTTTACTGCTACACTCTCAGGCAGTAGAGCACACTGGTTCCGGAAGCATCTTTCACATTCATTTTCTCCATAGAGATTTCAAAACATTCATCTATAAAGAGCTTTAAGCCAAACCAACCCTTGATTGAATTGCAGCAATCACAACACACTTGATTTGAAGCAAAAAATATAACATTCGTAAAAATATACAATAGGCCTATACATGTTTTTAAAAAATTACAAACAATATTATTAATCAATTCATTTGGCTGTAAATGGGTTTCTTGGAGATATACAACTAATGATTTGATTTGATTAATCCTACTGAGTACTTGGTTCATTTTAGCTAACTTCACCAAACCTCTAACATTCCAGGATGTAAACTTCAAATTTACATTAGACATATACAATAAAGTCAAGTATGAATATTTTCAACCAGGCCATATATGTAATAGGAATGAGTGATGTAATAGGAAGGAGTGATGTAAACTGTAATCTCGTTCTTAAAACAGTTGGATTGTATGTCGTGATCCCACTCTCCAAAATAAAATGTGCGTTTATAACCCCTAAATGTATCCCCACACTGTCTCCCCAAACGAGACGGCGTATCTTCTCTGGTAACATTTAGAGTGGGCTATACACCTCACTGATCCTCGAACAATGAGGAGCAGTTATGTGTTGATGAACCACACAATAAACAAACCCACCACCGCCCACAATCGGCTTAATGCAATAAGTGAACAAAATATACGTAGGCTATACTGTATGTACATGTGCATCTGTCTAGTGTGTGGGATTAAAACCATATCAGCGTATAGTGACAAACAGGTGCAGCCTAGGAAAACATCATTATAGCGTGCATGAGACAGACAGTACCTTTCGTTAGTAGGTAAAAAAAAAAAAAATGTTTCAAGTTGCCTGCTAGGTCTCCAGTTCTTTGATGAACGACTCCACATCTGCAGGATCAGCAAACACGTGAGGTTTTCCTTCATGGAACAGCCTGAGTTTAGTTGGGTTAATTATGCCATAGTCTATCTTCAGGTCACGCAGGCGTTGTTTCATATTATCAAAGCGTTTTCTTTTCTTGTGCAGCTCGGTGGATATGTCTTGGAAAATCAAGACATGGTGGCCTTCATATATGATCTTGCCCTTTTTTCTAGCCGCCTGCATGACTCGGATCTTGTCACGGAAGTTTAAAAACTTCATTAACATGAATCGTGGAGAAGAGGATTGTGGCGCACTTGGTAGTCTGTGAGCTCTTTCAATAATCAGCGGGGCAGGGAAGGTCTCAGTTCTCAGGACGTCTGGTAGCCACTTTTCAAGAAAAGTAGCTGCATTGCCCTTTTCAACTTTCTCCGGGAGATTCACCAGTCTGATATTTGAACGACAGTTTCTGTTTTCCAGATCATCTACTTTAGAGGTGAGCTCAGACACCTGCTTCTCCAGTATCACGATTCTGGTTTTCTCACTAGCAATATCATCTTCAATGTCACCAATACGGTCCTCTGCTTGTTCCAGTCTACCTGAAAAATCTTTAAAGTCCAACTTGATCTTGTTAATTGCGTTCAGAACTCCTTCGAATGTGGAACCAAAGTCATTTTTCAGGGCTGCAATTCCGTCTAAGATCCCCGCTGCTCCAGAAGTTTGCACATTGGTGGTTAGCATGCTATCATCTTTCTCAGTTTCTTCGAGTCGGTCGGTTTTCTGAGCTCTTTTCTGGTGGCCCGAAGTAGTTTTAGTTTGTTTGGTCGACATCTCTTAGATTACAGATACATTTAACTTTAGTTTGGTAAAGGAGTGCGTTTGCTTTTAACTCAGGATAATTAAATTCAGCCGATTCCTACAGAGAGATCGAAAATGCGACCGCTCAGACGAATGAAATATTCGAATGAAATATCAAAATAATAATTACATATTTACCAAGGGTGCCAGTATTTTTGGCCACCACTCTATAAAGAGATCATGTGGAAGCACCTTTGTATGTGGTTTATGAAGCTTAATACATTACATTTTCCAATTCATGTTGGGAAGGTCATTATATGTTATTGTGAACTTGTTTGCTATGCAATTCACAGAGTAAAGACAGCCAATCAATGATTCACCCTGTATTTAACTTTTAATTATTCAACAGCATGTGAATTGGCTTTAGACCAGAGAAGAATGTGCTTGGAATAACAGGAACAGAAGGTCTTCTTTGTTTGAAACACATAATGAGGCTTTTTCACTGGACCTATTGTGCTTTTCTTGTGAAATCATAAAAGTGCAATTTTCTGATGTTAACTCTAGCATCACAAAACACATAATTCATGTTAAGGAGTTGTAATTTGTCCCTCTCAAGAAAATGTCTTTGACAAAAAGAAATTTAGGTCTCTAGGCCTTTAGAATCAGTGTTATTCAGCTCTTCATCTTTTCAGCTTCAGCGTTATGAATACAGTAAATCTGAACTTGAAAATGGATCACACTGAATTCTTTAAACACATCTCACTGGCAATGGAGAGGAAGTGAAGTTCAGGTTTAATGTTAGTGAAAGGTCTGAATGACCCAGTTCTGCTGTCAGATTCTCATCTATAATACATCTCTTTTCAGGGTCTTTCAAATGCTGCCAAGTGTAGAACACCCTTGTCTTAGCTCTCTGCATGCTGCATCAAGAATAATCTTCTCAGTTTAGAACTTCTCTACTCCTGTACGCCACCAACACACAAAGTAAAAAGAAAGCAGGCTACTTATTAACTTTGATATCACATTGTGTTGTCACTGTATTTTAATAAGTTTGACTCATTTTTTTTACTTTTTCTGTTCTCTACAACTTGTGTTTTGAAAGACTGTACTTATTTTACAGTCCACCCATGCAAGTTGTCTTGAGTACTTTTTTTAGGCTGGAATCAATTATTTCAGCATAAAATAAAGTGGTAGTTATGTATGTTAGGGGGCTTCCTTGTAAAAGTTCATCAGGAGATTTCAAGCACAAGGCAGAATATTGGAGAATATTTCGATGTAGAATTTCTTTTTAACATTTATTCAAATCAAATATAACTGTTTTGGTTGGTTAGTACAGTAGGCTGGTTGGTTGGTTGTTGGTTGGTTGGTTGGTTGCTAGGTTGTGGTTGGGTGGTATGGAGGTTGGTAGCTTCGTTGGTTGGTTTGTACGTTGGTTGATACAGTAGTTTGGTTGGTTGGTAGGGTGGTAGTTTGGTGGGTTGATTGGTAGGTTGGTGGGTTGGTTGGTAGTTTTGTGGGTTGGTAGGTTGGTAGTTTAGTTAATAGGGTGGTAGGTAAGTTGGTGGGTTGTTAGGTTGGTTGGTAGTTTAGTGATTATTTATTTTAATAAAAATAGTCAATATAACATAACTTAATTTAGTTGGATATAGGAGTGGAAGAAAAAAAATGATTCGTTGCAATTCTCCAACGATTCTGAATCAATAAAAAATGTAGAAAAGTGCAGTGGCACTTATATGCTAAACAAATGGTCAGAAGCACACATACTAAAGCCAAGCGCACACTACAGAACTGATCGCAGATGATGGATCAACAAACAAAGCCATCATCTCCGACTGAAACTATGATCCTGAAATTCATTCACAAACTTAAGCATGTAGCAATGGGAGTGTTTATTTATGATAACACGTCAACAAACAAGGTAAAAGACGAGCTTGTGCCTGTTATTGCACTGATTTGGGGGGTTGGGCAGAGGGGTTTCTAATTGTTATTTGTTTCCTGCTTTCCAGTGCCTTTCCTCTTGCTCTCTGTATTTCATTTCATGTCTTTTGCTCATCGGGAGAGTGCTCATAAAAGATGCTTGATTGATTTCTTAAGAAGCAAACACGCTATTTGTATTGTTTTACTATCACCTGTGGTGAGGAAAGAAAAAGATGACATCTGCATTTTTACAGAAGCAGATATCTCCTGTAGCCATCCTGGACCAGCCACCAATAGTTGTGGTTATAGTTAAAGGCTAGGGATCAATTAATTCTAAATTGAATTAATAAAAAATAAATTGGTTGGTAGGTAGGTAGGTAGGTAGATTGGAAGGCTGTGGTGTGGTTTGTAGGTTGGTTAATGGGTTGGTTGGTAGGTTGGTATGTTGGTTGGTTGGTAGATAGGTATTTTATTGAAATCGGCAACCAGACAGTAAACTGTAAAATCTCATAAAGGACATTAGAATGGCATTATAACAAGGTACGTATGTTCCACAATTCATACGGTATTTGTTACCATGAATACACAAAACTGGAAAGAGTAAACATTTTAAACAAGAGTCAATATTATATGATATTTTACATGACTGGCTGCCATGAATGCTGCCTATTCAAATAACTGATGAATTATACAGTTTTAAAGCATTAGGCACAAGGGACTTTCTATCATGCACCATGTTGTACAATGGCTGGATCAGCCTGCATCTGATTGTGCTTCTCATTTCATGAGCAGAAATTGTTTTTTAAAGTACAGATTTTTACCACTTTAAACACTTTAAAACATAAATGTTACACTGGATTGTTGTTTGCATTAAGGTCCCATCTAAGTATTCCTTCTTTTCCAGGTTGGAGAGTTCCGTGCTCACGCTGCAGAATGGACGGCCAATGTGTCAGCAGAATTCAAAGAAACAAGGCGCCGTCTAAGCGTGGAAATTTACGACAAATTTCAGCGGGCGGCATATATCAAACGCAAGCTGTCGTCAGAGATAGATCAAAATCCAGGTCAGGACATGATGCCATGCAAGAGAACCTTGTCCGTTAACTTCACAGATGAACTGGAGAAAGAACCACCAAAAACTCTGACCAAAAACGGCAGCCTCTACCTGAACGGTCTTACCCCAGACTGCCCTGATCGGGGCGAGATCTCCATTATTGAACATCTCAAATAAGGCGAAGAACTTGAGCCTCAGATGCCCATAGAAACAGTAATACATATATATATATATATATATATGTCTACATCTATGCATGATTACAAAGTTATATCAAAAGCTTTCATATCTAAGCCTTTATTTACTGGATGTTTTGTGCTATTATCACCATTATCGATGTATTAGAATCATTGAAATGGTGACTTTATGCCTTGTACATTGTATAATTAATCGATCTACATTTTGTAGGGATTAAGATAATATTCGATGAACTCAATATTCTTTATCAAAACATGACAAAACAGCTTTTATTATCCAGTGAATCATTGTGCCTTAATTGCCACGAGGAACAGACTTTCCAGAAGCTGCTTCATGTCGAGTTGTAATGAATATTACTGTTTTTAATTAACCACATCTACAGATCTTACATCATCTTATCCAAACACAGAAAAATTTACTTGGTTTTATGATATGTATTCCGCACCCAGCATATGTGAGTGTATGTTTTACAGGGTACCAGGCAAAAATGGGTGAGCGTTTATGATATTGACACCGCTTTGCTCTGTCTCACCTAATTTTATTTCCGTTTTCAATGGGATGTGCCACCAACAGCTTGATTTTGTAATCAAAATCTTTTTCCAATGCAAAATCAAGACATTTTTATGATATTCCTGAAATATGAATAAAATGATATTTTAGATTCTGATTTTATATGTATTTGGAATGATAAACATTATGACCATATGATCACCATAAATTAATTAGCTTGACAATAAGTTTATACCTGCTGGATAAAGAAAGTTATTATCAATTTATTTGATCATAAACTGCTATTTTATCATATGGTTTTAATAATAGCATACATCTTGGGTAATGTGCTGTTTTGGCTTGAAAGTGTATATTTTGTCCACGAACATTGTTTTATTGTTTTTAGATTGCAAAAGCTTTATTTTTGACACTTGCATTAAATGAAATGTGAATTACAGCATCAAAACTTAATAGTGCATACTTTAGTGCATACTTTAGTGCATACGTGTGCATATACAAACACAGTTCGAACAGTGATGAGTTAGAATGGAAAACGTCATGGTTATTGTCATAACCTCCGTTCCCCGAGGGAGGGAACGAGACGTTGTGTCAAATGAAGTGACATAAGGTGTCTTCCTTGGACGCCGAATCGTACAAACATCATAAAATCGTATTTGACAGAAGGGGAACTTGAGTAAAGTTTTTCAAAGTAAAAATATTCCGTTTGTTGAAAAAAAAACATGCATTGCAGTGTGAACATTTTTATTGATTTTTTTTTATTATTTTTTTTATACACAATTTTCCTTGCCTTGATTACTGATTTCAGATTTGGTACATCTTATTTGGCAGATGTCAACTGACAGAAAATAGTGCCATTGTTATTGTAGAAACATTGTAAAATCATGTTGCCTTTACTCTGACTATATTACTTAGTAGGCCTACTTTACATCCAATTCAAGGATAGTTCACACAAAAATGAAAATTCCCTCATCATTTACTCTAAATATACTTAAATTATATGAACAAAGAAAGGATGAGGATATCTGGGATAGCCTGAGGACATTTACATTTTTGGCAAATTATCCTTTAAGCTAACATTTCTTGAAACTGCTAAAAGTCTTATAATGTTTATTAAGCTTGGTTTCCTTGTTATGCTAACATTTTTATATTTTTAACAGCATTTGTAAATTATTTGTGATGTTTCTATATCAAAACAAGCATATAAACAAGTGTCTGAGAACATTGTTTTTATGTCTAGAAAAAAATGCCACATTGAGAATTTCTGTGGAAAGTAGGCTGCTGGATTGAGCCCTTGTGGGAAGAGCGATACCACACTAAACAAGTGCCCTACAAGAAACCCCAAACGCAGATCCCACTATCAGACATTCCCCCATAAATCTGTCCCATAGCACTCCCTGATACAGTCAGAAGTTCTTGCCGTCATTATGAGCCAATCAGGTCTGTGCACTTTCAAGCATGAGCAGATATTATGTAAGCATGTCTGAACGGCCAAAGACAACAAGAGCCGCAGTGTGAAAGAGCATTGCCACTCAATAAATCCTCTTGTTATGCCACAAGTCTGATCAGGGTCAGTCGGTAGAGGACATCAACAACACAAGAGTTTATATCTGTAAAAAGAACTTGTGTGAACTTGGATGACTCCAAAAATATAACAGACCATCCATCCACCCACCCAATAAACATCCATCCATTAACCTATTAATCCAATCTCAAATTCCTCCATCCATCCTTTTTACATTAGCTAACAGGCATAAATATATGAAGATGTAGACAATGTTGAGAGATATTTGATGCCAAATATCAAGCTGAACATGTGTCTGTCCTCATTTATAATTCATTTTCATGGCAAGAAGTAAATGTCATAATTTATTATTTAATAAACACTTGCTGTTCCCAGATTGCTTTTTATAGGTTTATTTTTACATTGCACTCTAAAGTGCACACTTTTTATCTTTATATGCACACTACAAAGCGTAGTAAAATTTGAATTGCTCATTGTGTTTGAAAAATATTTCACTTTAAAGTAGAATTCTCTCTGAATAGCTTTGATTTTTTTTTTAATATACAGAAATATACATTATACAGGAACTGGTGAATGTTTTATTGCTAATGACTATAGCATCAGGGCTCTGAAAAACTTCTCGCTACAGAGGACTTGATGCTTTCCTTTTTGAGGCTCATGAAGTTGGCAAGTATAAACTGCTGTTTTTCTAAACAAATGGTGTTCCCTCTACCTTTACTAAACTTGTTATCTAGAGCATTCTGATTCTGTTGTACTGCTCTATTTTTAACTTTTACCATGATGGTCCATCTGCTGCTGACATAAATGTAACAGCCTTGGGTCATGTGTGTGAAACTTGGTTTGGAAGAATATTAATTTGAATATTCATGTTCTTGGCTTGACTACACAAATGAAAATTAAATTAAGCAAATGAAGAATGGTCCAGAATTTAAAGATGCACTCAGTAACTTTTTGTTTGTGTCATCTTGGACTTACAGGGGTACCTAGTGGGGTGGATGCAGCATCATTCAAAATCAATTGTTTTCAGTTACAGATGCCAGAGTGAAAGTGGCCAATAAAAAGACGGTTAGTGATTAGTATACAGCTGGTCATGTGATTCTAAAATGGCAGCCCCAATGAGGGCGCCCCTGCTCCATGCAGAATAACACAGCTTTTATAATGTTATTGATATGACTCATGTATGTCCTCATCTCGTATGAGTTGTCATGATTTTATACATATGTTTCCAAACTACAATTTATTTATTTCAGAGTAAATCTTATTTAATGGGCAAAAAATTACTGACAGCACTTTCAAGCCTGAAATATTGAACAAACGTTATCCCAATATAGAACGGATAGTTTGTTCCAGTTGATCAATGATTCCTCTGGCCAAAGTTCTGAGACTGTACTCAGTGCACAGCAAAAAGCCTCGTGTTTGAAGTGTAGATATTTCCATGGAGTAGTGGTGGGACTTCTCTGAGGGGTTCTCTGGTTTCCAGGTCTTTGATGTTGTTGAGTTGTTTTTGTTGCTCTCACATTTATTGCTTCTAATTTATTAACATTTATTAACACACAATTTTCACCAACATATGTTGAGAATATACACTTACTAAATTATTAAAATGTTCTTATACACCCATGGAAATATGCAGTGTCTAGTTGGGCCTGAAGTAGGAGTAAGTCTCTAAGTCCAATTCTCATGCTGGAAAAAAAAAATATATTTATTACACGGCTCTCTGGAATACTCACTTCTGATTGGTCAATGGTGCCATCTAGTGGTCTGATATCTTTGAGTAATAAC
Source organism: Moxostoma hubbsi (assembly GCA_032164185.1). NCBI lineage: Eukaryota > Metazoa > Chordata > Actinopteri > Cypriniformes > Catostomidae > Moxostoma > Moxostoma hubbsi. The sequence goes on along the minus strand of JAVLUX010000023.1, from coordinate 22,119,639 downwards.
CGCACATCCAAATATCAGACCGCTGATCTGGGTTTTGCGAGTCATCTTTCCTGCTTCTCTGATCACTGTGCATCTCTACAAGTAAGCAAATAAAACAATTACAAATCAATTCAATGTTTCAAGTCCATTTATTTTTTTTATTTTGCAGGCAAGTCTTGTAATAAGATGCATAATGAGCATTCAGTCATTATGTAACGGACAATGTACAGTCAGCCAGTTGTTATCACAAAATAAACCCGTTAGGGTGATCAAATCATTTAAATCTAATCATGCACTAACTAATGTTAACGTCACATAAAAATACTGGCTTCAGTATAATATAAACATAATGGATCAGCACAAAGGTAAACATGAAAATAATTATAGTAATTTAAATTAATTAACCATTATACATTTCTCAATTTACTCATCATGTGAAGGCCAGAATCTGTTGTTTCAGTTCAGTTCTGTAAACACTTTCTCAGGGGAGCTGAGCAGCTCTTTGAGGCAGACCGCCTGTACAGTAACTTCCCATGATACTGCAGACTTCTGATGTCAGTTAGTTAATCCAGAGATTGAGTGACAGCCAAGCAGACACACTGCCTCAAACACACATTTCACGCTCCCTAAGATAATATCTGGTGAGAAAGCAAAACATTCACACACTGCTTCATGAAAACAGAAAGAAAGCCACTAAACCTGCTACCCTACAAATGTAACATAATATAATACATCAAATTCAAAAGATTTTCTGTTGTTTCTTTCAATTGTATTTTTTTTTATTTGTTGTTGTTGTTTTGCGTATTTTAAAATCTACTGTGGGTCACGCTTTATTTTACAGTGTTCATGTTACTGTGTATTGGGTAATTACTGAGTAATATTAATGAACTACATGTAATTACTCTTGTAATTATTTTATGTACATTACCTGCTTGTACATTTTGTTATTGATTTGTGGCAATGTGTTTTTTTTCCTCTGTCCTTTTCTAAAAAAATTTGTAACTTACTCATTCTTTTCTCATCATAAGCCAAATATGAAAAGAGAACATCATTGAGGTGCATATGATATAAATCATTAAGCTAATGCAGTCTTGTCTATAAGAAATTATTTATGCTGTTTCTTATACAGGTAATTATTTTTTTTAAAATAAAGGCATAAAAATAACGTTTGTTCTTGAACGAGTTCTTGGTTATCTAATCTGTATGAGGCAGAAGCATTTAGCATACAAAGCAGCATTCAGCTGTAATCATCATGCTTTAAAATGCACCAAACATATTCATTATAGTTTTTAAAAGATCTTGGCCAAAACCAATCTGACTTCAAATAACGCTGTAGCAAGACTCAAAAAACATCTCTGCCTGGTCCAGCAGCACTTCCTGAACAGGTTCTGTTTGTTCAGCTCATTCCACTGATGCAGCACAGGTTCAGAGAGAGATAAAAAAAAAGAGTAGATCATGCATAGACTGCAGAAGAGCTGTTCGCATCAGTCATAATACAAAGAATCTCTCTACTGCCAGCTCTGGCATGCTCTAGTTTCAGTGTTATTTGCATTGACATCTTTTTCATTGTAGAGTAAAAAAATGCATTAGAGCAACTTTTTGCATAATGAGGCATCTGCATATCTATTCATATTGCCTGGATTAAGTAAATTAGGTTTTTTGTGTATAGCCTAATCAAATATGACGTGATAGCATTGCATAAAGAGACATTTTTAATCAATGATCAGACCTAATAAGTTGAGTAGGTCTATGTGTCATGGTTCTGGTGAGCCCGCAGGTTTGTTTCGTCGTTTTCTCTTCCTTGTGTTTCGCAGGCGCGCTCGACTGGCATGATCGTTTTTTCCATGGGAACGTTCATTGTTTTCAGGATGGCACCGATCATGCCACTGATTAGTTTGTCGAGCAACACCTGTTTCAGACTGACCGCACTCCCTACATATGCCCTCATGTTTCTATGTTTCTGTACCAGATTGTTATACTATGTTGAATACTAACCTCGCTCCCCTTGTTTAGCTGGTCCTGTCTTGCCACTCTGTTGGTTGCCTGTTGTTCGGGTTGTGGTTTGCCTTCCGGTCTTCACTGGTGTTGTTATTACCAGTGAGACCACACTTCACTGGTAATCCACAAAGGAATTCCGGTCTATGGCCGCATGCTGGGGATCTACACTTCTACTTTTGTTCGCATTGTCCGCTGGACATCTCTCTCTTCGCCTAGCTTCTACAGAGGATTCTGCCAAGTTTCTCCTGACTTCCACGATGCACACACTCCACTGACAAACACACTACTCTCAACTCTGTGTGGTGGCACTTTTCTGACTTTGTGAATAAATATTTTGGAACCTCTGTTCCTGGGTCATTATGACATAATCACATGTAACGAACAGAATGATTTAGTTGCCCTTGGCTACTCAATTGTGTCATTTCTGTGCCACTAGTGTCAACAAATGGAATTGTAACTGTATTTTAATTGTTTCAAACAAGTTTCCTGAACACTCCCTCCATCCTCTGTGTACATAGAGGTCACGGTTAAGCCAAGAAACTTCCTATTGGTCAATGAGGCAAATCTGCATAAACACGAAATCCGCCAGGCAAAATTCTTAGCCACTAGAAGTACATTGTGTGATGGAATTAAAATAATTAAAAGTAAATGTGACCACGCCTTTAAGGATGGGAGGTATTTTAACATCGAGATAATTACACGTTCATCCATTCATTGGCTTAACTTCTGCTCAGTTTTGATTTGATATTCCTTGTGCTTGCTTTTTGAAACTTCTTGTTGTAAACAGTTATTTGTTATTTTACTTTTATAAAAAATTCCAGTCTGGATCAACCCTGGTAGACAACCTAGAGGTCAGTTACACTCTTTGTGTCACATTGCTGTTATTAAAGTTAAGATTAGAGTTAGGGCTCGGGTTAAATGTAGAGGTAGCTGTAGAGTTTCAGTGCAACTCCAAATAAAAACAAAATGAATGTAGCAAGAAACACTTGTGAGACTTTACCCTGATCGATTGTTCCCTTATAGAGGCATCCATCCTACAGGTATGTCCTGGGGTGAGTCTTTGCAGGAAATCTTGACTTTTGCCCATAGAGTCATACCCGTTCTGCCCCCTACAGGTGGACTAATTCCAGTGACTGTTTAGTGTTCACTTAATAATGCAACTTGGTTCAGTTTTTCAAAAATCTGATTTAAATTGTAGTCACAACAGTAAGCGTTCCCTTTAAATTCACAATTTTTTTCACAGCGCCAATATCACACTCATGCGAAAGTGTAAATTGGTACACATGCAGATGTGTAAATATCTTGTGTTTTTCACCCTTTAAAAATGGATAGGATTAGCATATACTTGTTTTCTGGTCATGAAAACATTGTGGCATTCTGGCAGAACACACTAACTGGCAGTAAGAACGAACAGATGGTACAAAAAGCAATACATGTAACTGGCAAAGCTGTTAGGATATCTAATACTCCATCTCCTACACAACTTTAGATTTACATGTGTATAAGAGTATACTGTATTCATTTGATTAAACCAGTGAATAACAAAAGGTACAAATATTTTCATGGAACCTATCTTATCAGTTATGTGCAGTACAGCCAGACTGATCACACTGTATACGTATTTGGAGACAGGTCTAATGTTCTGCTCCTAAAATTGGTCTGTGCTTTCCGAACTACAAAACCAGAAAGTCTTGTTGAGGTGAAATGTCAAAAGAGTGGCGCCAAAAGTGAGCTGTATTTGTCATTGTAAATTACTTAATAACAGTCAACAAGAATGTATATTTGATTAACCCTACATCCTAACCCAAAACCCAACATCAAACTTTAAAGTAATTTTAGAGCAAAAATGCTCTAAACACCTAAACCTCGATTGTTTATGTAAACACAATTACTTCCTGGTTTCCCCAGGACCAGAACCCATGTCTCAAAGATCGTGCACACAATATTTTATCAGAAGTGTCAAGGGCGAAAGGTGAACTCATTCAAATTAATGCAAAAATCTCAAACGGGGATGGCACTTGTCAATAATTCAGCAGTATTGATTTCAGGATACACTAACATTCGTAAACAGCTTATCGATTTCTTGTGTGACCATATTTGTACTGCCTAAAAATGGAGCAGCTAATGAACGCGTGCTTCTGGTTTTTGAGCAATGTGGATTGAGATATGTGCATTGGCACTCATTATCAAATTCTTAGTGATTCTTAGACTTGCTGCCATGGAGATCAGACTGAAAAAATGTGTTTACTCTGGGGTGCAGTACAAATGACTGCTTTACTTATATGTGCTTCTGACAGAGCACACACTCCCAGTGACCTCTGTCCTCCAAGGAGATCAATGACGAACTAGACATTGATGATAGGAAGATATCACCATTCGATGTTTGGTCCTTTTTGAAGCCAGACAGTAGGGTTGCCACCAACGTTTCGCTATGCGAATAAGGGATGCTTGTGCATTTTGACCACTTCAATAACAGATAGATGTCACCCTTTTGTTTTGACTTATGTCCATGGTTTTGAGTAACTCATCACTAAAACACGGAATAGTTGGTGTCCTGTGCACCATCGTTATTGGCAAAATATGGGATTAACATGGAACAGTTGGCTATTTGACAGCCATATTCACTTTAAGCCCACTGATGTATAGAAAAGAGCTGCATGAAGATTCTTTCAAGTTCTCTGCCTGCGTTCAACAGAAATAAATATGACAGTGTGTAAATATATTATAATGATAGTTTGAAGGAGGCCTTTGAAGATAAAGTTGAAGAAGAATGGAGCTTAGACATTTCAAGAATGGCAGACATAATTACTATACTGTAGAAACAAGAAAGTCTTTCATGAAGGAAGAGTAGGCCCTACACATTGATTCCAAGTTTTGGGCACAATCTCTTCCTTGCATTGAACAAAGCCAATGAAAAAAACAGGGTGTCAACAGCTAAAAACCATATCAGTCTTCACCAGATCACCAAAAGCTTTCAAGAAAAACAGAAAGACATGTCACTCCCAGAACATATGATAAACATATCATATTCTTTTAATAATATGGTGGAACTGTTTCTGGAGCAACAGAATGATGACCTGATGCCAAATGACTCATTTTACAGTTTCATAAATAAACAGTTTGGAAAAATAGTTTGAAGAGGTTTCTCACTCAGTAAAACAGGATATATTAGAAGACAGAGGGCAAGAGAGAAGTACATATGTACCTACACCTGCAGGCAGGGGCGGATTAGGACAAGCAAAGGCCCCAGGGCCAATTTTCTTTCAGGGCCCCAACGGGTCAATTATCTTTCAAAGTTGAGATCCAAGAAGTCAATTTTCATTTATTTAAGTCTCTTTTAACACCCGTTCTGTCTTTTTAAAGTCAGATTAACTCACACATACAGCATAGTCCTGGTAAAGAAACACCTCAACCAAAACAGGTTTTAACAGCCCCTGTTCTTAAAGAGACAGTACTATTTTAACATTTGTTATGCATAATGTAAATTCAATGTAAATACTACAAATTATGCATACAAAAAAACAATAATGTAACAGAATATGCAATAAATGTGTAAACATGCATATATTTAAAGGGGCAATAATACATTGACATATATTAGCTTCATCAAACACTTTAAATATAAAGAATTTAACAAGTAGACTCTTACAGCATGTACATATGTGTTTGGTGAAACTTGGCAAAGAGTTCAGGCAGTTCTGGCTCACACTGCTACATATTTTCTAACTCAAATGAGTGATGGGGTGCGTTCCATTCAGAAGTGGTCATCCCTATTCCCCCATTTCCTTTAAAGACTTTACCCTCCATTGTGAGAGCTTCAAAAGGCTGAAATGGGGCTCAAAAATAGAGGTCATTTGGTCATTTTATTGTAAATTCTGTTTGCCACGACCCTACAGCTTGGTTACCATTATTATTCTCCCATCGAAAGTCCTGTGAGTCTAAGTGCCCTTAGACTTACCCCTTAGAGTAGATTATATTAACAGTATTTTATATGATCTAAGAGTCTGTTTTTGATTGTTCATGATTTCAAACTTCAGACGTCAAAACTTACACACAAGCCCTTTACTTGATTTCTTTCTCTTTACTGTAATTATTAACAAGCATTTAACTAGTAGTTAAACTCTCAGGCAAAACAACAGTATACTTTGTTTCAACAAACTTTACATTTTTAGGTCAGTACTTTTGTACCACACAAAATAGAAAATCAATATATTCTATTTTCCAGCCTCCTAAGACCAGTTATTTTTTTATTGACATTATTTTGGTAATATTGCGGAGAAATTCAGTTATAGCAATTAATAGTATAATAAATGATTTTCACTGTTCATTGATCAAATTGCCTGGATGCCACCTTGTGGCAAAACAGCTGCATTAAACCTGTAACTATGATGAAAATAACAACCATTTTCAAACGCTAAAAATGTTAAATGTGTTATTATTATTATGATGATGATTATTATTATTGTTATTGTTGTTGTTGTTGTTGTTGTTGTTGAGGGAGTCTTATTGAGCCAATATCTCCAAGAGAACAAATAGATGTATGCCACCTTATGGCCAAACTTTGCAAAATATGTGCAACACTTTCAAAGGGGTGTCCTGTCTGACTGCAATCTAACCTCAAGCTTCTCACAGGGTTGGCTGTATGAGTTAGTGGATATTATGACGTAAGCCAAGGTAATAATGAATCATAATAAATCAGAAACAGGTATCTCGGCAGTTGGATTGTATAAAACATATGTGCATTAACCTACACGCTTTATTCTTTATGTGAGGGGAAAATGCACATTTTTTTATTTTATTCTGCTGAGTGGTTGTTGGTTCTCTCGTTCAAAACGTACGATAAGACACAATCTCCTTTAATAAACGTCTTACCGCCTTTACTTGCGGAGGTCATTTGGGATATAATGTGAGGCGGTCCGTGTAAGTAAATTGTAGGTTGCAAATGCAGACAGTGTCAGCGACATCTACGTGGCGATGGAAGGCGGAAAAGTGTTCTAGGAGGAGCTCATTTTATTTATTTTTATTTTTGTCCAAGACACCTCCACGGAATCCACCTGTACCCAGTCACGATGAAAACACTCCTGGTGTTTGTGTGGTCTCGCTGAACACCGCTGCATCATGAAGCGACTGTTTACTGCTGCAGAACGAGGTACAGCTGCATTTCACATGCTATTATTCATTTCCCAAAATCATCATGTACGAGTTTAAAACTTCATTGTATTTAGCATTATAGTAAATATAGCTTTCTTTTGTGCTGAATGATTAGAAAGAGAACACATGCTTCCACTGTCGTAATGTACAGTAGGGTCCATCTATAGGTCCGATGCTAAACATATTTTTGTTATTGGATTCAAACAGCATATTTAATTGTTTTATAATTCTTGAGTTATCCCACACAACAAATGCGTATTGAGAGGGAAGTTTTTCGACAGGTGAGCCAAAGAAACCCAACGGAGTAATTAACATGATCATAGCAAGGATTCTGTTCTTGCTCATCCTTCCTTCACTGTGTGCTTTACAAGTACAGAAAACCTCCAGGTAGGCCACAATTTACACTACACTACTGTATTGTACTGTTCTGTTCTATACTATACTATACTATACTATACTATACTATACTGTACTGTACTGTACTGTACTATACTATACTATACTATACTATACTATACTATACTATTCTATACTGTTCTATTCTATACTATATTGTACTGATCTATACTATACTGTACTGTACAATTCTATATGGTGCTGTTTTATACTATTCCACTATACTGTACTGTTCTATACTATACTGTACTATTCTATATTATACTTGTCTGGTCTATATTATACTGTATTGTACAATTCTATATGGTGCTATTTTATACTATTCCACTATACTGTACTGTTCTATACTATACTGCTCCATTCCATACTATATTGTACTGCTCTATACTATACTGTACTGTACAATTCTATATGGTGCTATTATATACTATTCCACTACACTGTACTGTTCTATACTATACTGCTCTATTCCATACTATATTGTATTGTTCTATACTATACTGTACTGTACTATTCTATACTATACTGTTCTGGTCTATACTATAATGCGCTGTACTGTACAATTCTATATGGGGCTGTTTTATACTATTCCACTGCACTGTACTGTTCTATACTATACTATACTATACTGTTCTGGTCTATACTATACTGTACTGTACAATTCTATATGGTGCTTTTTTATACTATTTCACTGTACTGTACTATTCTATACTATACTGTTCTGGTCTATACTATACTAAAATATACTATACTGTACTGTACTGTACTGTATTGTACAATTCTATATGGTGCTATTATATACTATTCCAATATACTGTACTGTTCTATACTATACTGCTCTATTCCATACTATATTGTATTGTTCTATACTATACTATACTGTTCTGGTCTATACTATACTGCTCTATTCCATACTATATTGTACTGTTCTATACTATATTGTATTGTTCTATACTATACTGTACTGTTCTATACTATACTGTTCTGGTCTATACTGTACTGTACAATTCTATATGGTGCTATTATATACTATTCCACTACACTGTACTGTTCTATACTATACTGCTCTATTCCATACTATATTGTATTGTTCTATACTATACTGTACTGTACTATTCTATACTATACTGTTCTGGTCTATACTATAATGCGCTGTACTGTACAATTCTATATGGGGCTGTTTTATACTATTCCACTGCACTGTACTGTTCTATACTATACTGTTCTGGTCTATACTATACTGTACTGTACAATTCTATATGGTGCTTTTTATACTATTTCACTGTACTGTACTATTCTATACTATACTGTTCTGGTCTATACTATACTATACTAAAATATACTATACTGTACTGTACTGTATTGTACAATTCTATATGGTACTATTATATACTATTCCAATATACTGTACTGTTCTATACTATACTGCTCTATTCCATACTATATTGCATTGTTCTATACTATACTATACTGTTCTGGTCTATAATATACTGCTCTATTCCATACTATATTGTACTGTTCTATACTATATTGTATTGTTCTATACTATACTGTTCTGGTCTATACTGTACTGAACAATTCTATATGGTGCTATTATATACTATTCCACTATACTGTACTGTTCTATACTATACTGCTCTATTCCATACTATATTGTATTGTTCTATACTATACTGTACTGTTCTATACTATACTATACTGTTCTGGTCTATACTATACTGTACTGTACAATTCTATATGGTGCTGTTTTATACTATTCCACTATACTGTACTGTTCTATACTATACTGTTCTATTCTATACTATACTGTACTGTTCTATACTATACTGTTCTATTCTATACTGTACTGTACTGTTCTATACTCTACTGTACTGTACTATTCTATACTGTTCTGTTCTATACTGTACTGTTTTATACTATTCCACTATACTGTACTATACTATTCTATACTGTTCTATTCTATACTTTATTGTACTATTCTATACTATGCTATACTGTATTGTTCTCGTCTATAATATTCTATACTGTACGGTTATACTGTCTAATCAAGGCCATTGCTAAAATTATTGGGGTTGAGACCAAATTTGCATAGGTGGGCCCTCTCTCTTACAGGCCCAATGAGTAGGTTATACCATACTGTATGCTAATATAATGCAATACTATACATAGTAGAGTAGAACAGATTTAGTGTCAGTATATGGATAATCACGAGCATCATTTAGCCTCTGAATTAGATATAATTCATTATATTACTAACAGCTGATAATATGGGTATACAGTTTTACTGAGATAGGGAGTGTCTTGTCTGACTACATTCCAAGCTGCATTGCATTGTGGATGCAGGTTGTGTGTATGATTGATATGTAAACTAAAACCACATTTTTGCAGACCATTTTTTTTCTTTTCTAAATGTGATAAGTTAATTTGTCCCTTTTTTGTGATGTTTGCTTTGGTGTCTTTTTCTAGTGATGGCATTCTCCCAACAGACTTTGCCAATCCTTTTGGGTCCAGTGAAGACAACCACAGGTTATCACTTCTTTTATTTTGAATAAAGCTGAAGAACACTTCCTTAGTCTTTAGGTGCACTAGTGCACCTGATATATTGCGTAGTTGCCTCAAGGTTCAAAGTCCTCTATAGATTTAAGATAACCCTGAGAATTCTCCAGCTGACACAATTACACACTCACTGCTTGAACAAATTATGCCTAAAAAGGTGACAGAATGTGTGTTTGTGTTGTCTTATTTCTTATTTCCTTATGTGCTAAACAAGTACTGAAAATACTTAATCTAATAGACAGATGAAAAACATTATGCAGTTGGTTCAGTTGCACGTTTTTCTCATTTAAAACATTTCAACACCAGAACTGAGTCGCTCAGCACTTTGAATCCTTGCTCTTTTTCTCAATAAATACTGTAATCAAATAAGACTGAACAAAAGTGGATGCTGATCTTTGATTCTGAATGACAGGCTCTTGCAAAGCTACATCAAGAGCAACCTGAAGGAGGGGCAGGCCAATCTGGAGCTTAAAACAAGGGAACAAGGTTAATAATACAATGAGCACGTTAACTTACACGTTCTTACAGTGATAATGCTTACTAAACAGACAATGTGTGTGGTCATGTAAATGCATTAAATGGCTCTCCTTTATCTGTGTAAGGTCATAAATGGCGTAAGAGTAAACCGATCGACAAGTGTAGATTTTTGCCCATTACCCTGATTTCACATTGCACGTAAACAACCTTTACCAGCATTCTTCCTGGCTTATCCAGTGTGTGCAAGTGCGCAAACCTCGATATCGAGATCGTTCAAAAGAAGATCGTGAATAATAGGAAAAACAATATTTTTACCCACCCCTACTCCTGAGTGCTTCTTTTTTATTTTGTGCACTCACATGAAACACAATTTCAGTACTGTACATGTTTGTTATTTTCTAGTTTATATTACAAAGTAGTATAGTTATACAGCAAATGTAAAACAGTATATACTGCCTAATCTCAGCTGCGTGGTATACCATAGACCTGGTTTACACCGCACTCATTACAACGTGTATTTATTACGGCCCCCATATCAACAGGCTACAGTGTGGTGCTACATAGGAAAAGTTTCTCAGCTGATCCTATTTTTGCCACACATTAGAAAATATGCTGAAAATGCACTCCATACATATTTAATAGCACAATCTATTGCATTTAGAGCTACACTTTGGGTTCCATTCCACATACTGTTGATTAATTACCATGTGGAGGTAAATGTGTCTGTGGCTATGTGCTGTCCATCAGGTTTTCGTGAGGCATATTATGCCAAATAAAATCATGCAAATCGCCCTCTGATTTGTTTTCTTCTCCTTGTCACAGAGGTGTTCTTCCTCTTCTCCTTGTATGACTATGATAGAAGTGGGCAGTTAGATGGCCTTGAATTGATGCAACTGCTAACAGATTTCCTGTCTCATCATGCATTATTGCCAAAGTCAACAGATTCTGTGAGATTTTGGAACTTTTGGACAAAAAAATCACAACATTAAAATAGCTTTTAAATTCTGTTTTGACTTGAGCTTTTCTACATTGTAGGTAGTGTCTTTGGTGGATTACCTGCTACAAACTCAGGATCTGAACCAGGATGGATTACTGGCTCCCTCAGAGCTGCTCTCATCAACCACGCAGGACCATCAGCAAGAAAACAACCTTGTGCCCCCTGATGCACCAGCTGAGCTGGTGGAGGACAACTTAAAACAGGAGCAAACAGATACAAAAACAGAGGGTGGATATGCTGAAACTGACCAGCAAGTGGCAGAGGTTTAAGTCAACCTCCAAGAGCCTTAACAGAAACAACTATAACCTGCTTAAGATCATAATGAGACAAATCCAGCTCAAGAAGAACAGAAACAGGCTGGGGACCCATCAGATTAGAACCAGATACCAGAATTGTAGGGCAGTCTACAGCCTTTAGAAGAGCAGGAGCTCCAATATGTTCAACTGGAATAGGAGAATATGCTAGTCCATTAAAGTGACCTAGAGATGTAAAGCCAATTTAAGCGTGAACAACTTTAGAGACAAATCAGTCATACTTTTTGAAACCACAAAGCTTGTCAGTCCCCTATTCATTTTCACTTGCTGCATATACTTTTTGACAGAAGCATAATGTATTTCCAGGTGTTAATTATTTAATAATTGGAGTTCACCAAACTGTACAAAACTCTAATTTACTTTGTTTTTATTCTAATTATCTTAGTAATGTGTTATTCAAACTATGCAAACCCAGAAAAGTTTGTATTTTATTGCAAAAAAAAAAAAAAAAGCCAAGATCCAGTGTTTTGTACCTAACTTAGTGCGTAATGTTTCTATATCAAACTGTTTTCTTGGGTTAAATGTCTTGGAATGAAGGTGGTGTATACTTTTTATCTGCTGTTACAAAGATTTTTACAAAGTACATTTTTCTGACTTTGGGTGCAACAGAAGATTTAGATGCCTCTGATTTCTTAAAAATAATTGTGTGTTGCCAAACAGTGGGTGAAAAATGCACAGCTTGATAGAATATTTTTTGTTTTTTTTAACGTACTCAAAATTTTGCTTCCATTTCTTTTCACTTATGAAGCACCATTATTAGAAATCAACACCATGTGCAATGCATCATTTTGGCCTATGTTTTGCTTTTTACGCATGCATGTTTTATTGAGGAGTTTTTTATTGAATAAAGAAATAAACTAAAACGATTTTTATTAATGTTGATAATGGTTAAATAGTCCCAACAAGTTTGCGGTTATATATAATATCATAAATTGTGCACTTCAAATTCCAATCACATTTTAATGTTAAAATAAGGGAATTTTTAAGCGAATATACTGTATAAATGCCATCAACAGCATGTTTGAGTCAGTGGTGATTGTTTTAAGACTACACAGGATGCAGGGCTTCCCTTAAATTTTCATTAAAATTGCACAATGACGAAATAGCATAACCTCTCTATAATTCTGATAAGTATTGTCCCAGTTCAATATTTAAGGTAAGCATTGTCACATGGGTACACCTGCATCGTCACCAAAGCAACCCATGCAGATAGGTTGGTTATGTCTGAACACGCAAATCTGATTTGATCACTTGCAATTAATAGTGCGGACATTCTGCCAGAAAAGAAAAAAATCAGATTTTCCTGCAGTCTGAACATAGCTGTTCACACTTGGCAGGTTTGGTTCGATAAAAACAAACTCTGGTGCGATTGCTCTGTTAGTGCGGTTCATTTGAACAAGTGTGAACGCTGTCACCTGAACCTTGGTGCGCACCAAACAAGAGGACCGAGACCGCCTGAATAGTGGGTCTCGGTCCGCTTCCAAATGAACTCTGGTGCATTTCGATTGATATATGAACACAACATGGACCAAAGACATCTAAACAGACCAATAACAGGAAGTGATTTGCCTTTAATACTGGCCTCGAGCATACCTGGTTCTTCTCCAGTAGAACATCATAGGAGCTATGTTGTCCATTAGTTCGGTACAGGCGCTGGAACCACCATCAGCCGTCCATGCAGCATATCTTCATTTGTGTGTAAAACGGAGGAATTCCTGGCACTGTTTTGACTCCTTTACAGATATTATTAGCTCTTTGTTTGTTCTCAGCTGAGGCTAAATGCACTATATTTACATATCTATACATGGTGGTATTTTTGAATGTCTGTCAAGAAGTTCATCTCACAAAACATGTCATGCTGCGGTTAAAATTAGTCTTGCTTGTCATTTCAAGTTCTGGCTTTGGTGCGTGGATGTGTTTTTAAAATGTCAATTGGTATTATTAGTAAGCTGCAACATAATGTATGATGCTCAAAGGCATAGGGTGTCTTATTCATTGTGAAAATGTTTTCTTAATGGCATGAATCACACTGAAGTCCTAGACTTAAAATGCATGGCCCGCCACTGCAGGAGATCTAAATAGCCTCTGATCCTTTTCTTCTCATTAATAATTTTTGCCATAAGGGTTGTGGTAGAATGCATGAACTGAATACTGAACATTTCAAGATACCACACAGATTTTATCATTTACTATCAAAAATATGTTAATTTAGGTAATATTTATAATACACAAGGCTGACAAATATTGGGAGAGGACACACTAAAGAAGGTGGACAAAATAACATGTTTATTATAGAAAATAATATTTAATGTAATAATAGCAAAAGGCAGAAGGTTCAGTGGTTGCTGATCCATGGTAGACTGTAATCTGGTCACGTTTATTTTAATAAACTGATCTCTCAGGATATCCTCTGAGATAGATAGAAGTCAAATTAAGTTCCCCCAAAACTACACTATTTTACGATGTAGTTTTACACATGGGAGAGATTAAATTAACATAATTTCAGATGAAGGTGGAAGCTAACACAACCAAGCTAGTAGCTATGTAAGTGTAACTTGGAAACCTAGATAAACAAATACTCGTCAAGAAAACCAAATACTAATATAGACCAAACTAAGAGAGTTAGACAGATATTTATCTAGCTAGTAAGACTATTGGTAGTGTACAGACTAACAAATATATTTCAATAAGGTTAAATAAAAACAGTTAAGTCAACAAAATAACTGCTTTCATGTGGTCATAGTGTTACACATTTCCTTTCTTGAAAACAAACTATCCCCTTCTCCTCTTCCTTCGGTTTTGATTAACAGTTTGATCTGTGATCTAGACAGCCAATCAAAATGTACCACCTCATCTCTGATTGGCTGAAATTCTGGCACATTAAAACGCTGAGACCTTGTTGCGCAAGCAAGCAGTCAAATTTATGAGCGCACTCAAGAGTAAGTAGGAGAGATCTTGCACAAACAAAAAACAGTGGCATTACATACATTTCAGAATTCTGTGTAAAATCACATTCAAATAATTTTAAATTCAAATAATTCTGAATGCAAAACATTTTTTTTTTTTTTTGCACAAAGTGAAATCTTTGCAAGAAGATACAAAACTGTGTTCACGTATTTGCAAAAAAACATGTGTGCGCACAAAATAAAATCTTGCACACTCAAAGTATAATTTTGTACATGCAGAACTGAGACACACATGACACCATATATAATAATAAATCTTGTCAAATATTAATTTGACAAGAGGCTCTAAACGCATGTTTTGGGGCCTGGCTCCTGCCCAGATGCCGTGCATCTCTGGGGGTCTATGTGAGCTTCATGAGAGCTATTTGCATAAGTGAAATGGTCTGATTGTTGAATTTACAGTGGGCTTTCAAGACATGTATTTCTATACCGCCTTGAAGTCTGGCTTCTCTATCTGATGATTGGTTGGGCTCTCAAACGGGCTGTGCCACGTATCAAACGGCCAATCAGAGGCCTGGGTAGCTCATCAAGTAAAGATGCTGACTTCAACACCTGGAGTCGCAAGTTTGAATCCTCATGGTGTGCTGAGTGACTCCAGTCAGCCTTCCTAAGCAACCAATTGGCCCGGTTTGGTGGGTAGTCTCACGTTGGGTTAACAACCTCGTGGTCGATATAATGTCAAGTATAATGTCACAAGTGAAAAAAAAAGGGGGGGCAAAAACGTAAGGGCTAAGAAAAATGTCAGCGAGAGAAAAAAATAAATAAACAGTAAAAAACAGAATTATATATTCTAATTATATCTGATAAGGTGGTGGCATAGTGGACTAAAGCACCTAACTGGTAATCAGAAAGTCGCTGGTTCGATCCCCACAGCCACCACCATTGTGTCCTTGAGCAATAAGGCACTTATGTCCAGGTTGCTCCGGGGGGATTGTCCCTGTAATAAGTGCACCGTAAGTCGCTTTGGATAAAAGCGTCTGCTAAATGTACATCCCCTCTTTTGAAAACCACCATTGGTTAGTGTCATTCAGTTGAATTCTCATTGAGCCTCACCAAGATCAAGAGAAGCTGCTGTCTGGCTATTCAAGCGCTGTGATGGACGCACAGTCAGCAGACTCCCGCGAAAATATAACAAACTTTGATCGCAAAAGCTCTCCGTCGTCACTTTAAAACGATCGTGGAACTGAATTTTTTTTTCTCCATTCATAGCAGTTCATACATGCATTGTTAATGGGCATGATTACTCAATTTCTGTGGACTGAACAAATGAAAAGAATTCTCAGTGGTTAAAATTCTGCTTAAAATAACAAGTGAAATAAAACAAATTAAATAAAACGCTAAATTAGGTCAAATATTTTACTACTGCATAATTACATATTTTTTTGTTACATAAAAAACTAAAATTGAGTTCCAAAAACAAGTGTATATGTAAAATTTACATGTAAAAAGTTGATTGCAAGTATTTATACATATTTTAAAAAAAATTATAAAGCCTTAAAGAAATCATATCCCTATTTTAATATTTACAAATCTACCATTAAATATGGAAAAATTACTAGGCGTGTGAAGCACACATGCACCTTAACTGTATGACAATTTTAACAATCATAACCCTAAAATAGACAAATCAAACCCAGGCAAAGAATTTTGGGACTCTATATACATTTATTAAATTTGAGGAAAATGGCATTAAAACTCAATACAAAATCAAGTAAAAACAAATCTTTAGTACTGGTGAAAAAGTGGCTTAAAGGGAACATCAATTTACATTAAAAATACTTTAATACTGTGGTCTAAAACTGGACTTCAATGACATGCACTACAGTGACACATTCAGTAGTTGTTCATGAAGTCTCATTCAAATTCAAATCCACTAAAATTTAAAAACTTCTAAAAAGGAAAATGTACATGATCAGAGGGCCATTATCTTAAAAGGGTATGTCTCAAACTTATCGGTCATTATATTATGGCCATCATGAATGGCAGTCAGCTTAAACTGAAATTAGACATTCCTGGTCTTCACTTTGAACAGGGCGCTCATTTCTCCACCTCTTCTCATAGATGTCTGAAGAAATTACATAGGAATTCCAGCCACAATTTCTGATTCAATGCCACAGTGGTCCTCACCTCTGAGAATCTTGAAAAAACCTTGACAAGAACAGATGAACCCACAATTAATGTAGATTATTCTGTGAGAAAATCTGGTTATGCATTGCAACATAGGTAGCAAACTGAAGACAATTCGATCACCATAGTTAAAATTACAAATAACAATCCTCACCATTTTCACCCCAGTCAGTGTTCCAGGAATTGGCAGCAAGCCAGTAGGGGGTGCCATTCTCCTCTCCCCAACCCAGAATCTTAATAGCATGGCCACCTACTACAGATCCACTAACATGCTGATAAACCCCTGTAACAGATGAAGACGTTTAGGTAGAGAACCACCAAAAATCAACCTATTCATGTGACTTTAGCCAAATAGATAATCTACTGCAACCAACCAGACTTATAAAGTAGGAAGTCCTCATAAACTGTGAAAGCTCCCTCTACTGGTCCATTCTTATACAGCTCCTTCATAATCTGCTTCTCATTTGACGGGACACTATAGGAAGTCTTTCCTGCAATGACAAACAGTGTGACTGAACAGAATGCAATCCTAGAAATCACATTTTTAAGCACAAAGAGATCAGCAACGTTCAATATTGAAAGCATCTGGCATCTAAACTGCTACTGAAACTTATACAAGGGAGATGCCATAAACTAAAAGCAAGCAGCAAGGGAGACAGAATCTGGTTTCCACAGTGTTCTTACCAAAGTGTTTGTCCTGCTTGTAAGGGGGACTGTAGCCAGGTTCACATGACATCTCACAGTTGGGCGTGTCTCCACCCTCTCCAGAACAGGGTGGGCGGCTGCCGTTCACATGATGCTCACAGGGCTCAATAGTGTATGGGCGACAGCCTTATTTAAATAAACAAGTTACAACTGTAGTTAAGCATTCTTTGTAAACATTCAGAACTTCTACAGCAGGACAAGCACTAACCAATGTGAGAGTTGTATAGTCCACCAGTCACCAAGCCTTCTTCGCTCCAGAAGTTCCAGGCAGCAGATGGATAGCCACCATTACATCTGGAGTTACAAAGAAAACCAGACATTGTCGGCCACCTTACATTACAAAAACCTTGCTAAATGTGACCAAGCTCACTCTGCAGCCTTACTTACCCCATGCCACAGCGGTCACAACAGGTTAGCAGGTCCTGAGAGGAGATCTCTACACTCACTTTGGCATTGCTGTGGACACACACTCTGTCCGAGATTGCTTCGGCAGCACCAAAAGCCTGCAAAGACAAGATCTGGTTAAACACCAGTAAAAAGACCAAACTAACTCATACATCACTGCATTTATGACCACACTGTGTCCACCAGAAAGAGTCCTCACCCAGCATGAACCACAAGACCCCTGGTCTCTGATCTCTTTAATAGTGGGGCAGTTGGGCCACTGTTCTCTGGCATCAAAGTTTGTGGGAAGCTTGAGATCATCAGCATACTGCATCCTGTTTAAAATAAGTAGGGGCGTTACAAGATTGAGAATGCAGAAGTGAAAGCAATAAATTGACTAAGGAAATAAAATTGTTTGTTTGGAGTTTATTGCCATATCAGCTACAATAGCTATGGCAAATACAGGTGGCAATCAAACAATTTATAAAGCACACCTTGCAAAAACAATACAGAGAGAAAAAAAAAAAGACTATTCAATCCAGTACAATAAATCAATTCTATAAAAGATCCTTTACTAAGGAAATAAAAACATCAGCATGTGACAAGTGTAATGTCAAATGCAGAGCAAGAATGCAGATTAGCCATTTTTACTTCCTCTATATGTCTCACCCCTACACCATGCAAAAGTTGCACTCACATGACAGGGAGTTTGGGTCCTTTCAGAAAAGTCCCACAGAGCCTCTTCACATAGCTGTAGTCCACATTATGGAAATTATGTCCAGCCTTCAGAAGAGGAAAAATTCATGTAGACATTAAAATTAAGTCAATGTTTAATATTCTACAGCACTAAAAGGAGTTCACCCCAAAATGAAAATTCTCTTTACTCACCCTAATGCCATTTCAGATGTCCATGACTTTCTTCTGAACAGAAGCTTTTTTGTGTGTGTGTGTGTGTAGAACATTTCAGCTCTGTATGTCACTTCAATGCAGGTTAATGGTGGCCAGAGCATTGAGGCTTAAAAGCAAAAAGGCAGCTTAAAGTAATCCATTCAACTTCAGTAGTTTAAATCCATGTCCCTGTCCTCATGTAAAACCACCTGGATTACTTCAAACCAATATATAACTCCTTATACACTGTTCATCTTACCATTGCAATCTCTAGGGTTGATCATGATTTCAGAATCGATAACACTTCCAAGAGCTTGATGCATGCGAAGAGCTAGTTGGCGCTTTAGGAAGAGTAATCAAGCTTGAAATGATGATTGCCAAGTAGACTGTCGTCAAGATTGAGGAAAAAAAAAAAAAGTTCCACTTTGGTCTGTTCTCCCAAAACCAAATGAATAATTTCAGATTACGCCGATTAAATCGCTGGAGTCATTTGGATACTTTAATGCTGCCTTTATATACTTTGAGCTTCAAAGTTTGTCACAATTCAAATAGCATTTTATGGACCTACAGAGCTTAAATATTTAAAAATTTTTGTTTTTGTTCTGCAGAAGTCATTCATACACATCTTAAAATGGTATGAGGGCGAGTAAATGGGAGAATGTAAATTTTTGGGTGAACCATCCTTTCAACAAGAGAACCTTCCAGACAAACAGTTTAAACCCAATACGGACTCAACATAGTACTCTGATTTAAAGTGACTGCATAAGATTTAGAGATCAGTTTTTAATGCCCGATCCGATACAAATAATTTAAGTGTCTGATAACATATTCATAACAGACTCATATTGTTTTTAACCTCTGAAGTTGAACCATTTTATAAAAAACTAACACTGCACATGTTCGACAAATAATTAATTTGACTAGTTTTAGTTACCATGTACACTTGTGCAAAACCCCTAAATTAATTATTTTGGGGATTTTCCTCACCATTTTTGGCATGCCCAATTCCCAATGTGCTCTAGTTCTTTGTGGTGGTGTAGTGACTCCTCAATTTGGGTGGCGGAGGAGGAATCTCAGTTGCTTCCACGTCTGAGACAGTCAGAGCATCTTATCACGTGGATTGCGTGTTACACCGGAGACGTGGCAGTGGCACATATGAAGGCTCATGCTATTCTCCGTGGCATCCACACACAACTCCCCACACACCCCACCAAGAGTGAGAACCACATTATAGAGACCACGAGGAGGTTACCCCAACGTGAATCTACCCACCCTAGAAACCTGGCCAATTGGTTGCTTAGGAAGACTTGGAGTCACTCAGCACGCCCTGGATTCAAACTTGCATCTCCAGGTGTTGAAGTCAGCATCTTTACATGCCGAGTTTCCCAGCCCAACTTAATATTTAAAAATGTGAAGCCTTGTCAAACTTTCAGTACACCAAATATAAAAGAACTGATAACCGGTTAAGTGAAAACATCAGATAAACAGATTATCCGTCCATCCCTTATAAGGATGCATGGCTTACCATCCAAGTAGTGTTTGCTTTATTGATGAAATTGACCATCTCATGGGAGAGAGGAGCAAGGTGTGGTCGAGCCCAGCTAACCGAGAGGGCTGAGATCAGACACAGGAAGGCTAGTCTCCACATTCTGAAAGACAAAATCATTTTACATTTCCACTCCAGCCAACGTATCTGAAATGGGTTTTCAAATCAACCCCAAAACAAAGCCCTCCTCAAATACTTAGAAATAACAGTTCCTTTATTGAGAGGAGCTGCATGGCATCCCAGTCTAGCATTTCAATAAAAATACATTATAAACAGTACACTGAAGTATCAAACACAGGCAAGCATAAAGTGCTACACCACTTGAAGGACATGTTCCGTGACACTTGAGGTGAAATGGACCTCTGACTGCCAACAGTAGTGTCTTCTATGGGCTGCAACGATGCAGACGTGAAAGCTCTAAACATTTAACAACATGTTCTACACCTCAATAATTACAAACAGAAAACAAAATCTGTACTATCAAGTAATCTGGATGACTATTGGTTTTAGGAAAGACCCTTTAGAAGGGGCCACTTCACTTGGATCAATTGCAGTTCTGCTAGGTTACTAATTATCAGATTATGTCACCTCATTAAAAGTCCAAATCTATATAGTTAAAAAACAAAACAAAAACAAGAGTCAAGTATTATAGTGAATGTTGGATGCATAGTTCCTGTAAAGGTGGTCTGAATATTGACATCACCGTCATGATCTGATGGTACATGAGTCAGCAGAATTTACCTGCTGATTTACAGGCAATCCCAGCCTGTAATCTGAGCCACAATAACCTCAATGTAAACTGGATTACTACATAAACCCAAACACTACCTCAAGGAGTTAAATCACTATAGAGACGTTTATAGAAAGTAGATGCAAATTTTTTTAAATAAAAACCCTCCCAAAGCCTCATATCGCATCAGAGCAACTTACTATGTGAAATCACCCATGTTTGAAATTTAAGTGTATTTGTAAGAAAAACTGGAGACGAGAGATCTACTACAGCTAGTGAAGCGTTCACACATCTGCTAAAAAAAAGCTCCGATTTCCAGATCTCTCACTTTCGTTTCACTTTTACCAGCAGGCCTTATAATCATATAAACATGTATATATAAACAAGACTGCGAGCATGCATTTCTCATCAATACAAGGCAGTAAACTTATTCATAGTATGACATTTCAGAGAATTATGTGTTTTAATAAAGAAACTTTACTTCCTCATAACGGTTTCCTACTGTGACTTGCAATATTAGAGATATGCTGCACTGTCAACCGAGGTGATCAAACATGCCTGAGAATAACTTGTCAGATATTGACATACCTAAATAGCCAATACCAAAATATTTTACATGCATATTTTAAGAATATAACAAACATACCTGTGTTTCGTCTGCTGACAGCGTTCCTTTTGCTCTTAAAACTGCCTCACTGGGCGGAAACAAATAACAGTCCAAACGCGACGCAAGTTGATGGCGTTTATAAAGCAAAGAGAGACCACGTGACGAGTCATGTGCGCAGTCTGATGACCCTCACGTGATCACAAATCACTTCACTTGAGCAATCGTTGTGCTCTTGTGATTAAGTTTCGTATGTAAATGTGATTAAATCTTTATTTTTGGAAAGCTCGTTTTATTAATTGCTCTCTCATCTTTGTTTGTAATGGATGCTGTTCCTTGATTAAGGGTTTACCTAAATGATTTAATCTCATGATCACATCAAGTGGTTAATAATTGATAATGCAAACACCAACAGACATCTTAGAAACTTACATCTTTGCTTACATCTAACCAAAGCTGGACATACTTGGACATATTACATTTGTTGATATGCTTTTGCTGTAGAGGGATATGTTCTTAGAAGGTGTGTTTGCTCTGATAAAATATGTTAATCATTAAAGTAATTTATTTAATGAGAAAAGCTGTTATAATTGTATTATTTATTTATTTATTTATTTGCACATGTTCACAGTGTTCAGAGTGGGCTCACATTGACTGATCACAATGGAGATTCATTTGTTTATAGAACACTTGAGATGTAATAAAATTAGCATCCTTTTCTGAAGTGTTCATTTAAAATAAGCATAATCTTAATTTTCTGCTAAAAAATCAAAAATAAATAAATCGTGCTGTCTTAAAAGTATTTGCATTGACAGATTTTGTCACAATATCACTTCAAACCCCCTGGGAGCCTTTTGCCTCATGTGTGGGGGCCTTTTACCCAACCTTCTGTTATTTTTCCTTTTCACACAAATTATGTTGCTCCATCAATATTCAATAATTGTTTTTTTTTAAATTATTTTAGTTTTTTAATCAAACTTGAACAAATTTTCCTTAAGGGTTACCTATAGCTACGATGTACCCTACCTCATATATAATTGGGCCTCAATTAAATATAAGTATGTCATATTAAAATAATATAAAAAACAAAATAAATAAAAATTCTCTTTCCATACAATCACTTAAATCTCATAATTAATGGCAAGAATAACACATTTCTAAGAAGTTATAAACTTTTATAATGAGTTGCTTGAGTTATGACATCACATTGAGCCCCAGTATCCAAAAACTAGGGATGGGTGAAACCACTTTTTATTTTCGATCCGATACCAATATTATCGATACTGATACCAATTCCAATACTTCTATTAAATTGATTTTTTGGCAAAATTAAACTGAATCCATATTTATTCATATTAATCATATTTGAAAGAACGTCTGATCTGTTAAGCAAAATGTAACGTTCATTCATTACTAATTATTTACTATTAATTATTATTGAATATTAGATATTATATAGTGCTATTGAAAATGTTCACCAGTTGTTCAGAAAAGAAAAATGTATATACATTTATTTAAAAGATCTTTAAAAGTGAACTGAAACCCCCTGCTTTTTTCAGCCATGCCATCACATAAATAAGCATTTGTCTTCAGTCCACGGATCAACATAGGCTGAGGTCTAATCGAATTTAACAAATTTAAATTTGTTGTGTGAATATTTGTCTTTTTAGTTGTACTGTTCTTTATGAACTACCTCAGCATGGGACATGAGCTGCTGGCTTGGCTGACTTTGGGTCTGTGCCAGCCACAGCTGTGCCACTGCCAAGTCTGAAGTGGCACGTCACTGAAGCAGAAAAACCCAAGCCTTCACTCATACATGTGCCCTGCTTTCATCTGGGCATCTTTCATAGTTCAGAAAACATACATTAAATTCTTGGCTACAGTTATTCATTAAATACTAAATTAAACATAACAAAATCATTGAATAAAATGAACGTAGTGTATAATGTTAGTAGGTCATGGCACTGTATGAAGTCTCAGGGTGGACAAGTTAAGGTTGGGGCATTACGAATGCAGCAGGTTGATGTATCTGATCTATGTTTGATCAAGGCCCTGACACACCAGCTTGATGATCTGTCACCAAGTAGATGACTTAATTTCTCTTACAGTAATTTGGGAACAAGCCAGCTCAGCTTCAACATTTTTCAGTGGAAGTAATAAAATAGTCAGAGTCACTGAGACTTTGAGTAATAAAAAATAGTACCAAGCTGTAGTCTTCTGTAAAACAGCATCAATATTTGAGCACAATAGTTAAAGGGTGAGTTTACTCCAAAATATAAATTCCATAATAATTTAATTACCCTCATATCATTGTAAACTTGTATGATGTTCCTTCTACTGGGGAACACAAAACGCAGAGTTTTGATGAATATCCTGGCCACTTTTCCCCTGTATAATAAAAGGAAATGAACATTTGAGCTTTCAAGCTCCAAAATACCAAAAAAGCGCCATAAAATATATTATGATTAAATAAATATAAATAGCTTAACATATTTTAAATATATATTATGAATATAATAATTCAGATACCTAATATGCATTACAATATTGTGGCAGATGACTAAAGCATTTATAAGACACAAAAGTGGCTTTAGAAGGCAATTTATAATTTATTGTCATATTATTTAACTGCCCGTCATTGAATTACAGTGCACAGCAATATAATTTGCAATTAAATTCATCAATCCATCCAAGATAAATTTATTATAAGAGCTTTTATAATAAGGATGCGGCAATGTACACATGCATCAGACAGACACTTTTGGAGTGTCCCACTTTGGTTGTGTCATAAACGCTATGTATTTTTAGTAGGTCTGTCGATTTAAAACGTTAATTCAGTGCGATTAATTTTACCATAAATAACGCGTTAAAAATTACTGCAATTAATCACATGCCCACGGACCATAATAAGGAAGATTCCTGAGAAATGCAAGCTTGTAGTACCACCTGTTTACTCCAGAGGGTATAAGTGAAATTTCAGCTGTGTGAGCAACACACAGTTTATACAGTGAAGAAACACTTCAGTTCAAAACACTCGAAGGCGAACTAAGGGATCTCAAAATGCGTTTAAAGATTGAGTATTAAACTATATTTAACTTGAAACAGTGACCTAAACATTTTATGTTTATGACGCAACGCACCCGAGACGCAACACAAGCATGTCTGACACATTCACTGGTCCTTAAACAAGCCCTCATAATAAATCTCAAACTGATTGACAAATTCACTTGTGAAATGGATTGCTGTGAACTGTATGCCAATGATTGACTTATGATCAATAATATGGTAGTAAACAATACATTGTATTCTAAAGCCACTTTTTGTATTATCAATGATTTACTCTTCTGCCACAAGAATGTAATGCATTTTAATTATCTGAATATTATATATAACACATTTTTTTTTTTTAATATTTAGAGATAACTATGTATAATTATATATTGATATGTATAATCTTTTGTAACGATAGGGAAGGCAGTCAAGGCAACGATGAAGGCGAGGAGTAGGACCCAAGTGCAGCTTTACTGAGGATAGTGGTGATACAGGAACAAGACAGGAACATAAACTATGGCTTGGACTCAAGGACATCAGGGTAACATAAGGCAGGGATCAAGGTTACAACAATACAACACAATATAATACTTGACAAAAGGTACAAGGGAAACATGAGGACTTAAATACATGAACAGAGGAAACAACAGCCAATTGATAAACAGGACCTAAACAGGATAATAAGGTGATAAACTAAAGCCAATGACAAAACTAGAACTGATAAACAAGCAATCAAACAATGAACCAATGAAAAACAGACACATGAACAAGGAGGGGAAACAGGACATGACAAGACTGGTTAACAGGAACATAAGAATGGTTTCAAAATAAGAGTGCAATATGGAATTAAACAAGTGCCAAAAACTTAGACAATATGGAGTGAAAAAGGTGCCAGAAACTTAAGAGTGAGGGTACAAAAACAAGAGACCACATGGAACATTACAGGAGCCCCCCGCTAAGGAGCGGATTCCAGACGCTCCTAACAAAACAAAAAAGGAAAGACAAACAAGAGACCACATGGAACATTACAGGGAAACAAGACAGGGAGACCATAACAGAACAAGAGGGCGGCCAGGAGACCATGGAGGACAGGCAGATGCCCAGGGATCCAAGGGGAGGACTTGAAGGCAGGGGCCGGGTCGGGAAGTCTGGGAGGTACGAGACTGGGTCAGGGGGGGCCAAGGAGGCAGCCATAGGGCAGGGACAGAGTCAGGAGGCCTGGGAGGAGGCCACAAGGCAGGGTCAGAAGGCCTGGGAGGAATCTCAGGGGAGGCGGGCGGAGCCACGGAAGGCTCAATGGGCTAGGAAAGCTCTGTGGGCTTGGCAGGCTCTGTGGGCTTGGCAGGCTCTGTGGGCTTGGCAGGCTCTGTGGGCTTTGAGGGCTGAGCAGGCGCTGGCAAAGCCGTAGAAGGCGGAGCAGGCAGAGCCGTTGAAGGCAGAACAGAGGAAGGGTCTGGGGGTGGAGCCAAGGAAAGGTCTGGAGGCGGAGCCGTGGAAGGGTCTGGAGGCGGAGCAGGCGCAGGCAGAGCCGAGGCAGTCCTCAGAGGCGGAGACTTGAGAGGCTCTGGTGGCCTTGATGGCGAAGCTGTGAAAGGTTCAGAAGGCGGAGGCGTGGAAGGTGGAGCCATGGAAGGCTCTGGTGACTGAGGCGTGGCAGGCTCTGGTGACTGAGGCGTGGCAGGCTCTGGTGACTGAGGCGTGGCAGGCTCTGGTGACTGAGGCGTGGCAGGCTCTGGTGACTGTGGTCTCAAAGGCTCGAGAGGCGGAGCTCTGGGAAGCTCAAGGGGCGGAGCTCTGGGAAGCTCAAGGGGCGGAGCTCTGGGAAGCTCAAGGGGCGGAGCTCTGGGAAGCTCAGGAAGTGCAGGCTCTTGGACGGTCGAGGCTACAGGCGCTGGCTCTTGGACGGTCGAGGCTACAGGCGCTGGCTCTTGGACGGTCGAGGCTACAGGCGCTGGCTCTTGGACGGTCGAGGCTACAGGCGCTGGCTCTTGGACGGTCGAGGCTACAGGCGCTGGCTCTTGGACGGTCGAGGCTACAGGCGCTGGCTCTTGGACGGTCGAGGCTACAGGCGCTGGCTCTTGGACGGTCGAGGCTACAGGCGCTGGCTCTTGGACGGTCGAGGCTACAGGCGCTGGCTCTTGGACGGTCGAGGCTACAGGCGCTGGCTCTTGGACGGTCGAGGCTACAGGCGCTGGCTCTTGGACGGTCGAGGCTACAGGCGCTGGCTCTTGGACGGTCGAGGCTACAGGCGCTGGCTCTTGGACGGTCGAGGCTACAGGCGCTGGCTCTTGGACGGTCGAGGCTACAGGCGCTGGCTCTGGCTCTTGGACGGTCGAGGCTACAGGCGCTGGCTCTGGCTCTTGGACGGTCGAGGCTACAGGCGCTGGCTCTGGCTCTTGGACGGTCGAGGCTACAGGCGCTGGCTCTGGCTCTTGGACGGTCGAGGCTACAGGCGCTGGCTCTGGCTCTTGGACGGTCGAGGCTACAGGCGCTGGCTCTGGCTCTTGGACGGTCGAGGCTACAGGCGCTGGCTCTGGCTCTTGGACGGTCGAGGCTACAGGCGCTGGCTCTGGCTCTTGGACGGTCGAGGCTACAGGCGCTGGCTCTGGCTCTTGGACGGTCGAGGCTACAGGCGCTGGCTCTGGCTCTTGGACGGTCGAGGCTACAGGCGCTGGCTCTGGCTCTTGGACGGACGAGGCTACAGGCGCTGGCTCTGGCTCTTGGACGGACGAGGCTACAGGCGCTGGCTCTGGCTCTTGGACGGACGAGGCTACAGGCGCTGGCTCTGGCTCTTGGACGGACGAGGCTACAGGCGCTGGCTCTTGGACGGACGAGGCTACAGGCGCTGGCTCTTGGACGGACGAGGCTACAGGCGCTGGCTCTTGGACGGACGAGGCTACAGGCGCTGGCTCTTGGACGGACGAGGCTACAGGCGCTGGCTCTTGGACGGACGAGGCTACAGGCGCTGGCTCTTGGACGGACGAGGCTACAGGCGCTGGCTCTTGGACGGACATGGAAGGTGGAGACTGGCGAGCGGAAGCCCTTCCTCTTCTCCTCCTCCTCCTGGCAGACGAGGCTGTCAACACTGGCGCTGGGACGGACGAGGCTGTCAACGCTGGCGCTGGGACGGACGAGGCTGTCAACGCTGGCGCTGGGACGGACGAGGCTGTCAACGCGCTGGCCGTGGCAGGCGTGGGCTCGCTGGCCGTGGCAGGCGTGGGCTCGCTGGCCGTGGCAGGCGTGGGCTCGCTGGCCGTGGCAGGCGTGGGCTCGCTGGCCGTGGCAGGCGTAGAGGAACGAGTTATGGAAGGCTGGGGGGTGACCACTGTGGGAGGGGAGGTAGCGTCCTCCTCAGCAACACCCACAGTGAAAGGCGAGCCACAGATCTTCAGGGTTTCCTCAAGGTAGTCGAGGAGCGTCCAGCAGGGGGTCGTTGGTGGCAACCGCTCCTTAAGCTGACTGTTTAAATTGGACCTGAAGAAGACGACCAAGGGGTAATCCGGGAAGTCTGATATATTTGCCAGCTCCAGAAACTTACAAACGTGGGCCTCAATTGGGTGGTCCTCTTGCTTGAGGCAGAGAAGCTGGAAACTAGCTTGCTGCGCTGTCAAAGCTGCTGGGTCCATAGTTCGGTCAAGTATTCTGTAACGATCGGGAAGGCAGTCAAGGCAAGGATGAAGGCGAGGAGTAGGACCCAAGTGCAGCTTTACTGAGGATAGTGGTGATACAGGAACAAGACAGGAACATAAACTATGGCTTGGACTCAAGGACATCAGGGTAACATAAGGCAGGGATCAAGGTTACAAAAATACAACACAATATAATACTTGACAAAGGTACAAGGGAAACATGAGGACTTAAATACATGAACAGGGGAAACAACAGCCAATTGATAAACAGGACCTAAACAGGATAATAAGGTGATAAACTAAAGCCAATGACAAAACTAGAACTGATAAACAAGCAATCAAACAATGAACCAATGAAAAACAGACACATGAACAAGGAGGGGAAACAGGACATGACAAGACTGGTTAACAGGAACATAAGAATGGTTTCAAAATAAGAGTGCAATATGGAATTAAACAAGTGCCAAAAACTTAGACAATATGGAGTGAAAAAGGTGCCAGAAACTTAAGAGTGAGGGTACAAAAACAAGAGACCACATGGAACATTACATCTTTATATATTGAATTATTGTTATATGAAGGGCTTTCTCAGCAAATATTTGTATGTGCGATTAATCGCGATGAATTAATCGGGACACCATGTAATTCATTAGATTAAACATTTTTAGCGATTGACAGCCCTAATTTTTAGGTCACTGTGTCAAGTTTGGAATTTGCAAAAATGTTGAATTTGCCATCCCAGATGTGTATGACTTTCTTTATTCTGCAGAACACAAATGATGATTTTTTGCAGAATATCTACACTCTTTTGGTCCTCACAATGCAAGTTAATTGTGACCAAAACTTTGAAGGTCCAAAAGGGACATGAAGGCATTATAAAAGTAATCCATGTGACTCCAGAGGTTAAATCCATTTCTTCAGAAGTTATATGATAAGTGTGGTTTAAAAACAGATCATATTAAAGCTCTTTTTTACTATAAATCTCCACCTTTGAACAGCCCCAACCAGTAGCTGGCTGAATTGAAAGTGAAAGTGTAGATTTACAGTAAAAAAAGGACTTAAATTTTGATCTGTTTCACACACACATATTATATCGCTTCTGAATATATGGATTTAACCACTGGAGTTGGATGGATTACTTTTATACTTATTTATGTAGGCGTGCATGCCCTTTTTGGACCTTCTGAGTTCTGGTCACCATTCACTTGCATTGTTTGGACTAACATAGCTGACATAATCTTTCAAAAATCTTCTTTTGAGTTCTCCAGAAGAAAGAAAGTCATACACATCTGGGATGGCAAGAGGGTGAGTAAATGATGAGAGAATTGTAATTTTTGAGAAAACTATCCCTTTAAGGAGCTATTTCTGCCTGGTCTAACACTTGGAATCAGGTTGACTCATTGATGTTAGATATTTATTTTTTACTTTAATCAAACCAGTTAAATGAGTTGTTACTGCATGAAGTTTCACTTTCAGGTTAAAACAAAACTCTGATTATGAATACCATAAAAATTGGTATTGGGGCGGCTGTGGCTCAGGTGGTAGAGTGTGTTGTCCACTAATTGCAGGGTTGGTGGTTCAGTTCCCGGCCCACATGACTCCACATGCCGAAGTGTCCTTGGGCAAGACACTGAACCCCAAGTTGCTCCCAATGGCAGGCTAGCACCTTGCATGGCATCTCTGCTGTCATTGGTGTAAGGTTAAAAAGGCGCTATATATTTGCAGACCATTTACCATTTAAAAACCCATTTCTAACTGTATGGGTTTCATGTGCTGCTGAATGTGTCCTGGTTTCTGGCCATGTACAGCCACTCATGCTTGCTGCTCCATCTTGACCACCTGCACGTGACCCCTGCTGCTATGCCGTGCCAGCTCATATGGAGAGGTGGCATGGTGGGTGCCAGGGTTGCCAGCCTCATGTTCTTCTGCAGTGTGTATTACTGGTGGACATGCAGAGTTGTGGGTGAGGACTTTTCCTAAATCAGTACACTTCTGGATAAAACTAATACTTGTCACTTTAAATATAAATGCATTTACAGTCTGAGTCATAGGCTTGACAGTAATTTGTTGTTTCCCAGCTCTTACCTGGAAAGAGATGATTTGTTATAAATGACTGCGTTGTGATTGTCTCTTTAAATCACTCCTCAGGTTTCCACTGGCTCATTATGATGTTTTGGCTTGTGTCCCAGCAGACAGACATCTGCATTAACCGTGGTTCCTGGCGTCTTTTCAACTTAATCTTAGGGGCACATTTTCCTATTCCTCATCTTTAAAGACAGTCCCTCACGGTACCGCATGGTTGGATTTTATTTGGTAGATTCCTCTACATTGTCAGTTAAAAGAGAATACAGAAATCTGTTTAGCAAAAATCTGATATTGGAGCAAATATTGGACAAAATATCTGGACGACTGCCATGAGTGTGTGATATGCTGTTTCTTCAACCTTTGGCGCTTTTCGCTCTGTGGACTTCAAGTAACAACTTGTTAAAATTTTCACACTCACTAGTTTATTTAATTTGTCTACTAATAGTGTATTAGTAATGCTCCACAAGCGATATGTCATTTTTGTCATTTTTATGAAAGTCAAAATTTCCGCTAGTGTCATTTCCACCACATGTCAAATTATGTACTGTATTTTTATGTGCTGGAAATGAAATTATTAATGTTTTTGAAATAAAATGGCAGACTCTATCCTAAATATACAATTAAAAATATTTTCATACTTTTTGCATAATTTGGATACATTACAGCTTGACTGGACATTATGCCCAATAAAATTATTCTGCTCACAAATGAAGTTTACATTGATTTTTCTTTGTTTTCTTCAAACAATACTTGTCTCACATTTCATCTCAAGCATGCTCTTCACTGACACTTTTGTCCACTTGGCGGCAAAGAGGAAAAATAGATTGGTGTGCTTGTCATAATTATTGAAAAATAGATAGAAATAATTTTCACACAATAAATATCAACATGGTTTATGCTTATTGTACTTATTGTACTTTGTTCAAATTATCAAAGTTTTAAACATGTAATAATGAATATTTTATTATGGATTGTCATAGTTTAATATCTGGGTCAAGGATAAAACAATAATATCTATACATAAAAGGCATTTGAAAAGTACATCAAATAAATGATAAAGGCATTGTAAAAAGTTTCCAAGTAATATTACCTTTATATCACAAAAAGAAAAAGTTTAAATCTGTTTTAATACATTTTAAATTAAATTAAATAGGTTTTAATAAAGAATTACCCGAAGTTGAAGAAACACCCTGAAATTATAGGTCTTTCATCTTTAATTCCATACTTTACATTTTTATCATTTTATAGGTCATTGATTTTGATAACTGATAAGTACCTTCTTTCTGTGTTGTAGTTAATGTTGTTGGAGAACATTTTTCTTCTACTTCTGGCCTCAGACTCACTCAGTGAACCTTCGTTGGATATCATGAGCATTCCCGTGGCTGTCCTGTGTTGCTTCTTCATTAACAAATATCAGCTATAACTGGGAACAATTTCTAATCAGCTCTGATATATGTAATTATGTTATGTAACTTGTTATAATGATTTCTAGGTGTCATTTTTGTTGTCCTTCACTACTGATTTCTTCATCCCAAATCCACTGAGATCCTCCAAAGATTTCTAGACTCAGTCAATTGAGCCTGACAACTATTCACAGAACAACATCTGATGTACATTGTAAAGAGACCACACCTGAACACTCCACATACAGGCATGGTACTTTCTCAGTTACTGGCTGTGCTGTCTCTTGAGGAACAAGCAGGAGCCATTTCTGTTCAGCCTATTGAGGGTCGCTGGCACCATCATCATATGTTTATATGCCTGGCTCTCAAAGCTGGAAACTCAAGCAAAATCATCAGCCTCTTTGAAGACAGAGGACTTTCAGCCTTACTGGGAACTAATGATGTATCCAAGGCAGACTCTGGACTGAAGCACTGTAAGCAGGTATCATTGGTTGTGGGTGAACATTTTGAAAGTTGTCCTGACCATACATAAAACAGAGAAGAAGCTGAACATGTCAATAGTATTTCCGGTGCTGAGTTTAGACATTCTCCAGAGGCTGAATCGAAGATGCTTAAGGGTGCAATGTTTACACCTGTCCTGCAGACTCCAGTAGCACTGTTTACTTTAGAGCAGAACCCCAGTCTCCGCATAGTCTCAGAGAAGCTACTTTAATCAGTCCCGTTATCAATGGAGCTAAACTGCAGTTGACAGCCAAACAATGTTTAAATGGGGACCCATGCTATACCTCGACTCCAATACCAGACCATAAAACTAAACAAAATACAAGTCCTCGATTAGTACGGGCTAGAAGGCAGGTTTATTTGTTATATTATAAACAGGGGTGAACTTGTGAGAATTTTTTGTTAATGATAAATGTTTAGTTTGTTATTAGCACCATATTGATCACTATAAGCTATCAGTTATCTGTATCTGCGCTCATTGATTTTGCAAGATTAGTTCTAAACTCAGTGAATTTAAATCAGTTTACATGTGTTTTTTTTTAAAATATTATAAAATGACAAAAATTGTATGTATTTTATTTGCTGCTTTCTTTGGCTATATTACCATGTTTGTTGGTATTCTCTGATTTTATGTATTTTTAATGTCTAATTTTTATATGCTTCATGTATATATGTTTTTATAAATTTATTTTTTTAAGGTTTTAATTTGTCACAAACTATATTCAGTATGTGAAAAATGTAAGTCACTATATTTTAAAACAATTATTATAATTATGTTATATTTATGGTTACTATTTGTGGTAGAAAAAAGTTTCTAAACTTATAGTTGATAATAGTTGGTCGTCTTTACCATATTACTATAAATATTTAAAATTAGGAAAGTTATTTATAAGTAATTTGGTTGTCCTCCCACTCATCTTTACTAAAATGGGAATTTAAACTCAATTCAAATAAAAATCATTCAATTTTATGTTCTTTACAGACAGCAGAGGGCACTAATACAAACCACAGCTAGCTTGTGCAAAACTGGCAGCAGCAGCAGAGACATTCAGACTGTACTTACAGGAGTATTGTCAAAAAGAGAACTTTTAAAATATTCAGATTTATTTTATCGGAATGTGTAGCAACTGGATCCACAGATAATCTTTTGGCACATTACTCCTCATACACATTAAAAAAATTAAATATAAACAAGAAGGAAACTGCCAAGGTTGGGTTGGAGAGAGGGAAAGCGGGTGAGAATTCAAAAGAAGAGTAGATGGGCTCAGGTAATATGAAAAATAAACAGAAACCACCCCGTAGTGGAAAACAAATGACATTCCACAGACACAGAACATGGTGGCAGGGCTGGAGAAGGGACACCTCGAGGTCCGGGCTCAAAACAGGACACCTATAACAAGGAAAAGTCCACAACGAAGTAGCACAAGACAAAAAACACAATGGGGTTAAATAGACAAGAAAACAAGGATGGTAATAAGGCTTGAGAAGCAAATGAACTAATCACGAGGTAACAAGGGGGTGGGGTCAGGAGGAGAGACAGTAAAGGAGACCACATGTCAAACAACTTACCAAGAAACATGTGCTCAAACCAAACACAACAGAAAGAGCACATGACAATGAAGCCATCATTAGCCATGTACTCAAACAAGACATGGAGCATGAGTGTCCGTATCCTGAGAAACAAGACCGAACCAGACCGAACAGTCAGGATCCAGACACCACAATAAACCAGACTGACAAAGGTGACAGGATCCTGACAGGCAACCAGATGCAAGTTTCTCACAAATTCAATATACATTTTTTAACTATTGCATTGAATCAGTGTGGAATCATAGTGCTGCATGTATTGAATGTCATGGGAACAGAATGGCTGATGAAGAATTTGGATATTTGCTGCCTATTCTGAACCATTGTCAGATTGCCTGTGCTGAGCTAAAAAAAATGAATGGATTTTACCTACAGGAAATTAGCACCATATTCAAATTCAGACTGTGAAACATTTATTATAAAAACAGAGGTGATTGTCTTCCATGCGCAATTAAAACTAGAAGAATTGTTCTAAAATAAAGGCACAGACCTTTGCTATATCAGTTAACAACTACAACAACAACAACAACAAAACACCCTTCACAGAGGGATAGTTCATGTAAACCCTGAGCTCCAAGACAAAGCTTTTGTATAATAAAACATTTTGTAACACAAATAGATTTTGCTTAAATAACAGTAAAAAGTTAAAAATTCGGTGTCTGAATTGTCACATGCACACTAATAATGTGACCATAGCATTTTTGTATTCTAATTATTTCAGATGAAATTGAACTCTAATTAAAAATACAGTATATCAAGTCAAGCATAATAAAAGCTCAAGGATGTTATTTTATCCTCTACTGTTTTATATTGTATGATGAATTCTTCATAAAACCAGGTTTTTATTTAAAACAGCAACTACTCCTTCACTTTAGTGCCACCACTAGAAGAAGAACAGTGCCCAGAAGTCTAATAAGTGTTGGCTTTGCTGATTTATCAGTCCCTTACTATATCCCCCCAAAAAATGTAGCTAATAGCCATGGTATTGTCCACATGAGGCTATTTCTGCAATGCTTCAAAAACTTCAATAGTAGCGGTTCAGGCTTCGGGTGCCCGGCATGTCCGGCTGTCCGTTCATCCAGATCTCACGAATGATTCGCTCCCGTTCCTCCAGTCGCTGCGCGCGCTCCATCTCTTCGGCGGAGGTAAACATGTTCCCGAGCGTCCGTTCAAAGCGCCGGTGGCGCCGTGCCGACAGGTCAGAGGAATTGTCCCAGTCCGAATCACTGCCGCTGGTGTCGCTACTGGTCTCGTCAGGTTTCCCAATTTTCTTGTGCGCTTGTTGCGTTTTGCAGTCGGTTTGACAGGAGATCTGTACCACTAGCGCGATGAGAGTGAGAACTAGTCCCAAACACACTCCACACACAAAATACAATGCCATCCGTTCCGGGTGATCTGCAGAAAAGAGCAAAAAATTAGCAATGTAGTTAATGAAGCAACAACTTGCTGGTACCACTAGGTAGGTAGGCCTACTATTGACCTTATAGCACCATATTTGATTTGGGAATGAAAACGAGGCTGTGAGGGATATACTTAAAACAACGTTCCGGGTTCAATGCAAGTTAATGTCACAGTGTGTCACCATTATGTTTCCAAGGACTCTACTTTTTATATTATTTTTGTCTTCTGCCTTCTGTTTTCCATAAACTACATTTCCCACGGTGCTCTGCCCTCATCACAGCCATCTGTTCCCCATCATCCTCACCTGTTCTCCATTCCCTCATTTATTCCTGCTTGTATAAATACCCTCTAGTTTTGTTCCCTTTTTGTTTGTTCCTACATGAGTTCAGTTCTTGTTTGTTGTTTCCTGAGTTCAAGTTTATTTGTATTACAATCATCACCTTCATTAAAAGCCTGCACTTAGATCCAGCGTTTCCCGTCTCATCTCAGCAACTACTCATTATAGTTAAGCTCAATTGACAGCGTTTATGGCATAATGCTGATAACCAGAAAAAAATATTTTGACATGTTCCTCCTTTTCTTTAAAAATCCAAACTTGAGGTTACAGTGAGGCACTTACAATGGGGGAAAATTTTTGAACATTAAAATATTCACTGTTTCAGAAGAATAGCCAGAAGACATATAGGATACAGTTCAAGCCAGAAGTTTACATACACTTAGACTGAAGTAATTAAAAAAAAAAAAAAAAAAATTAAAATGTAACCACTCCACAGATTTAATATTAGCATTGTTTTGACAAGTCATTTAGGACATCTACTTTGTGCATGACATGAGTCATGAGACATGAGTTTCCAACAATTGTTTACTTTTGTTTCACTTTTAATTGACTATATTACAATTCCAGTGGGTCAGATGTTTACATACACTAAGTTAACTGTGCCTTTAAATTCCCAAAAATTATGTCAAAACTTTAGACAATTAGCCAATTAGCTTCTGATAGGAGGTGTACTTAATTGGAGATGTACCTGTGGATTGATTTTAAGGCATACCTTCAGACTTTGTGCCTCTTTGCTTCATGGGAAAATCAAAAGAAATCAGCCAAGACCTCAGAATAAATCATTTGTGGACCTCCACAAGTCTGGTTCATCCTTGGGAGTAATTTCCAAATGTCTGAAGGACACAGTACCACGTTCATCTGTACAAATACGATGGGATCACACAGCTATCATACAGCTCAGGAAGGAGATGCATTCTGTCTTCTAGAGATTAACGTAGTTTGGTGTGAAAAGTTAAAATCAATCCCAGAACAACAGCAAAGGGCCTTGTGTAGATACTGGAGGAAAAAGGTAGACAAGTATCTATATCCAGAGTAAAACGAGTCCTATATTGACATAACCTGTAAGACTGCACAGCATGGAAGAATCCACTGCCCCAAAACCGCCATAAAAAAGCCAGACTACAGTCTGCAAGTGCACATGGGGACAAATATCTTACTTATAGGAATGTTTTCTGGTCTAATGAAACAAAAATTGTTTGTTGAACTGTTGTTTGTTGAACTGTGGCCATAATGGCCATCGTTATTTTTATGTTACAAGGAAGAGGGTGAAGCTGAAGGACACCATCCCAACTGTGAAGCTATCAGTAAGAGACAGGACCCTTGCTGGTGAACTCTGGCCAAGAGTCCTGGGAGCAGAGAATCTGGAGGACAAGCATACAGGTGCATTCTGGGCCATGTATGTGCCACTGCATACAGACATTGCCCTCCTACTCTCCTCTCTATCTCTCTCTCTCTCTCTCTCACACACACACACACACCTCTACCCTCCTCTCATATATTATAGGATTATCTGTTACCATTTCTAATCTAATCATGTTGCTGTTTAGTTTGTAGTTGGACATATTCGACTATCGTGGGTGCTGAGGCACACTACCACAGTGTTGCAGGCGTACCAGGCTGACCTGCTGAAGGACTTGAGTGTGGGCAGTACGGTTGACGAAGAGGCTTTCGCCGAGCTTTGTCGTGCCACAGATTTGTCTCTCCAGGCGACCAAACAGATGGCTTGCACCATTGGCCGATCTATGTCTGCTTTGGTCAGCATCAAATACAGGGACAGAGTGTTCCTCCTCGATGCCCCGGTTTCGACTTCTGGCCTATTTGGTGACGCCATGAACATGGTTATCACCAGGTTCCAAGAGGCGAAAAGCCATGAGGAAGCCTTCGGGCAATTCCTCCCTCGCTGCACTCAGGGGGAGGGGCTGCCGGCCATCCAGCCCTGCCCTGGTCCTTCTAGAAGGGAGGCTCAAAAACAGAGCGTGGTGAATTGTGTTCCCCCTCGCAGAGACTGGGGACCGGCTCGTTGCCCTCAGCAGCCCCCAAAGCAAGACCTCAGGACCACCATCTCTAAGAAGAGAAAGCCCTGATGGTCTTGCGCCCAGCCGTATCCTTAATTCTTGAAGTCTCTGCGATCACAGCTTCAACATGTCATCTCCTTCATCCCATTGTGATAATTGCCAAAATAATTTTTGGCATTTGTGTGTAGGTTATAGAGGCAGCTTTAACTGAGGAAAAAAACAACAACATGGCTCCAGTATACAACACATGTTTAAGATGGGAAAAAATATTTTTTACAAATTAGTCAAAACAGAAAATAAATGTCTAGACTCCAGCTGTACGGAACCGGAACTAGGTTGTATGGAAGAAGTGGGGCATTTTGGTAGATATAGGGTAGTAATGAGATAGTAGGGTCGTAAGATAATGTGGGGTAGTAGGCTAGTGTGGTAGTAGGATAGCAGTCAGGTAGTAGCAGAGTGAGTGAGGTGAGGTAGGTGGATAGTAGTGGAGTGAGTAGTAAAGTAAGATAGAGTATTGAGGTGGTAGGATAGTTAGAAAAGTTGTAGGATATCAAACTTGTTTTTACCTGCTATGAAGGAGTAAGCAGCCAGTGCATTACTCACTAAAGCCATCTCCTCAGTACTGGCTTGCCTTTCATTGAAGAAAGGAGAAACCATTTCCTCCACTGATGCTCTATGGATAACTTATCGTGTATTACTAAAAGAAAGTGAAAGAGAGAGAGAGACTACAAGTCAGGACTGGTCTGAACCGACTTTCATTATTCATAAGCAGAAGCACTGAACCATAACTTATAAAGATGCTGTTTTACAGAGTGTAATTATATTGGGATTTCTCCCTGCATTTAGACTACCAAAACCTGATGTGCAGAACCATAGACAAACTCAAACTGGCTGGAATTTTCCAAACAGCAGAATAAAGCATTACTTACAACCTCAGACATTGTAACAATCTAAAGTTTAATTTCTCATCAAGCTGTCACACAAGTTCAAACAAAACAAAACAGACATTCTGATCTACTGTTTACATTATTATCCACTGACAAGTTGATTGATGATTGCAGTTTAAAGACAATCATAATAGAAATGTTATGCTTTCATAAAGAATTATATATAGATTTACCATCCTACTGACATTCTCTCTCTCCCCTTAGTAAACCCACTACTAGACATAGGGAAATTTTACCCATAAATTATTGCCAAATTGCCTGGATAGATTGGCTTGTTTTGTCTTTCATCACAAGAAGAGGAAATGCATATACCGTATGAAACAAAGGATCAAAACAAACTGTAAATAAAACCAGTGTGGCCGTTGGACCGAAAGTTTGGGTTACTAAGAGTTCTTTTCAGGGAAGTTTGAGCTAAAGGTGGAGACAGCACCCAGAGCCAGCATTTCACGTGGGTGTAAAGGAATGCAGAGTCTCGGATCCGGTCTGACTTAGAGGAAGACAAGCTACTTTTTTTTAAGCATAAATGAGGAATTAGACTGAATTACTGTTACCTGGTCCTCTTCAGCTCATTCTACAGTTGGGTCTGTTCTTCTGTAAAATCTAAAGAATCTAGTCTCTCCATTCACTTTCATTACTACCTAGTATTTATGAATCTCTTCCAGGCCCTGCATCATAATTTGGATGTTTAAACAGTATTTTCAGGTGTAAATAGTTAACACATTATGAGAAGCCTAAATTCAAAGTGATCGCATACCGTTTTACAAAGTGCTAGATTCTATAAAGTAATGCTGGCGGTACTCTCTTGCAATGGGATTTACTATACATTAGCAATCAAGTGCTCCAGTCTGACATGAAATATTTGGTCTGTTTGAAACAAAACACCATTTAATGGTAATTGTCAAACATTTATATTTTTGGAGATACATGGTTCAATGGTTCATTTTACCTATAGTTGTCACACTTTTTACTCTGGTAATTAATTCTCAGGGTAGGTTTATTTTGTGTTTCTGCATAGTCAAATTCTTGGCTACAAAAAAAGCTTTTAAACATTTTCACTATTCTTGCCTTGGAATAAAGATACAGTTCAATCCTTACTGAAATAATTGCCTCTAAATCAGTTGTGAATAGGTTTCAACGGGTGACAGGGATCGTGTCCACACCATCACAACCACAAAACATAATCTAGGCTATGGCTCTCTATAAATCTATGCCTGCATTAAACATCCTATAATAGGCTTTTCTGTCAAATTAAATAAGTAAAATAAATTTTAAGTCACAAACAACTTATTAAACAACAAAAATGGAAAAGGTAGCATACAAAAATATAAAAAAAATATTTTGTCCATTATAAATTTATGGCATTAAAAGTATTTGTGGCAACCTGCCCTGACAAAATTTTCCAGAAAAATACCTTTTTCTTGAAAACACATTTAAAACATTCTGTAAATATCTCTACTCATAATATTTGGGTATGTTTTTGATTGTGTGATTATTATTGTAGAATTCACCCCAAAAAAATGTATTTATTTATATTTTTAATTCTTTAAACAAAGAATAAAAAAACAAAACAAAAATAATATATATATATATATATATATATATATATATATATATATATATATATATAGATATATATATATATATATATATATATATAAAATTTAAGAAGGTTTAAACTGTGTCTTAAACAAAGATACAAAACCTCTGAGAGAGAAAACACACATTTACATAATTGGAGTTGATTCTAAATCTTGAGATTTAGTCTTTGTGACAACTTCCCTGTATGACAACCCAGTCTCCCCTACTATACAGGATAGAACTATAAATTTAAATCTTTATCAGTGACCTACCTGGGTTGAGTGTCGGGACATAGTGGTCCATCTATGAAAACTCCTGCGGTCACACTGAAGATGAAAAAGGAGACCCAAAAAAATGGAGAGAAAATGAAAAAAAAGCATTAACATTCTCCTTTTGGTTTTTCAGTGTTGATGGACAAAGAAAAACGACAAAAAATGAAGGGCTACTGTATGAGTCATATTGATCTATCTAACAGAACTTCAACTGCCCCCTCAGTGCTACGATAAGACCTTCAGTGGAAATAAATATCCTTTCCTCAACAGCGTCCATGTATTTGTGTGTGTGTCATACATCGCACAGTCTCACTATGCGTCCTTTTCTGTCACACACTCCTCCATACAGCCACAGTGATTAGTCAGGAAAAAAAACCTCCATAACTAGACATAAGTACCAAAAACAATAACATGTGTTGAAGTTGTGTGGATGCTTGAGACACGTCACTTATCCGACTACTTTAAAGCCACAATGAGTAAGAGAGCTTTAAAAAACTAAGTTACTGCTTTCAGAATGATGGCATTTGTCTGAACAAAACTTGGTCACGATGTTCACGAAGATGTGATCCAGGAGCAATATGTGATAGTAACAGGAAAAGAAAATATGATATCCACCACCAACCATTATATTTGTATCTTACCATTTGAAAGGAAACCTTGTTTACGCAAGAACAGCTACATGTGGCAACCAGCATACTTATCTAACTTTTCTTCTAATTTTTCACTTTGCTAACTGCACTTCAGGCTATTTTCCAATTATCTGAACAGTGTAGGACAAAATGCTTGAAGAATTTTTTTTTTAACTTTGCTTTCGGAAACTGGGCAATTTCACTACTTTTACTTCTGCCTCTCATCCACACTAGAATTGCTTTTTCCTCCTCTGAAAACAGAGACTTAACAGTGAACGCTCTCCATAATTTGGAAAACTATACTGTCGGAAACTTAATGAGATGTGGCATGTGTGGACATGGCCATTGTCATGAAGGTTTGGCACTAAATGAAGTTGAGTGAATTGTGACAGAATTATAATTTTTGGGTGGACTAAACCTTTAACACAAATTGTTAGGTTTGAGTGTAGGAAATGCAAAACAGATGAGGTTTTTTTTTAAGGTTAATGCTCTAATTTGAATCCAAGAGAATCTACCTACCTACTCTAAACCTTAAACCTAAACCTAACCGATAGTGTCAAAAAAGCGAATGGGAGATGCACAATGTGATTGCTGAAGCAACCATGTCATTTTGTGGTAATTGTGAAACTTTTGGCTTATGTGTCGAGTCACATGCTCCTGAACTCATACCCTGCTCTTCCGGGTTGCGACAGTCTATCAGTTCAGCTACCGCAGAACTTGATCCCAATCAATTAAGCTTGTAAATGTAGTTGGCTATTTACTGCAAATGTATGAATCGCCTGACATGTCATGCGCAATATTTAACATGTTTTGTTGTCATTGTGGAAGGAACAGGGCAAAAAGTAAGCTTATGAACTGATAATCTGCCATTTTACTTGTGATTTGTCTCAAAATGAATAAAAGTTATTGTTGTTGCAGCACCTCTAATGTTAATTTTACAGAGAAACTGCTATGATACCATTTTGCCAAAAAATGGCGAACCTCAATGAAGCGCTGTTGTTTTTTTCGGTTCGTTGCAATGTGGGAAGCCACACAGGAAATGTTCTCTTTTAGGATATGCTGTTTTCAATGATGTCCTTGCATATTGCCACTCAAAACCGAAAACATGACACTCGCTAGAACAACATAGGCTGAGAAAATCGTGCACTTGAAGTGAAGAAATGGAGGATAGCACAAGCGAACGCTGATAAAGATCCCATGACCTAGCTCCTTTTTCGATGTCACGCTTAAGAGGCATCAGCCAATAAAATTGGTGTGATTGTATAGGACTTCAGACCTTGTGACCACCTGAGTGTTCCCAATTTGTCAGCTCTGAAGCGCATCTCTTTGCTTACTGAGGGAACCATGGTTACACACAAAGCCAAAATGTTATAGTAATGTGTTTATATTAGACCAGGTTGTATTTTACATGCATACAATTATAAAGAACTAGTTTTTCTAAAGGCAGTCTCATCTGTTCACCTTTGTCCATTACAAATGCTTT
Source organism: Moxostoma hubbsi (assembly GCA_032164185.1). Lineage (NCBI taxonomy): Eukaryota > Metazoa > Chordata > Actinopteri > Cypriniformes > Catostomidae > Moxostoma > Moxostoma hubbsi. The sequence goes on along the minus strand of JAVLUX010000023.1, from coordinate 22,076,903 downwards.
GACAGCAATTCCACCTTAACAGTGCTGTCCTCCAAATGGAGCTACCATTCTTTAACACAATCAATAGAGGAAAGCAGCAACTTAGTTTGGCAAGACTTTATTGAAACCAGAAGCCTGTAGTATTTCAGGGACCTGACCAACAGAGCCTGGATTTAATCAGACACCAAGCCAAACTATGCCCAAACCTGAGCTTCAAAGCTGGCACAAGCCAATACTCTTTCATTTGACTTCACAAATAGAAGCTGGGCAAACAACTAACTCTACAATTATTTCTTTCCTTGTTTATAACAGCATTATTGTCCACCCATTTTCAATTACATAGGATCGCAAATCCCAGACTTATTATAAATGTGTAGACTCTAATGATTATAACAGGAATTTGAGCACCTGCTTTTCAACTATAACCTGATATTTAAGTTGAGGCAATAATGGGTGCACAACTGTTGTCATTAGTTTCCACATCCAGCGTTAAAATGATTCAATGTCAACTAGACCCCCCACAAGCATGCCCATCAGCCAGCTGCAGCAGAGCATTGTTAACCAAGCAGATCACTTTTAGCTGTCCAGGCATTTTCCTTTGCCATGGGTGTGAATTCCTGAAGAACAAACAGACAGGTGGAGGGTGAACAGGTGCAATTTACAAGTTCTTTTTAAGAGTTAAAAGCTTAATTTCCTCATGAGAGCAAATAAGTTAAAGAAATGGGGAAAACAAGCATTAATGATAAGGAATTGTATGTTTTGATGATTCTTGAGATAAGGGACAAAACAAGTTATAGTGAAAGTTAGAATAAAATAGTTTTATTCTTTTATACCAAATTCATTTGAAATGGGTTAACCTCCTTGTGGTCGCTATAATGTGGTTCGCGCTCTCAGTGGGGTGTGTGGTGAGTTGTGTGTGTGGATAAATAGCTTGAGGCTCCACGCACACTACGTCTCCGCGGTAATGCGCTCAACGAGCCACTTGATAAGATGCGTGGATTGACGTTCTCTGACGCGGAGGCAGCTGAGATTCATCCTCCGCCACCCGGAGTGAGGCGAGTCATCACGAGGACTTAGAGTACATTGGGAATTCCAAATTGGTGAGAAAAAGGGGAATATAAAAAGTTACCATAACCTAAACTATGATTTAGAATGCCAAAATTATTTCACATTTTTAACAGAAATTATCATAAAGGAATGACTGAGTTGACACGTTGAAGCTGTGACTGCAGAAACATTGTTTAAAATATTAAAAAAATATCAAACTTACCAGAACATGTGTCCTACTGTTGCATCCACCATGAGCAGGAAGGTGGAAAGGAATACTTTCCTATACTATATAGGTGACTATGGCATTGTCTGATTTATTCAAGTGAGAACACAAACTAGATAGGCAGTTTTTTTTATGGAAAATATAATTTAAAGTTCACTTTATATATTGTTTGATATCATAAAGGTCCCTAAATTTCATTTGATATCATATTTATGAATTTGTTGCATTACTTGCAACACTATTTGGCAGTTTCACATTGTGAGCTCATGCTGAGGACAGGTCAAGTTACATGTGCTTCCAAGTATAGAGCATGCATCTAATTAAATTGTTTTTAAATATAAGTAATAAATGCCCTGAGTATATGTGAGCGCAGCGTAGTTCTAGCAGGAAGACTAGCGGCTGTACATCATCACACTATTAGCTGGGTAATTCCCAGCCAATCGCAGGTAAGCCATTGCTTTATAAGTCTGCTCACAATCTATCACATTGCTGTTTCAGTGCGCTAACACGGCAACCTCCACCACCCCACCACCACCAGTTGAGCCCCGTCCCGCACGGGGGTAGGCTCCTCGCCCCTGCCTCCTATCTCCGGCAGGATATGATGGTTCCGAGTACAACTCCCTCGACAGACATTACTTTTCTGTTCTACATTCATCAAATAAATGGCATCTTAAATCTCACTCAAGCCTGCGTGTCTTCCCGATAGAAACACATTTCCTATAGATTTAACTTTGTTCAGTATTTCTATTACGATTTTTAACATAAAGAGGACTTTTGTATGTAGGACAAGTTTTGTCCCTTATATCAAGAACCAGTAGTTTGTGTTTTCATGCCTTAAATGTAAAATAAAGAAATAAGCTGCATTTTTTTACTTTTAACCGTATTAAAACTGTGGCTGGTTTTATAAAATGGTGTCAAGAGCAATATAAAAGTTCCCCAATGTTCAATAAACAGTTACAATTATTATTAATACGGAATAAACAATTGCTCTGCAAAAGTAAAATAGTTCATTTTTCTAATTAGGAGTTTGTGATTCAAACACTGATCATCTAATCAAAATTTTTATTCTGAACAGTTTTTTTAAGAAATAAGGAATTGAGATTTAGTTTAGTACAAGAACGTTTTGTGACTTGATAACCTGCTTATCCACATGCTTATGTTTGCTTATGTACTGGTAAAATAAATCAACTGAGTAAGAGAGTTACTTTCCTTCAAATATTCCTTACTAATAAACAGAAACAGACCATTCAAACCTGTGCCCATGTTTCATAGAGGAAAAACATTACATAAACTTTTCATTTTGTCAGAGGATTGGGATAAACCGTGTACAAGCCAAGACCATTTCAATCCCTTGAATATTAACAGGAGCCTCATATTGTTCATACCTCATGAGGTCGCCTTATAAAACTCTTCTTACTTGGGTCTCTGTTTACAGTGAACTCAGAAATGAAAGAACACCAGGAATTACTCAGACTTCACTGTTGTTTTTATAGAACAGGGAAAGAAGATTCCGCAAATAAGATTTATCTGGGAGATTCAAATTTATATTTTTGTAGGAAATGTTTACAAATAGAGGACACCAGTACACACAGTTTTCCAACAGCTGTTTCTGATCACAAGCAATGGCAAAATGGAGCTCTGGCTGAAGGATATTCAGAGATAGAGAGATAAAGAGAGAAATACTCATTACACTAAAGAGATGAGGCTGTAATGACAGAATAGAAGATCTAATAATCATCTAACTAGTCACATGGGTCAGTTTGTCCTTAATAGGACATCATAAAAGACAAATAGGGGCAGTACCATTTACTTTAATCATACTGTACCATATTTGATCCATTTTGTCTTTGCCATATATATAATCAAAGGCCCAAAATGAAAACAGAGCAAAATGAGTGAGAGATCATTTGATCAGACATAAAGCAAACTGAATTCCCACCACTAAAGACAGTGTTCTGTTTCGTGCAACTTTTGTCCCATCTAGAGTTGGCTTAAACCATATAACCAGAAACTCTCCTCACACCTCATAAAGAACGATTAGGAGAGATGGCATCTGTGACTGCTCAAAATGTCAATGTCTGATCACATAACCCAACACACACATTTACTAGAAACAGTCATTAAAGAAAGACATAGAAGAGCTTTGTTCTTAGAATGTTCTTAGTTACTAAGTTCAATGCATACTACACAACTGGTGCTTGAATATTGTTCTTTTGTGATCACTATTGATTGCAATGAGTTCCTTTTTTAAAGGAATATTCCGGGTTCTAGTTAAGCTCAATTGATAGCATTTGTGGCATAATATTGATCACCACAAAAATGTATTATGACTTGCACCCAGGGACGGATCTAGTAAGCGCCTTGATTGAGCCTACCTTGTATTGAACCTGGAACATTCCTTTAATAGCCAAGAGCATTTTGTTTATGTAACAGCCATTAACCGTAATTGGCTGCTTGCTATTGTTAGTTACATGTAGACATATTAGGGGGACATTTTCACTCTAGAGAGCATTTAAATGGGGGAAAAAATTGGCTTACGCCTGTGAGTGTTTGATGAATCATTCATATTTTTGGTCCGTTTTCCTGAAATAGAAAGACTGTAAATTGTAAATGCATAAATGTATTAAAAGTACATTTTGCTAACTCCTGTGAGTATACTAGCATATAGATACATGGCCTCAAAGCTAACAGAGGTGGACTGAAAGCAACAAAATTCCAATTGTGATATTATAGGGTCTTAAAAAGATGCTAACTTGCCCTCCAAAACATAATTTGAAAAATGGCAGAATCCATAACTGAATTAAATCTGTGTCATGTATTATTTTGGGGTTTTAAACGTAAATATGGCCATGATTTATTTCACTCTCATTCGCCTGCGCCACACCGCTTCACCCTTTTTATAATCACAAAACATGACTTTGGGCAGATTAATTTGCCAACCTTAATGCTGCACTTCCTCTCCACCTCATTTTTTCACTCTTTCCTTCTCCCTCACTTTTTTTCTCCTCTAATATTAGGTTTCAGAATGCAGGACCAGCCTAGACTCTCCGACTCGGCTTCTGTTAGCTCAGTGAAGCAGAACAGCAGAGCTGGAGGAGCTAAATGTACTTAACCCCACACAGATGGGAAACTCAAACCTTTCCATACCCAAACTGCCTTGACAAGAAGAGAGTAAGACGGCTCGCTGCCATTATTTTATGTCACTATGACCTGTTTCTTTTTAGAACTGTTTTTATAACACAACATTTTAACTTTTTATTGCCAGGACAGATTTTTTCATAAAAAATCCTTATGCAGAAGGATCTAGCCCTTTTGGATTGACTTTGTTCCATTTCCCTGACCCGATTCAAACCCCTAACCACCATAAGAGCCTTGGATACTTAGGAGAGCCATGTTTAACATGCTGCTGATAATTATTACCTACAATTTGCATTTGGCTCACATTACATTAATTACTGCAACTCTAAATGTGTATTGTAAAAAAAATGTATTCTTGAAAAATGTTGGGTGTACTTATATTGTTGTTTTTAAGTAAAAACAATCATGTTTTTTCCCCTTAATAAATAATTCATGCATCAGAGAGTTAATGTATGTATGTCCAGTTAAACAGCCCAGGAGAATGTGAATGCGTGTATCCTGTGTTTGCATTGTTCTGTATGCCTTGGCTGTAAGTTATTGGCACAGTGTTTTCAGCAGAATCCTATTCCCCTGTGAACGTTTCTCTAAATTGGGGGTTGTGGGTAATTATTAATGGAATGCACCACATCCATATGGGCATGAAATATGTACAGGAGAAGCTCAGGCAGAAACCAATTGCCAGAGGCTATTGAGGCATACTAGGCAGACATACATCTCCAATTTGACAGACTCTTAACTCGGAATTTCCATTAAAGATGCTGTATTTAAGCTGTTCTGGAACATCCACCAGACCAGCCAATGAATTAGTCACACCCCCTCTTTCCAAAACCCACAATCCAAAGACACAGCACTAACACAGATATATAAGAGTTGTGTTGGAGCAGATGGAGGGGGATGGATGCCCCTGAGCATTTTGCCATCTGACCCTGTGCGTTTTGCGGGAGATGGACACTGTACCGGCACTTATATGAGCACCTATTTCAATGATATCTACATGTAATAGGGAGGTTTTCTGCATGTCATTTTAAAAATAATAATAATAATAATAAACACAGCACCTTACAGCAGCTTTATATTGGCAGTAATTTATTGGAGGACTGCATTGAAAAGAGCATCAAGTGCTCAGTCAATTATTCAGTATCAATCCAGTCTTCTGTATCCTCAGCAATATTAAGTACAATTCTGGGACAGCTGTGATAAATATAAATAGTTCAACTAGAGAAGAAAATGGGAGTGGAGGTTTTCCATGCAAAAGTATCCACCATAATGTGTTGTGGGTGGTTGATTACTGGCCTAAGTCGCAAGTCCACCCCCAAGTCTCTATATTATTCTGGTACATAGATTTGGCTCAGATCCCTCCTTCAATGCAAGTTTATGGGGTTATTTCAAAAATGTATCATCAGCTGGGCAAAGACTGTACTGTAAGTCTGATTGTTAAAAAATGTCACCAAGCCACACAATTTAAGGTATCATTCAACTCTAAATATGAGAAATATTTATAGTGATGCTTGCTGTTAAAACTATGATTATGATTGTATTTTCGAGTGAATTTTAATGGGCATTAAGTCTCACATAATAAAATGAATGGATTCCTTGTTGTGATGTTCATGTCATTCCACTGTCCTTCACAAAAGTGCTGTTTCTGAGAACACAGCAATGGCTTTATCACATAAGCAAGCCAGAGGCCACATTATGCTCTTACTGACAGATCACACAAACACACATCGATGCACACACAGCAGAGAGAGAGAGAGAGAGAGAGAGAGCAGACCTCACTGGATAAACAAATAAACATTCAGCCAGGCATCTTGCCATAGTAGCACACATGGTACACAGTGTGTTCTTTGATCAGGTAACTGAGAGGTCTGTTTATTGACTCTGTGTTGAAGCAACTCCAATAATTTAATTATTTTCCAAATGTATTCCAATTTGATTTACTTAGTCTAATGTCACATGTTAGAATATGTTTGACCTTCAAAATGAAGGATACAAACAAAATATTGTTAACCTTTAAGAGCATCGCAGTTTTTCCAACATTTCAGAATGTTCTGAAAAACATCTCGTGTGATGCAATAGAAGCAAAAATAATCAAAACATTTGTGCAAATGATTTAGCATTAACGTGATCAATGTCACAAATTTGCTCATTTGATTAGTGGCCTAGTGTGGAATCTTAAATATTTCTTCTATTTTTATGTCATAACTTTTCTTTGTTTGCATTTTTGATTCATTTTTTAATCCACCACTGTTTACTTCAAGGTTTACATAAAAACAAAAACAAAAATCAAACAATCTGGACACTTTTTGGATGCCACTGTATATGATTCACAGATTGAAAGAAAAGATTGTCCAATGAAAATGGTTAAATGGTTACAGTTGCTATAGGGTACGTATATGTGACGGGAGCCAGCTGGTATGTACTGTGCAGTGTATGTAAACCTCACTGCCATGGCCTCAAGAGGTGCACTAGCGACCGACGCTACGGGCTGTAGCCATTAGCCTCCTCGTTAGCGTGCCCGCCTCCCATGCCAGGGATGCCAGATCAAAATTTGCTCAGAGCGGGTTGAGCGGGACCGGTTACAGTGGTGCCATGACCCAGATGGGAGGGAGGTTTAGGGGTGTGAGTGTAACGGGAGCCAGCTGGTATGTGCAGTGCAGTGTATGTAAACATCACTCCCCTGGCCTCAAGATGCGCACTAGCGATTGATGCAAGGGGCTGAAGCCTTTAGCCTCCTTGTTAGCGTGCCTGCCTCCCATGCTGGTTCGAATCCTGCTTGGAGTGTGTCAAGCAGGACCGATTACATATGCACCTGGCTGGCTTGAATTAACCTATTATCTACTCCATAATTACTGGCCAAAGGTTCAGCTCTATTAACACTAGACATGATCTCCAGTTCAGGCAACAGCACCGGCAGTAGCAAAGTATTAAAATATTTACAAAAGTTGGCTAAAATACCATAAAACAAGATTGCAACTCAAGTACAATCAGCCTCTGAGTTCATGCTGAATGGTCCTGACAATAAAACAAAATGCTCTAGCCATTTAATGTAGATTAGAGTGTGAGGGTGCCACAAACTCAGTGGTCAGTGCGTCTTATTGTTGAAATTTTAGGATTTAAATGAATTTACTTATACAAGCATATTGGTCAACTGGGAAGCTGACACATCCTGCAATGTACATCACCTAAAACTACTTATAACAGCATTTTGCAAGTATTATGCACGTAACTTCTCAACCGAATAGTACTTGAGAGACTATATATGGAGTATTTGTACTATTAAATATGTATCTGTCACACTGCAAGCCCATTTAAAATGAACTAGTAAAGACAAAAGTTAAATAAAATTGTTTAATTTTTTTTTTAAGAAATGGTGACCAAAAAGGACCTAAAATATACCATTATCCTTACAGATTTGTAGACATTTTAACCTAATATCTTGATGTTGATGTAAAAAGTCCATGGACATGTTACGTATGAACTTCCTATAAGCTGTATAAACTTCTCTAAAGAATCACATATCCACATAATTGTAATTTTATAAATGACAACCATTTGATTTTGGAGCTTTATATCAACCACTCATAGGAGTTGCATTCTTTTTAAAACGACGTAAACCCCAAAACAAAACACAACAGCCCATTGTTTCAGTTTGTTTCCTTGCAGATTTGTTTTAACCATAGCCACTTGTTCTTTTTGTAATTGCGTTGCTCTGCAGACCCTTGGCAGCACTTGTGCATGCTGAATCATGAAAACATTATTTAGGCTGACCGTAGTGCTACACAAAAGACATCTCATGCAACACATAGGCAAATCCTTGAGTTTTAATGGGAAATGAGCTCATAAAATACCACATGCTTCTTGCCAGGGTCCTGTGCATTTTGGAGCCTAATTTATTCTAACAGAGGCCTTATTTTTATAATTTGTGGTATTACATTATAAGGTTGCTTATTGACTTCAGCCTGCCAAGCCAACTGGGAAAAGACTAAATAGAGTTCAAAGAAACAACGGAGAAAGAATGAACATAAAACATAAAGCAAAGTGAACTTCCCTAAAATCAGCTCCTTGGTACTATATTTTATTAGAATAGATGTAAAAGTGGTTCAATTTGACTTAAACTACTTTTTAGGTATGTCAAAGTGCACTAATCAGTGATGTAGACAAGATCACTTTAAATCTCTCTAAATCACTTTAATGTTTGGTCAAATCAAACACTGTGTCCTAACTAGATGCCATGCGATATGTTTCCAGTGACAAGCGATTGGTCTGACCACACTTAATGCAAAACTGCTCCGTGATTCAGTGTACAAGTAATGTACAGCCATAAAGGGCAGGATTCTGGACTAATTTAAGTTCACAGTGGGGAAGGCTACCCAGCACAATGCTGTGCATATCAAAGGATCAGCAAAATATCCTGTTTTTCCACATGTTCAAATTTAAGGCTGAACATACTATTCGCAAGATGGAAGATGATTTCGTCCATTGTTGAATTCCAAAATGAGTCAATTAATTAATAACTCAATGCAATTCTTAGTGTACTTGTCTGCTTCTTTGGTGAGTATTCTCTTTCAATTCAACTACTGTATTAGCGGAGCAAGAGTTTGAAGAGAATATTGCTGAGAAAGTAAGTTAAAGTCAATATATTTAGGGAAACTTATCTGAATAAAAACACAACCATTTAAATGGCAGAGACTTTTGAATGTAATTCTTTCACCCCCTTGAGTACTGAGGTCTCTTACTGCCACAAGAACTCACGTTAAGCATGCTCAACTGGACCACGTTGGCAATGTGTGGGCCAAGAGTTCGTAAATTATGCTTCTAGCCATAGTGTTTCACAATCAGTTACAAGACAATAAGCTGTGAGAACCAATGTCAAACCTGGCATGACAAGTTTGAAAAGTAAGCATTTCGGTAGGTTTTGACTAAAGCACTTTTTATGGACTTTTATGGTACTTGTTTGTGCCTTTAGGAGCTGGACAACTCCTGGTCACTATACACTTTCCCTTTATGGAAAAGCACATTGTCAAAATTCTGCTAATCATCTCTTTTGTGTTCTATTGAAGAAAGAAAGGCATGGAGTGTTAGAAGGGTGAGTAAATAAAGACTTTATTTTTTATTTTGGGATGATCTGTTCCTTTAAAGACAATAAAATAGTCAATGGCTCCCATGTGAAACAGCAGTCTTTCTTTCAAATCACCATTCAGAATAATTCCAGAAGATCCACCACACAGTGGCCACCACACTTTGTGTACTCATTTAGACCTGTGTAAATCTTGTGTGTTTCTTGCCCCGAGTCCCGAGGCAGCTTTTCCTATTGAACAATGCCTACCAGTGTGTGTTCAGACCCATTGGCCACACTGTTTATGCCTTCCAAGCACTAGGAGCGGGAACCAGGATGGGAGCTGACACAAAGCAGCTGTCTGAGTGAACTAGAGTGGCAGGAAGTTCTGCCAACATCTGGTCCTTCTATTAGAGACCCTCGAGAACCAAAGCAGGTGATACAAGACACAGAAACAAGGACTAAAAAGGTGAGTAGAAAAAAATGACTATAGTTCTGTAATGAAATAATGGTTTTGTCATGTGGTCTATGCCCACAAGGACACAACACTCTAACCATTGGCTTAGGTAGCTGTCAAGTAATTGTTCAATAATGGTCAAGACATCGGAACATTGAGTTCTTTGTGTATTTAAGCATGGATGTGAAATGACTGGAGGTCATTTCCTCTCCTGTAATTCTGGTGGCAATATATGGGGATAAAGTTCAAGCTAAACAACCTGATGGAGATATGTGGGTCAGTGCCTGCAATTGAGTCTGTGATTGCATGCATCCAAAAATGACCAGAAAATAAACATAAAAGTAGTCCATAGGATGTGTGCAGTATATTCCAAGACTTCTGAAGCCATACAATAGCTTTGTGATGAACAGACTTAATTTATAGAATTCGAGAACTGGGTATGGAAAAGACTTAATAACTAAAAAAAATAACTAATATTTTGCTCCACAGAATAAAAACGAATATGCATTTGGAGTGACATGGGGTATTTTCTTTGGGGTGAGTTTCTAAAGTGTCAAAGGTGTCCACAAACACCCATAAACACCAGTAAAGATTGTTTCAGTCCTTAGTGGGTGTCTGGTTGTGCTTGAGGGACGATGTTGACCCTGGTTGGCCCACCCGAGCAGGCAAAGACATCAATCTAATCTGAAGTGTTAAAGGAAATCCCGCTAGCATGGTGTTGTTCAAACAGAGTTCAGCACCCCGGAAAGTCATTCAACAGCTTTTATTTAACAAGAAGAGCAAAGGTGTTCCCTTTCAACTTCACCAATGTACTCTTACAATGTTACCCACCTGAGGCTGATTAAGTGACTTTGGGCTGTTGATTTGAGGCCAGTATTTCAGTATCGTTTATACCTGTGACTGTGGATAAGAGAATCTGGTCCCAAATCAGTACAATGCAATATTTATCCCATGATCATTAACCACATATATGGATCATCTCAATAGGACATTGTGATAGCAGACTAAAATTTTTTAGAATAACTAGTGGAATTCAAAGAAATAATTAAAATATATATATATAAAATAGACTTTATACGAATGATTTAAAGGCTACAGGGATAGAATTGGGTAGTTGACAAGAAGAAGAAAAAAGGCCATGGACAGGTATACATAAACTACCTGTATTTCTTACTATTACACCAAATACAATAATACATAAGAACATAAAAGCAACAGAGCAATAAAGCACCTAGACAGCAGCACATAATACAACTTAACTGAAATATGATTGCACAGGTATCAATACAGCATCACATTTAATGTGTAAGTGTGCAAGGTTTAACGCTTAAGAGAACTTTTGGAGTCAGAACCACAAAGACACAAGACCATCCCAACAACTTTGGTACCCCCACCATCAAGAAGCCACTGGAACTCACCCAGTATTCTGTCCTTTCTCCTGCCCATGCAAGTATCTGAGCTGAAGCTGTGAAAACCGTGGCTCACTTCAATATTCCTCTGTGCACAAGTGAGCTATTTGATCCCATAAGCCCAAAAGAACTAAAAAGAAAATGGAAAGCAAGCTCTTCTCTTCAAGAGCTTGCTTTCTCCTCTCCTGCGTCTGCCCTAGAAAGGTACTCAAAAAAGTAGTTGGAAACAAAAGATAATTATAATGATGTGCTTCTCTTTTTAACCCATTTCAGGAGGACATTGAGCCCATGCAGCATGCAGGAATGTGACACGGAGAAGATAGAAGTGTTCACCAAATTGACGGACACGGCCAAGTCAGAATGGAACTCCAGAGAGCAGTGAGTATGAAAGAAAGGGAAAGAGGGAGGTCTGAGAGAGAGAGAGAGAGAGAGAGAGAGAGAGAGAGAGAGAGAGAGAGAGAGAGAGAGAGAGAGAGAGAGGAGTTTGGAAAAGAAGGAGAAGGAGGGGGATGGTTGGAGGACTGGTAGAGAATACAACATGGCATGGGAATTTCATTCAGCCTGGACTTGGAATTTGCCTGTTATCTTTTGTTGGAAATTCTGCCCCAAGGCGCCATGAGAAATAGTATTTTTGTACACATACAAAAATACTATTATAAGTGAGAGCTGGGGTGAAAAACAGCTAGCTAAGTGTGGTTCAAAAAGACTATGTTGAAAGTCTGAGATTTAAAGTTATGTTTCACCTTGGAATTAAATCGGAAGTTTAAGGATTTTGGAATTAAAATAATGATATACTAATACATAATATACTAATACATTTTTAAAATCAAAAGTTGTGTTTGTTAACATTAGATAATGCACTATGAAATAATATGAACTAACAATGAATAATTGTATTTGTATTAAATAATATTAACAAAGATTAATAAAATGCAATACAATATATTGATAATTGTTTGTTCATAATACTTAATGCATTAAATAATGTTTATTAAATAACTAATAGAACCTTATTGTGTATAAGTGTGTTACCAAAAAGACAACTAAAAAAGTTGCTTTAGTATGCAGTATATTGTTTATTTCCATATTATTGAACATAAGCCCATCATTGGCCTACACTTCACACAATCTATTTTTTGAGGGCTTGTCTATGGGCGCGTCAATGCACACCTGCCTCAGACGCTTATGGGGCGTCTCTGTTTTGTTGCGTCATAAACATACCGTTTTAGGTCGCTGTGTCAAGTTAAACATAGTTTCATACTTAGAAAAACAGGTATTGAAATACATGCGTTCGTATTTGCGCTCCATCAAGCAGTTTGAATGCAAGAACATGTTTTCATCTTGTTTAGTCTGCTGTCAGTGAGTCTGGTTTGTTTTCAGAATAACTGCTTTGCCCATGCAGCTGAAATTTCGCTTACTGCCCACTGGAGAAAACAGGTGGTACTTCAAGCTTGAATTGCTCAGATGGAAGAAATATTTTTATTATGGTCCGGGAACATGATTAATTGCGTTATTTTTTTATATAATTAATCACACTGAATTAACGCGTTAAATCAGTGCGATTAATTATATATATATATATATAAATAACTGATCAAATGCAAGCAAATTTGAGACATTGATCTTTGTACAAAGTGTCATCACAAGAAGCTCTTTGGGTCATTCTCAAATCATGCTGAGATAAACTGGATCAAAAGGTTTTGTACAAACTTGTCAACTCCAGTATACTGTCATTAAAGCAAAAGGAGGTCATACCAAATCTAAAACAATTCAGAAGTCAACATGATCACACAGGAAATTGACATGTTGTTACCGAATGTTCCAGCACTGTAAAATTGGCGCCATTCTGCCGATTTACTGATAGTGTGTTGCGTGAACAGCCTCAGAGACATGAGTTCTGGTCCCATGGAAACCAGGAATTAATCTCGCTCACATAAACATCAGTGGGCATGATTAAGAAGTTGCTTTTCCCCTCTAAAATCCAATTTTTTTACTTCTGTTGAAATATACAGTACATTATTTTTTAAATATAAAAAATACTACTTGTATTACATCTTGTGGACATTTCACCCAGAACTGGAGCTCACTCATGCCAATACGTTTAACCAGTGCTGGGTAGTAACGGATTACAAAATGGGAGTGGTACACATAGAGTGGTAGCTCAGTGGTAAAGATGCTGCCTACCACCCCTGGAGTTCAATAGTTCGAATCCTGAGTCTGAGTGATTCCAGCCAGGTCTCCTAAGCAACCAATTGGCCCAGTTGCTAGGAAAGATAGAGTCACATGGGGTAACCTCCTCGTGGTCGCTGTGGTGTGGTTTGTTCTCAGTGGGGCATGTGGTGCGTTGAGTGTGGATGCCGCAGTGGATGGTGTGAAGCCTCCACAAGGCACGTGATAAGATGCGTGGGTTGACAGTCTCAGATGCAGAGGCAGATGGGATTCTCCACCACCTGGATTGAGGCGAGTCACTACATGACCACGAGGACTTAAATGGAATGAAAAGCATGGAATTGGGCATTCCAAATTCCAAAAGGGGAGAATGAAAAAAAAAAAAGAATGAAATTACACCAATGGTGTGCAGCACACATATTGAATTGAATTGCTTTAAAGGATCTGGTGGATGCCATCTTTAAGGATCCTGCCCGCAGGTTACACAATAGATAAAATGCAAAATGCGGAAACATATGAATATGAAAAAACTTGACAGGAAACTTGGACTTTGTGGAACTCTGCTGTTTTAAAATATTCAGCTCTTTTAGAATATTCTTGCTGTTCAAAAGATAATATCTTGCACCTCAGCTTTGGAATAGGTGATGGACAATCAGTAAGGAGTATGTGTTAAAAGAGTTTATGTATTTTTAGGTTAAAACTTTTACCTAGCAATGTCATTGCTGTTGATTTTATGGTCATAAATGTTAGTAATGTTGCTATTGTTTTGTGCAATCAACTTCTCAGTCTCAGTGTTTTGAATTATGTTTATTTCCTTCATGCAATGTTTTATGCACTTTTTAAAAATGTCATAAAGAACTCTTTTTGTGAGTCTCTTTTTGTTACTAATAAGGAATGGAATACATTTTCTTCTTCTTTGAATTTTTGTTCAAATGATTATCCTACTCAAATGCATGTGACATCAAATAAAATAGAATTAGAATGAAAGTAATCCAAAAGTAATCAGATTAGATTACCCCAAAAATCTAATCTATGAGATTACATCAATGATGGCATTTTTGCCATGTAATTTGTAATCAGTATCGGATTACAATTCACAAGTATTCCACCGAGCACGGCACTTAACAACTTTTCCATCTTTGGCCACTGGGGGCAGCAGTTTGCAATTTGGTATCAACAGATTTCAGCTGAAGAACATTTCATGTACAGTTGCCAAATTCTCAGTCAGCAGAAATGTTTTAAACATTTTACATTATTATGTTCAATTATAAAAACAAAAACATTTTCAGCAAATGTCTGGGCTTATATTTGACACACAAAAAAACTGCTTTTAGTACAAAACGTGCAATGCTTTTAGAATTGAGTTTGTCCAGGTAAACACTGGACATTCCCATGACCTTTGTGCTCACTCATTAAGTTGAATTTCTGTTGTTCTGATAGTCAGACAAAACACTTTGCATGGCACCATTCAAGTTGTCTGCCTGTGATTGAGACCATGAGTGTTTGATCTCTCAGGCTGATCCTTTCTATCAGCTCCACCATCCATGAAGTGATCAAAGTCAGTTGTGTGGTTACAAATACAATAGACAACTCAAAAATGTAAATGCTTACAGAAAGGTAAAGAATTGTGATGCAGAAAGGAAGGCACTCAGTATGGTTGAAATCAAGCTAATGCATTGAAACCAGAACAAGTGTCTTCACGCCTAAAATGTAATCGGAGTTGATTTTGAGAAAGGAAAGTGATTTAAAAGTATGCTAAATTTACTGAAGGGCCTAACAGTCAAGAATCCCTAATTATAGACTCTGTAAAACAACCAAAAGAATAATTACTTGATTCTTGATTATGGTTAATCATGGCATGTTGAGTAAAATATTTTTGTAAAATAACCCCTACCCCTTATGATTGTCCCAAGCAGCCGATTTCCTATATAGCTGTGCTAGTTTCTCTCTGCAGTCTATTCCTTCTGACATAATATCATAATTTAAACTCATATAAATATTTCATGTCCTTTTAAAGTTAAGACATGCCTTTTTAAAATTATTTTAATATGTTCCTTGTGGTTCATTTATAATATTCACAGTCATATATTTCCTTTGTTGTAGCCCATGGTCAATGTGTTGTGCATGCTATTCTGCTCACTACAATTGTACAGAGGGGTTATCTGAGTTATTGTAGCCTTTCTGTCAGCTCGAATCAGTCTGACCATTCTCCATTGACCTCACTCATCAACAAAGTGTTTCTGTCTGCAGAACTGCCACTTACAAGATGTTTTTGGTTTTTCTCACCATTTGGAGAAAACTCTAGAGACTGTTGTGGGTGAAAATCTCAGGAGATCAGCAGTTACAGAAATAATCAAACCAGCCCATCTGACACCATCAATCATGCCAGTCCAAATCACTGAGATCGCATTTTCCCCATTCTGATGGTTGATGTGAGCATTAACTGAAGCCTCTGACCTGTATCTGCATGATTTTATGCATTGCACTGCTGCCACACGATTGGCTGATTAGATAATCACATGAATATGTAGGTGTACAGGTGTTCCTAAAGTGCTCAGTGAGTGTATATTCCTTTTCGTATTGAATGGAAGTGCTTGAACTGAAGGAAACTCAGTGTTCACATCTTCACATCTTATGAGAAATGTCTACCAGATAATGGTTGGTAACAAAGCTGTTACAGTGAAAACAACTGCTACTAACAAATCACGGTGCAATTGTGGAGCTCTGTATGTTGCTCCTCGCAACATGTTCAAAAACACTGCCGTATACAAACCAGTTCAAATGAATGGGGTCGTCATGATTGTGAAAACCTCTTTTCCCTGGGAAGGTAATAAAGCATTTAATGAGCGTGTTAATAGCTCACCGAAAGCACATGACCTCGTGAGTGAATGAGAGCAGCGAGGAAGAGCAGAACTGTACCAGATGAGAACTGCAGATTGGAGAAGATTCTGAAGCCACATTTTGTAGCAGATTGCAGTGCTTCTGAAGTCCAGACTCACTCATGGAGATGATTTGATTAGTATGACTGTGCAAAAAGCTTTACGCAACTCTAGTGCATCGCAGGGAAAACAACATCACGAGGACGACCTTTTAACGGCCAAAGAATACATCTAGTACAGAGCATAATGCAAATTTGAAAGGTTCTTAAAGGGATAGTTCACTCAAAAATTATAACGCAGTCTTTTTCTCACCTTCCCGCCGTTCCAAATCCATATGGCTTTCTTTCTTCATTGGAACACAAAAGGAGATGTTAGGCAGAATGTTAGCCTCAGTCACCATTCACTTACAATGTATATTTGTCTATACAATGAAAATGAATGGTGACTAAGGCTAAAAGTTAGAAAGTCATACAGGTTTAAATAGACATGAAGGTCAAAACAGTAAATGATGACAGAATATTCCTTTTTGAATATTAAACTAAAACTATCCCTTTAATATCCTCCCTCTTCTGCCATTATATTCCCTTGCTCTATCTGTATATAACAGATTGTATTTGTATATACATTCAGTATAATTTTGTCTTAATGTATATTTTTATATAAACTTTATATTCCATTCACTTATTTTATTCTTTATTTATTATTTCTGTCTTGTTGTTGTATTGTTTGTGCACTTGAAGCTTCTGTCACCAAGTCAAACTCCTTGCATGTGTACATAAGCGTACTTGGCAATAAAGCTCATTCTAATTTCTGATTCTGAAACCAGTAAAAACAAGAATGTTCCATAATGGTGATGTTTATTTTTTTTTAATGAATATAATGCAACAAACCACATTCTTCTCAACACCCCATCCCCCAGCTCTGGTCTTGTTGAAACAGGCATAAGGGTCTGCTGAAGTAGCACGATTCAGCATCAACAATTCAGCTACCCCATAGCCCAGACCCCACGTGCAGGCCTTTACTGTCCTGCTGCCCAGAGTCAACAAACCAAGGCTAAAAGGATGTGCCTGCATTTGACTGGTGGGTCAGCACTGGTGAAATGACAACATGGAGGTTGCATTAAACATACTGAATGGGCCCAACTAGCTCACCAAAAGCATGCCCCTGCATGCACTGTTTCAGGAATAGACACATCTTGTAAATTAGCATTGGTATGTTAGTGGTATGAAAGTTTGTATTTGTGTAATATTGTATTTTTAAGTACTCAAAAGGAGAAGCATATTTATCCATGCAATGAATGTGAATGGTGACTGAGGCTAACATTCTGCTGAACAACTCCTTTTGTGTTTATTTTTTAAATAAAATACACGAAAAATGTGTGACGTATCTGTGTAATGCATAACAAATGTCTATTTTATCTAACATTTATTCTAGAAACTAAAGATTCAAATGATTTAATGAGTAATTCATTGGATAAATGGGCTGAAATATGCTTACGAGGATTGAAAATTAAATGATCTTATATTGCGTTATCTCATTCCATGCTGAAACTAACTACTGTTTGAGGTTAACCTACCTGGGCTATCCAGTTTGTTTTCAGTAACAGTGATGAAAAGTGATTGTTCTTTACGGTAGCAAGATTTATTAGGGTGCGGATTACCCCCATGCCTGAGGTGGATGTGAACAACCACAAGGACATATTTCCGGCTCAGTTGATACATAAATCTTCACATTTCTGTACTTTGGATACAAGGGCGCCTCCATGCAGACATTCAAAAATGTTTCATGTACTGTATATTAAATGCTTCTGTATCAATTATATACACTTTCAATTTGGAATGATTTGTAAAATTATTAAAGCATTTTTTAAATGAATAAATCAAAATGTGGATCATGTAGAAAAAAATATACTGTCCAACAGAATACTTGGTGATAGATGCTATTCTGGTCTCATGAAAGGCACATATTGCTCCTTGCCTCCAAGAGCACAGCGACGACTTATCCAGGAAGTCACAAAAAAGCCAAGGACAACATCCAAGGAACTGCAGGCCTCTCTAGCATCAAAATATGTCACCGTTCATGATTCCACTATCAGAAAGGCACTGGCCAAAAATGCCATCCATGGAAGAGTGGCGAGGCAAAAACCACTGCTAACACTGCTAAAAATGAATGCTTGTCTGAATATAGACAAAACACACCTTGATGATCTTCAAACCTTTTGGGAGAATGTTCTGTGGACTGATGAGTTGAAAGTGGAACTGTTTGGAAGACAGGAATCCGGTTACATCTGCCGTAAATCAAACACAGAATTCCACATAAAGAACATCATACCTTCGGACAAGCATGATGGTGGTAGTGTGATGGTCTGAGGATGTTTTGCTGCTTCAGGGCCAGGGTGACTTGCAATAATTGAGGGAAACATGAATTCTGCTCTCAACCAGAAAATCCTAATGGAGAACGTCCGGTCATCCACCCATGAGTTGAAGCTCAAGCGCAACTGGATTATGCAGCAAGACAATGATCCAAAGCATTGGAGTATGTCCACCTCTGAATGGCTCAAAAGAAGCTACATTAAAAGTTCTGGAGTGGCCTGGTCAAAGTCCTGACTTGAACCCAATTGAGATGTTGTGGCAGGTCCTTAAATGGGCAGTTCATGCTAGAAAACCCCCCAATGTGGCTGAACTAAAGCAGTTCTGCAAAGAAGAGTGGGCCAAAAATTTTAGTTTGGCTGCAGTTGTTGCTGTTAAAAGTGGCACAACCAGCTATTAAGTTTAAGGGGGCAGTCAGTTTTTCTACTGGGGTGACATAGGTGTTGAATGACTTTATTGCTTCAATAAAAATACATATATAAGGTACTATGCAAACGTTTTAGGCATTTGGGGAAAAATGTTGCTCTGTGAGAATGACTTAAAAAATAATTTTCATTTATCAATAAATGCCATACAAAGTCCAGTAAACATAAAATAAATATTTGGTGTGACCACCTTTGCCTTCAAAACACCACCAATTATCCAGGTACACTTGGACAGTTTTTCTTGGTTGTTGGCAGATAGGATGTTCCAAGCTTCTTGGAGAACTTGCCACAATTCTTCTATCTATTTCGGCTGTCTCAATTGCTCGATCAATTATGTTGAGATCTGGGCTCTGCAGGGGCCATACCATCTATTGTAAGGCCCCTTACCTTCTTTTATTAAATTATTTTATGCAAAGGGAATGTTGAAATCTATAACTGATATTTCCAACTGATACACTAAAGGCAGAATATAAATTGATCATCTTAAGACAAATGTTTTTATATATATATATATATATATATATATATTATGCACCTACGACTTTTGCACATTACTGTATATATATTTGGAAACTGTATTTAGTGTTTACTCCGGTTGCTTTGTTTTGTATAATATCTTGTTTCAAGATCTAAAACAATTTAGTATGTAAATACACAAAACAGAAGGGGATGGGGGCAAGTAATTTTCCACAGCACTGTAACACAGTTATGTCTGGAGTTATTTTAATAGTGCTTGACGTTTGGTGTCCTGCTCTGGTTGCCTGCAGACAGTGTTCGTGTTAACACAGAGTTGACAGGACAGTCAGAGTGCATAAGCCCTAAGTGCCGTATAATCTCTCTTCTGTTTAACAAGCTTACCAGGAAACCATAAATTAATAATCCATTTATGGATAACAAAAATATGAATTTAATGAAGCTAGCATTCAAAATGAATACCTCTGTAGAATGGGGTTCAAAAGTCTGGAGTACCATCGCAAAACAGCTTCTAATTTGCATTTTCATGTTTCATTTAAATAAAATCCATTTACATACCGCATAATTCGCATACCATTTTAAATAAAAAGATGAATTTGAAATTGGCTTGAATTGAACAATTGGAGAATGTTTCATAGAGCATTTTGTGTTCTTCAATAAGAAAGGAAATGCCATTTTAAAGAGTTAAAACGGTCAATGGGCAGCAAAACTGCTGATGATAAAATTCAACCATGTGACTCATAAGATTGAGAAATACTTCAAAAGCAGGCAAAATAAATGTGTTCAGCAATTCACTTAAAGTTCAGCCTTTGTTTTCACTGAAGTTGAACTCTGTCTGTTTAAGTCATTTGTATGGATTACCACCCCCTCTTGACCAAGATCGGTAAATTTGAATCCCCATCAAATTCTACTCTTGGGATAACCCCTCTAGGTATTTTGTGTAACCAAAAGAGCAAGACATGAATGAATCAAGTGAGGCACAACAAGGATATTAAATGCCTCTGCCTAGGGGAAAGGGAACAGAAGGAAAATAATATTGTATTTTTCCAAGATCCACATAAAGTAGAAAGCAAGTACTTGAAATTTAAAATGATCACCTAACTCAGTTTGACCATGTGTGCCAAATCCTAGCCTTTTCGCCAGATCTACTTTTCATGAGGTTTTCAGACTACTTCATTGGCAAGCGAACATTTAGTATCCATAGATGGCATTCAACATCAATGCTGTTGTAAAATCCTGGATCAGAGCCATTGAACAGCAAATACCAACTTATTACCTTAAACATCATACGGCTCCAGGGGGTTAATAAAGGCCTTCTTAAGCGAAGCATTTTTGTAAGAAAAATATCCATATTTTTAACTTTATTAAACTATAATCACTGGCTTCCAGTAACGGCCGTCCGCATGTTCATGAGAGAGTCGAGTTCCGACGTATGAAGTAGGCATAGCGTAAGCTCCGGTGAGAAGAGGATAGAGTAAGCCAGTGAACACGCGGACGGCTGAATTAGTGTGGCTTTCTTAACTATCATGGTATATTTCCTATTGAAATGGTAAGTTTGGATGGGACAGTTTCCCCTTTTTGAAATAGACAATCTGTAGTTACATCACAAACATGAACCATGATTTGCTAGATGGTGACAGGGAGAATTATGATATTCTCATTCTAGAGAATTGGACAAAAATCGGTCTAGTGCAAGATAAGTCAACAATATATCATGACTTGGAGTACACTAGCATATAAATGGCTTCAAAGCTAACAGACATGGACTAGAAGTCACAAATCTCAAACACTGATTTCATGGGGTTATTATACAGCATAAACAGGAGAGACCAGCCACCATTCTCCTCTTCATGCCTCTCTGATTTCTTTAGCTTTTCTTTTTGCTAAATAGTTTTTAAATCCTATAGTTAAGATTGCAAAGCCCCACTTCAGGGGTTAGCGCAAACAAAGGTAAATATTGCACAGCATGAACAAGGTTATCCTTGGAGAGGACCACTTTCTCAAAGGATCAAACCCACTGGAATTTCTCAAGAGGCTACTAGTTGACATGGAGACAGTAATGTAATCAGTACATGATACTTTTCACTACAGTAGAATCCAAGTGAAATGTACACTGTAAAATAAACCTCACAGCACCTTGACAAAATCGTCTAGAGGTGTGAGATCTTCCATGCTTGATGTAAGATATTATAGACCAAACAAGCATTACATTCAAAACTGTCTGATGTGGTGCAGAATGAGAATAAACTCTCTGGTCTACATTACACAACCTTGACCTTATAGTATAACTTCCCTTTTTCAATTAGGCTAGAAATTTCAAGAGTTGTGTCAAGCGCTGAGGATCTCTACTGCCTCGTATAAACATTCAAGTTGCTGCGGTTTATTGTAATTTGTGAATGTCTAGTTGGACTGGTCTGATAGAAAGGCATCCTGGATATGCAAGTTGTGTCTAACAATCCATTCATTAAAATCCCAGTGTTTGGTTTAGAGATCACGATGTCATGACTCATCCCCACAAACAGCAACAGTAGGGAAATATGGACAGGGGGACAAGCCACAAAACACAATAAACCTAATCCCTGAATCTCTTCTGTCTCTACTGAGAAATAAAATGATGCATGAAAGATTTATTTCGTAAGAAAAAGTTAGTGGTGCTTGCCAGTGCAAAATTCGCCACCATAATCGGAGTGGTTTTTAAGGAGTTATGGGCAGGGTTGGGGAGTAACGAAAAACATGCAATGGGATTACATATTTAAAATACAAAATATAAGTAACTGTATTCCACTACAGATACAATTTAAATCATTGGTAATTATAATACAATTACATTTAAAAAGTATTTTGATTTTCTGAAGAGATTACTTTGCATTTTATTGTCATTTGTATCATTTAATATTTGTCCTTTCAGATGGAAAACATTTATACATACAAATGATGTGATCCAAAGTGCATTTGACCAGCGGTGAAACATTTTCTAATGATGTTACATTCATACGAGCAGACAGAGAAGTAAGTTTGAAGTAGAAGTAATAGAAATAAACCTTGTGTAAATTGTCAGCTTTACGCTAAGCTAAAATGCTATTTCTGGCCATTTTACGTGCACATGTTACCAGACACGATCATATTTTGTTATGATTTGTTATCAAGAAAATTCATGTTGGATCATAATTTCTTTTTTCTAATAAGACCTTTGATATTAAGGCAAAAATCATATTCTAGATAATAATTTTTGTTTTGTTTTCCTGTAAAAATATCTAAAAATCCTTAAAGCAACATCAATTAGATGTATCTTGTTTTAGAAACAACACTGCATAAGATATTTATGTTTTTCAGAGAATGTATATTTAACATAAGTATTTATGTTACTGTACTGGCAGAGATTTTATAGTCAGAACAAGTGAAAAAAAAAAAAAAAAAAAAATATACCAGTGCTGAAGAAGTAATCCAAAGTATTTAGAATATGTTACTGACCTTGAGTAATCTAAAGGAATATGTGACAAATTACATTTTACAGAATGTATTCTGTAATCTGTAGTGGAATACATTTCAAAAGTAACCCTCCCAACCCTGGTTATGGGTGGTTGCTTACTGGCACAAGGCAAATAAAATTCTGGTTTCTAGACTTTGGATTGGGTCACTAAGTGAAAAATTTTAACTCGGATCACTTTTTTTATGATTTTAATGCAGTCAATGCTGATTGGGACCTAATCGTGGCATAATGTTGACCCCTGTGAACATGCAAATGTAGCGTTGTGTGTCGGGTTTGGGTGCTAAATCATGAAAATTGTTGTAACAGGTTTGCAGTTAGGAAAACATCAGTTATACTGTTGGCTGGATAAATTAACTTCTACATTTCAAACATCTGCGAGAGTATTTTCTTGCAAGGCTCAGTTACCCCACAACAGGAATCCAACTTTATGTAATCCAACTTTATGTAAACTAAATCACTCGTCCTTGGTGACTCTGAATGGTCCATCTTGGACTAATCCAATAACTCTTGATCCAAGACAAGGCCTCTCAAATTTCAGGAAACAGCTTTTTGTATTAGACCTTAATATATGTGGCATGCATAAAAAGATACAATGAGCACCACATATTATTTTATGAAATGTTGTGGAATAGTAAAATAATTGACATATCTTTCATATCTTTGACAGAAATAAATAACAGTTCCAACCACCCAAGTTTAAGGCAAACTAAAGCCAAACGGATGTTTTATTCATAAAATGTACACAAATCAAAGCAACTTCAGAAACATACAAAAGCACGTTCATTGTTGACAAGATGAATGCTAATGGAGAGCATTTAACAGATCCTCACAACGGTATTTTTCTGTTATTGTCTGAATAATGTCATGTGCCTTGATGTTCTGGAGGACAAACAGCATTTCAGATAAAAGTACTCTGCAAGTTAAAAACACACAATGGAACAGTATTAGGGCAAATATAAAAGGTAAATAGATTTTCATTATCTAGTCCCTTACAGGGGGTCAGGGTTTGGCAGGTTAGCTTCTGAAAGTTAGCCTCTGCTGGTAGATAATGTAATTATGTAATTACACCTTTCTGTTGCCAAAAAAAGCATCTTTAATTGACAGCCATTTAATGTGTGTATTAAGCTGTGTATTCTACCTAAATAATATTTCATTACATTTTATTAGATGTTTGTTTTGACTGAATCTTAAAAGCGTGTAATGATGGGGCTTGGGTAGCTCAGCGAGTATTGACGCTGACTACCACCCCTTTTGTTGCGAGTTAGAATCCAGGGTGTGCGTAGTGACTCCAGAGAATAGCATGAGCCTCCACATGCTAGGATCTCTGTGGTGTCATGCACAGCAAGTCACATGATATGATGCGCAGGCTGACAATATAAGAAGAGGCAACTGAGACTTCAACCACCTGGATTGAGGTGAGTAACCGTGCAACCACGAGGACCTAGTAAGCAGTGGGAATTGGGCATGCCAAATTGGGGAGAAAGAGGATAAAATAAAATAAAATAAAATAAAAAGCATGTAATGGACTTCTATTTTTCCCTGTCTGCTGTGCGGAACTGAATGTATATAAACAAAGGCAGAATTAAAAAAAAAAAAAATAGCATATTTCTGGGGCTGTAAGCACCAGCCGATAAGCTATCACTGAGATGAAGCAGAGTGCTAACAGGTATTACAGCTCTTACAGGTATTATATTTTATTTTGTACCAGAAATATATTGTGAAAGGATCTTTACGTGATTCCAGGTTTTACATTAGTTAAAAAGTTAGCTTGTTTTATATTACCGGTTGCTGCAGGAGTCACTGGTGTCCTTCAATATGACATGAGCAGTCTGCAGAAGATGTTTGCTGAAGTTCTGCAGCTGAGGTAGTGAAGATCCAGTGTTCACATCTATAAACCATGACTTTGGAAAGCAATCTGCAATCTTTTTAGGAAAGAAACTTAGTTAGACAATGAACTACCACCAAAACCACAAATTATGACATGAGATTCAAATGAATTGGTCTGCATTAAAAGCACATGCACCTTTTTGCATTTGTTGATGGTGTGTTTTGAATTGGATTCGTTAAGAACAATCATCATCAAGTAACGGCCGAGAAGTTTCTCCAACATCAGCTCTTTAAGGATATGTTCAGGAATCAAACCATCCCATAATGACATGTTGCCAAGTAACTGAAAGGCAAACCAAAAATGATGATTACAGCCTAAATACTGGTATGAAACACCAATATAAAATGTACATTAGGGCTGGGCAATAGGACAATGTAATAGTATATTGACGTTATCTGACAAGACGTCTCGAAGTGACACATGACAAGAAATGGTGTTTGACACAAAGACACGTGCTTGAAGAAACACTATTTATATTTTTAAGGACAGATGACAGAAAAGCCATTAATGCACGTTTCTGATTCGCTGTTTGTTCAGGGGCGTGAAGGGTGAGCGTGTCTCCATGTAAGGAGTTCTCACTCAATCTTCTCTATTTCAGTCATTTGTAAACAGTTTGCAAGAACAGTGTCATCTATCATCTAGGACCTAAGACATTCTCAGGAGGTGCACGGTGTTCGCTTTAAAGTGCCATTTGAATATAGAAATGTCTCTGGATTAAGTTTTTCATGTTTCAATAAATCTAATTTTGAAAGAAAAATCAATAAAGCAAAAATATTACATACAACCTCATTAGCAGTGGGGCCAGGGGGGATGACAATGTAATCGGATATCACAATATTTTTTTTTGAAAAATATCGTGAACATATTTCTAGCATATCTCCCAGCCTTAAATGTAAATGAATGTATATTTATCTGAAAAAAGATGTAAACGGTGACATGCTGTGCAAATGTCCTACCTTTACAGCTGACCAAAACTGTTTGTTCTGAAACTGGAACTGTGGTGACCTCTTATCATCCAAGAACCTTACGCAAATGAACAACACGATTTTTTTCCCATTAAATGAACGTGAATGAAAACTTGTTCCCAAACGAATTGACTGCATTAACAATGCTCTTATAAAACACAGCTTTTTAAGTTTGCCATAAAAACAACCAAACAACTACACTTACTTTTTAGGGTACAACGGGACAAAAACTTCATTGTCTACCACACTCCTCAATCTCTGAATAACTGCATCAACAAAGGCCTAAGGGACAAAATAACAAGTTGATTGTATTTACTTTCCATGAAACAAAGTTTTTAAAATTGGAATATTGTACAGTACAACAATACCTTAACAGGCTTGCTTTGTTCACCGTCAAATACAGAATAATCATCCTGTATTCTCTTGCACAGTGCTGTGAGGGTGTGAGACTGCTGTGTAGACAGAGGATCCCAAACCAGCTCCACAAAACCTACCCACAATATCAAGCAACATTTTATTGCAATAGTTATTCCAATCCCTTTTTGAACACTGCACTAACTGCAAACAGAAAACCATAACAGACATTCTGGTATACTTACTAACGCATGATCTTTCATTATTGTGCGGAATGTTTCGTTCCCAAATTTGAGATATAATACAGTACATGCATCTAAAGGGCATTATAAATCCATTAGCTCAAATATCTGCAAAAGAGATTTACCTTGAACTTTAGAGAGGATTGTCTTCTCGATTATGGTGGGCAGTGTCTTATTATCCGTGTTCTCCGATTCCTCATAACCCTGACCATGACAGAATCTTTCAACTGCAGAGTACCACGGCAACGCCTCAAAGTCTTCACCTTCTGCCTAGAGGGCAAAAACATGCATATCTAATCAGGAACATATCAAGCACTACTTCCAGTCTCAATAAGAAGCAAATGCCTAAATACATTTGAACCAATGAAAATGTAGAAGTGAAATTAAATGCACTGATCATCCAATGATCATGCTTTTTGTTTTTAATGCACAATTTTTGTGACAGTCATCATGTATGTACATTAAAGTGATGAAAAATATACATAATTATTGATATTTCTTTTAACATTAAACAGCAAAATACCATCATGGACCATCTCAAATTGCCTTAAACTTAATTGTGATTTAATCTTTCCTTGTAGGCAAGATGTGAAAACAACACCTTAAGAGGATTCCAGCCAATGAGCTGTTGTCGAATCAGAGGAGCCAAAAGTTTGGGAAGGCACAGACCAATGTAGGCATTATTGTAGGACTCTGGAAAGGAGACACGCCACTCATCAAATCTGGAGAGTATTTTCTTCACCTCCCAGAAGTCTGACTGAACGTCTGCAAATATATCTTGTGCCCTTTTTAGCAGGTCGTCTGTCGAACAAAATGTTATCATTTAAATTGTCGTTTATATCATATGGGCTTTAAACACAAGAATGGAATGTAGACATCAAATTCTAAGTCATTTGCATTTTTAGGCTCTTATTCCAATGTTTTCAAATGATTTTACATGCGTTTTCAGAAGTCTCCTAACCTCTTTTACTTCGTAGCTCCGCCTCCTGCTCGACCGTTGGTTCCCAATCAGACGGTACACACACAGTGTGTTCTTCGGAAAAGTCAGGCAAGCTAGGACATGAAAACACTTGGGGAATTGAACAACTAATGATATATGACTATGACAACTGTAATTGTCAGACTATAAACCTTCCTCAAAGGTGTAGTCTCTATATTTTTTGTAATTCCAGGCTTAGTTTATCCAGTTTTTAGAACAATTTAGAAGTGGTAACATGCCTGTAACATGTATAAAATTCATCCTCACCTTTCCTCGGATAGGCTGGAACCACTGGCTGTGTTACCATTATCGTGAGAATCAGTGTTATCTATGGTCCATCCACAAAAAACAATATAATATGAACAAACACTGTGAATAGCTTGCATAAAGGAAAATTATTGTCTGCACAGGATGCAAACATACAAGTTTTTGTCCTGTGATAGAGATCAGGAAGGTAGTATGATCATTTTAGTACGATCATGAGCCAACATGAGATGTAAAGTCTTCTCTACACTGTTAATACTATTACCATATCAAATTACTTGTATGGAGCCAATTTAGGGACTAAAGTATTTTGAATCTAAAAAACACAAACATAACAGAAACATAAAAATGCTCTCTTGTTATAAAGTTTTATGTTTATTTATTTATTTTCAGAAAAGCAAACATAATTTTCAGACTTTCTTTCTCCTATGCTTAAAAACAACAATAATCCCGTCAAATGTTTGGCTTCGTTATGACATGGGGGTGTGGCTATGGAAATTAGGTGTGGCAACATCACAAATCCATCCTCTCCTATGCAAAACCAATGATCAAGTACATTTTTGTTTCTATTATTCAGATTTGTAATACTTTAGACCCTTAATTGGCTCCATACAAAAAACAGTATTTGGTTTAAGCCTTACAGGTTAACTTTTGAATTTGTGAGGATTCCTCTTGTAGCGCCTCTCTTCTCTGATTCAATAGCGCCTCTGCCTGGTCAATATACAGACTGTGCATGTCCAGCTCAACTGAATTTATTAAAGCCATCTGAAAAATAAGAATGCTATTCACTTAATACAACTGTTTCAAGTAAAGCAACTGTATAATTAACACACTAATATTACTGCATACAACTGCCTACCTTCTCTGCCAAGCATTCCAGTAGGTTCCTTGAGAAGACATTCATTGAACGGTAGAACCTGAGATGCTCATCAGCAGGGTGGTTTTCCAGACTCTCTAAGGAGCTCTTGGCCATTTCCACATCAAAATGCATCCGCCTCAGCTCCGCCTCCCTTGCCCTGTGCACCTCCCTCAGGGAATCCAATCTGAAGTGAAATTAAAAACAGAACCAGTTTTCATTGAGCACATTTAAATGGACACCAGAAAGCCATTTATTGTGAGAAAGCTGCTTAAGCCTTGAAATCGGTGTATGCATTTGCATGGGCTTGTTTTGTAAGCAGCGTCTCCACAGCAATGTAAATTCCCTGCAACACTTGTGTATATAACAAATATGGGAGCCAAGGAAGGATTTGCTATTTTTTTCCTCTGTTGCTTCACTTTATTTCCAGATATTCCAGAGTTGTTGCAGAATTTGTTTCCATCACAACCTGCAGCGGAATTGCACTGCAACAGTGGGGTTTCCCTCTTACATAAAACCCCGGGATTCCCCCAACGTACCAGCGCATACAGGTGAATGTGAGGGACAGTCAATATTTTACACAGGTGTGTATAAATGGGTATAGTTTATAGCGTATGTTCTGTTGAATTATTTCCACGATTTTTACTAGTTGTGCTCCATCCTATGACATATTTTATCCAGTCTGTTCATGCACAGGTCACTCCTCAAAAACCTGTGACAATGCAGCTGTTGTGTAAACCAGTATTTGGCGATTTTTATCCAAATCGACTTAAAAATGAGATACATAGCAAGCAATTTTTCATACAAAGTTTAACATCATCTGAAGTGTTGGGCTGCCAATTTTTCACAGTGGCTGGATTAATAAAGATGCAAGCACAGAAGAAAGAGACAGACAAGGATTTTTTACATTAAGTTATATTATAAAATAACTGGCTGTGAAAACTGATGGTTTATGTAAAAATACTCCTCTACCTTGGCAATATTCATAAACCTACTACGGCATTTCTGTAGCTTACTTTCCAACAATTCTCTTCTTTATGACATCAATGCTGACTGGTGGAAGCATTTCAGGGATGTCCATTTTCTTTGGTCTGACTGGTCGTCCAGGAGCCTGAAATCGCTTCTGAGAATATAAGGAAAATTCCTAGTAAACACTACAGCTACAGTGTGTAATTTATAGCAATTTGAAGATACTGTTGAGTAATTCCTTTATGGTCTAACAGAGAACATGGTGTTAGTCTGAATGTGACTTTCAGTCACAGTGGAGGGTCTCACTTGGTGTCTTTTGACTCCTTTTTTGATCTGTTGTTCCTCCCAGATATTCTGTTCTTCCTCCTCTTGGCTATCAAAATAACTTTCGTCACTTTCACTCCCTGCAAAATCAAAAAATATTTAGCATGTTACATCTCCTGAAATTAAAGGGATAGTTCACCCAAAAATGACAATTCTGAAATGATTTACTCACTGCTGTCATTTTGTTTCACACCTGTAACACTGTATTTACTTTCTTCTTTCTACCATGGAAACGACAAGGAAATGTTACACAGAATGTTAACCTTAGTCACAATTCACTTTCATTGTTTTGAGAAAAAGATGCAATGAAAGTAAACGGTGACTGTAGCTAACATTCTGTCTAACATCTCCTCCTGTGTTCCACAACAGAAAGTAAGTCACACAGGTTTGGAACAACATGAGGTGAGTAAATGGTGTCAGAATTTTTTATTTATATAAATTCCACACCTGCATTCCAATCTACATCTTGATATAATCCTTCCTCATGATCACGCAGCGTGTCTTCATGAGCTTAATAGGAGGCTAAACAAAAAATGAATGTGACGAGACTGCAGTAAACCCAACAGACTCGTGCAGAACGCGCAAGCCATTCACGCATCACGAGCTGGCAGCACTTCACTTTCAGTTAATTGCGCGAGTAAATGCGCCTGCTTTGCTTCGGTCAGTCTGTGCGGATGACAGCCTTCATTCATTCAGTGTTTAATTTCTTTCTTTTTGCTTTCAGAACAACACGTGATGTAATAATAAAAACACCACTATTAATCCTTGAGATTTCACATACACGTACAACCTCACCATGGTCACATGCAAACTTACATTAAACGATTAAAAGAGAAAACATAAACCCACACTGTGTGGTTCAAAAAGTCTATTTAAAATTAAAATAAAAATGTAGAAATAAAGTTTTAGGATTTTGCAGGTGCAATTCACCGTAAAGGGCTAAATAGTTGTTCGACTTGTGATGCGTGAATTGCTTCCTTGCACAGCGCGAATCTCGTCACACTTTAATAGTGTTTAGTCTCTCATTCAGCAGATGAAAACATGCTGCGTGCTCATGAGGAAGGATAACATAGTTATAAAGATATATGTAAAATATAAGATGTATATTGGAATGCAGGTGCAAAAAACGTCATGTTAATAAAATAGCCTGCTCCTCTCTCACTGGTGCTTGCGTACTAGTGATTACAATGACATAATCTAAGAAATATTTAAGATTCCGCACAGTTTCATGTTCAGTAATCAAATTAGCAAACTTGTGACATGTACAAAAGGACAGGTTTTCTTTCATTAAAGCACTTTCACAAGATGCTCTGTGAAAATTCACATGCAGGATCATGATTGTATCATAATCATCGGGTTTTGCACACTATTTCATTGAAACTGTTATGCTGATATCAGCTGTAATAAAAAAATAAACAATTAAATTAGAAAAATGCGAAATATAAAAATGTTCACAAGTGGACACAAACTTTGAAAAAAATCATGGAAACCAGAAATAT
Organism: Moxostoma hubbsi; assembly: GCA_032164185.1. NCBI lineage: Eukaryota > Metazoa > Chordata > Actinopteri > Cypriniformes > Catostomidae > Moxostoma > Moxostoma hubbsi. The sequence continues at coordinate 22,045,445 of JAVLUX010000023.1, read as the reverse complement.
AAAAAAAATGGCACTCCATGTCAAAAAGGTTGCCAACCCCTGCTTTAAAGTAATTTAGTTTGATAAAATAAGGCAGAGTAGGGTTTTGAGTCACTGGTGTAATATCAATTTCATTATATTAAGCTCAAGATTCTCACCCATCTTCTCAGCTATTCGCTCTCTCAGAGTCTTGGGTTTTGGTGCAAATTCGATTCTGCGTTCATGATCGTCCGGCTCATTGTCACTGTCTTGTTCTTTATTGCTATGATCTTCTTCCTCAAGGGTTCCAGGACTGCTGTGTGAATCCAGCGGGATGTAATCTCGCTGGGCTCGGGCCTGTCTCCTTTGCTCTTTGGCAGCACGGATCTTTCTAGCATCAGGAATGTTGACTGCAGCATGGGACAAATAATGACATTTATCAATCACACAAGAACTGTGAAGCAAAACTGACAGATAAATGCTGGAGTTGATCTCAGTACCTGTCTGTGGCACTGAAGAACCAGATGAACTTGACAGGGTAGAAGAGCTTCCATCATCACTGTCGGGGGGTATGTCTTCAACAGATGCATCAGCATCACTATCAGATTGCACTTTGAGATTCTCATCTTTCTTAACCGATCTAACTGGAATCAAAAACGTGAAGGGTTAGGAGTTATAAGCCTCTAATTAATGAATTAAAAAGAGCTTCACAGTATTAATGAAAACATTCATGGGAAAAAACCTGAATACCTGTGGCACAAGGCAGCTTTCATTTATGATATTGCTTACAGATAATAATAATAATAATAATAATAATAATAATAATAATACCATTTAATATTAAAATTTATAATTGATATGAGTATTATTGCTACTTTTTGAAAATAAAATTTTTATACAGTAGTTACATTTTTCTGTCTTCAATGTCACGCATCCATTTGAAAAGTGCTTTCATGTTATAGGGACTTTTATTTTGAAAGACCTTTGAGTTCTTCCTGTTTTTATGGGTTAGTTAATTCAAGCTTCCCATTAATGCTGGAATACTCCCCTCGCGACTCTTGAGCTGAAATCTCCGAGCTGCACCGGAGGAGTTCATATAAGTGTTAACAGCCATTTATACGATCAACACACAGCATGAAAATTAAGCACCAGCAGTGTGTGTTGCGTTTGTGTGAGTGTTTGCACGTGTGTGGGAATCATATGACCGAGCAGAGTGGCACCTCGTGTTCATTCTGTAGCGTGCAGTGCATGTGAATTTATATTATTCAATTAAATTACAGCCTTCTGCTATTTAAAAATCACACTTGGCCATATCCAGAGGTTGGATTTCATAAAACATTTGTCACATCTCATATAATTTTGCTAATGACAGCATACTGTAATATGGTACCAGAATTAGCAACAAGATGATTTCCTTCCATTAACATTTTTTTGGTATCATGGTACTTCTTTAGCACCGGTAAACTGCACAACCATAGCCTACTGTGACCTCTACATATTAAGCTGGGATAGAAGAAATTATTTTAACATTGTAAAAGAAATGTCATCACATGAACACAAGTTAAGCAACAAACATACCTTGTGAGTTTGGCAATGTTGCAGGAGAACCTTCCTTTTTCCGTGCTTGGAAAACAACATCTTTGTTGACTGATCGTTTCACTTTAAAATCACTTCCTTCAGTCGCTGTAAGAGTTCAGAAGTTTCTTCATTAAAATTATGTTACAATTAGGCTATATAATTTCTTATTATTTGTCTACTTCAAATGTCCAACAGTGAATGAACAATGCAGTCATGAAAATTCCCATTTCTACCACATTCTCAAACTCTGTATTGTGTTTAACAGAATTCCATAGTGGTGTTGAAAATGACGTTTTTGAAATAAATTTCTCTAATTTCATAACGAATAACGCATGTATGCAAAATACAAACAGTTAAGACATATTTTCACACTTTTTGAATAATTTGGCAAAATTACAGCTTAAATGGAAATGATGCCCAATTCTATGCGCACAGATGATATTTACCTTGATTTTTCTGTTCTTAAAACATCACATCTCATATTTCATCTTCCATATGGTGAGCAGCGCTTTACCGCCTATAGCAAGTGAATCAATAAACCCGCTGTCCCACTGAGTGGAAGTGTGGAGAGCCCTCACAGGCATGTCAGACTGGGTGTTAAAAACAATTGAACACGGTTATACAATTCAGTTTGTATTCCGGCCAACCCGCTTGTTGTGCACAGAGATTCAGTCTCCTTGCAAAAAACACGATTGAGACTGTCCCAGACTGCAATACTCACAGCTGTGTTTACATCTGTTATTTTCTCGATCCAAAGAAAGATGACGGGCTTTGGCCCATTGTAGATCTGAGGCACTCGCAAAGCGCCCATTCAAAATGTTAACTCAGAAACAGAAATGTTAATCTCAAAAACCACTTGTGACGTGGTGCAATTGGTACATGGAAATACAGGTCCTTCAGATCTATTGACGCAAACCAGTCTTGGTTTTCTTCAATAGAACTGAAGGACCCGAGATTTGCATTTGAGGGAACAGACCTTTCGGACTGTCTCTGAGCTCCCGCACGTTCACGAAATGTATCGAAGCTGCGCTCTCCCCATTGAAAATGAACAGCATGTTTTCAATTGCCTCAATGAGTGTTTATTCCTAGCCCAATCAGAGGTGATTGCCACAAGTAATGAGCATGACACAACGTCTCCTCCAACGGAGTGGGCATCATCTCCTCTTATTGTGTGCGACACATTTCCCGGCCCGTATGAATTTCGGAGCAGACCCAAACAAACTTGTGCCCTTTTTAAGCATGGGCTTCCCCGTCATTTTACACAACACTTGCATATAGACAGTTGTACAGTACTTTCATTGCAATAAAACTTCCTTCCTGACTGGGATCGTGAAGGGGTGGTTAATTAATACTATATGACTATATACTGTAGTTCATATATCCATTCTAAGTGTTCCCCTCCTGGCTCACCATGAGGGCAAGACTTCGGCGTCATGCTCTTTCAATAAGTAATCCCTGCTTTTCCAGCTATGTTGGGTTAATAAAACATACCGAGTATGTCTATATGGTTCATAAAAATTCAAATCCAGACTGCGTTAATTTCCATCTGTCATCTGCCATGTGGGACTATTCATACACACTTTAATATGACTTATAAGTCATCGGCCTGTGACTCCTTATAATCTCTCTATTGAGAATTGAATAAGGAACATCTCCCGTTACACACGTAACCTCGGTTCCCTGAGATGAAGGGTACGAGACCTTGCCAAAGCTGGCTGCACTTCAGTGTTTCATAATTGAGTGACTCACTCTTGTCCCTCAGCCAGAAAATTCTGAAGAAATTGTGACTGAGCGCCCACTTACACAGGCCTAATGCGTGCCTAAAGAGGCGAGGCTCAGACACCATCGCCAATCAGAGGATTGGCGTGATTGTATAAGGGTTTCAACAAGGTCGTGTAAGGACACTTACCCAATGTGCTTATGGCAATGTCTCATTCCGTTAATCTCAGGGAATATATATCTTTTTATATTATAGATCTGCTTTGGGTGTCTGTCGGCTTTAGATATTGTTTGCACAATTGTTTTGTTGTTATTCAATCATAAAATACATCAAAACATAGGTTAATTAATGCATTTTAGCTAAATGTGACTTCATCTCGAAAACTTGCAATCTGAGTTTTTAAATAATTTTTCCGATCACTCGATTAATTGTCAGAAAAACTGTTAGATTACTCGATTACCAAAATAATCAATAGTGACTGCCCTAATTTTTATGCACAACAGTCTCTAGAATTTACTCAGAATGGTGCCAAAAACAAAAACTTATGGTTTACACAACTTATGGTTTCATAATACAATACAGTACATGTGTCACTATGCATTTCTTAACATGAAGAAAATTGGCAAAATAAGAGAGTTTGTTTTTTGTGAGTTAAAGATAGATTGAAGTGAACAGAAAGGTGAGAGGGGGTGGTCTTCGCCCCATTATACACTGCAACAAAATACGTTTTTGATTTGGCTTGTTTTCCAATATAAATTAATTTAATTTAAACCAACATACATTTACTTTAGCAGCTATACTGCAGAAGAAACAATTGATATCTAAGAATGTAAAAATACCCGGAGTGCTTATTGTTCACCAAGCACGTTATTAGTGAATCGAACCAAAGGCTGCAAGCGAACCATAATCAGCCCACCTCCCGAGATGGTCTCAGCTCGATTTTAAGTGGTCTGAGATCGTGTGGTGTTCACATATGGGCCAAAAATCCCACGAACCGCACTCAGACCCCTGAAACGGACCAAATGTGAAAACACCCTTATAGGAGTCCACAACATTTCTCTGTTTGTTTTTGTGCAACTGATGATGTCATCATGCTTAAATAGGCAAAAATTTATGCGCAAGTCATTTTACTTCCTGAACAGGAGCGGACCGCATACAGGTTGCTTTCTCACTCATGTGAGCCGTGCCACAGTTCCAGTGCAACCAAACCAAGCGTGCCGCACAAGCCCTCAAAAGTGAAGCCAAAACGTCTCGATCGCCCCCCAGAGGCCGGTCCTAGTATAGGTCATAAACCCCGCCTCCCCATGTTATTCAACGGGACGTGAGACCAACTAAACAATTAAATTACACTTCACATATCTTTTTTCCAAAGACAGTTTCTGTCATTTACTGTAGTTTTTATCACGCTGATGTAATTTCAAGTGTTTGTTTTTAAAATAAGTTTGTTTTTAGTTAGTTATTTGATGCTATAAAAACGGTGCTGTTACGTCATGATTGACAGCTGTGATTGACAGGTTCTCTGAGCGAAGTAGTCACTGAAGCACCAACGGACTTTTTTTCGGGATATTCGGAGGATTGAGGAGATTGGAGCTTTAAATTACATATCTAAATTTCTATAATTAATTATTTCACACCGACATAATGGGTTGTTCTGCAGTAGAATGTGCTAACCGATCTGGCAGGGGCGTGTGCTTGCGATTGATTCTGCGAGAGTGAGGGCGGGGCCTTGTTTTCGCGGCTTTACTTCCTGCTCACTACTGCGCATGACTGGTCCTGAAAACGCAAGTGCGCAGACTCAAGTTCCAAGATGTCAGCGCCATATCGGGACACTGGCGGCTTCAGTTCTCTCCGATGGAAAAGAGCGAAGGGGCGTCGTCCATCTTTTTTTACAGTCTATGAACCAAACTAAGACCACCATCTACAGGTAGTCTCGGGTTCTGTACTGCGGTCCGCAAAACAGCTTTCACATTACCAACTTTTCATGTGAACCGTTTTAACCGTTACGGACTAAACTGCCAGTGCATGTGTAAGCCCCCTAAGTAAACTATAGCAAGTTTAACAAATGAACAGTAAGATTTTGCTATTGTCATTTGTGTGTATTACTGAAATTATCCGAGTTATGTGTCTATTTAGACTCAAATAGTGCCTCATACAATACAAATGTGTAGCTCAATGTGTTGGACAGCCAGTTGCATCTCGTGAAATTTTAGTGTGGAAGTAATGAATCCTGTTATATTTGTTGCTGCATCTCGTTGATATATGACAAATAAAACATCAAAGAATAAGATGAACCTCAGAATATATTCTAATGAACTATTTTACTAATTGTCTTGAAAATCCCTTTAACATTTTAACCATATGGGCATTCTTGTAGATCCATTTGTGATCGATATATGTGCCTGTTCGATAAAGACCCGAATATGTAATAATAATGCTGGGAGAAACACCCATGCATTTAAGGATTAAATATGGCACAATGTTATTTTTATAAAGCATTTTTTTATACATAAAAATCATCCACTGGGACAGAAGTGCCCGAAATAGAAAATAGCCAATAAAGTATAAACCCAGTCTACATAGCATGTATGTGTACAGGATATAAGAGGCAGTAGTACAGTACTTACAGTCTTTATCGAGGAAGCTGAGTGTGTTCCTCTTTGATGAGTGTTTTACGTCTTTAGATGAGAGTGTAGTGACAGATGTCTCTTCTGCATCACTCGAGTCAGACCTGTGTGGCTTTGAACTACTTGAAATCCCTCTTCGCGGCAAATCTACTTTTGAAGACCGGATCGATTTTTCTTCTTCGTTTCCACCATCGACAACCTTTTCATTCTCGTCTTCTTCACTGGATTCGTCTTTCCTTTGCCTGAAATTTCTGCGTGGCTTTTTATTGAACATTTTAAATGCAATCTAAAGTGAAAACGTTCGCCGATTGTTTATACACTTCCGGGTCGTGGTTTAAAGACTTTTCATAATAAAAGTCATTCAACGATTCTCAACAGATAAATATTATTACCGTGGCAAATTATTTAGATAAACGTGCTAAATTATCCAGTCCAAAAAAACGATTTTAATTTTACGTGAACATTTTTCTGTTAAGAAGTTTGCTTACATAATTGAAATTCAAGTGCTACCAAGTTTTTCTTTCTTTCCGGAAAGCCTGGAAATAACCACAAAAATTGACATTTACTGTTTAACTTTAATATCTTCCTTTTTATGCGGTCTCTGCTCAGCTATAATTGAAAATATGATACCTTTAACGTTTTAATGCCTTGTTTTATATATATATAAAATATATACAGGGTTGTGATGTAACGGAATACATGTAACAGGATTACGTATTTAAAATACAAAATACAAGTAACTGTATTCCACTACAGCTACAATTTAAATCATTAGTAAGTAGAATACAGTTACTTTCGAAAAGTATTCCGAATACTGAAGAGATTACTTTGCTCTTTATTGTCATTTGTTTCATTTAATATTTAGTCCTTTCAGGTGGAAAACATCTATACATATATATGATTCGATCCAAAGTGCATTTGACCAGCGGTGAAACATTTTCTAATGATGTTACATTCATACGAGCAGACAGAGAAGTAAGTTTGAAGTAAGTTTAGAGTAGAAGAAATAGAAATAAATCTTGTGTATATTGTCAGCTTTATGCAAAACTAAAATAATATTTCTCGCCATTTTACTTGCACATGTTACCAGCACAATCATATTTTTTATCAAGAAAATTCACGTTGGGTCATAATTTCTTTTTTCTAGTAAGACCTTTGATATTAGGGCAAAAATCATATTCTTGATAATATTTTTTTGAAATATCTAAAAATCCTTAAAGCAACATCAATTTGATTTATCTTGTTTTAAAAACATCACTGCATAAGACATTCAGATTTTTCAGAGAATGTATTTTTAACGTGTGTATTTTGTCTGACTGTACTTGCAGTTTTTATAGTCAAAACAAGTGAAAAAATCTACCAGTGCTGAAGAAGTAATCCAAAGTATTTAGAGTACGTTACTAATCTTGAGTAATCTAACTAAATACGTTACAAATTACATTTTACAGCATGTATTCGGTAATCTGGAATATATTTTAAAAGTAGCCCTCCCAACCCTGTATATATACACTACCGTCCAAAAGTTTGGAATAATGTACATAGTTTGCTGTTTCGGAAGGAAATTGGTACTTTAATTCACCAAAGTGGCATTCAGCTGATCACAATGTATAGTCAGGACATTACTGATGTAAAAAGTCATTTTGGATCAAATCTAGACAGCCATCAATCCAACATCATATCCTTGAGTAATCATGCTAAATTGATAATTTGGTGCTTTCTTTATAAACATTGTTTTGAGGATTGAAGGCAATACAATACATGAAATTGCAAAGGTGTTCAATACAGTCTTCAAAGACAAAGGACAACTGGCTCTAACAAGGACAGAAAGAGATGTGGAAGGCCAGATGTACAACTAAACAAGAGGATAAGTACATCAGCGTCTCTAGTTTGAGAAATAGACACCTCACATGTCCTCCACTGACAGCTTCATTGAATTGTACCTGCTCAACACCAGTTTCATGCACAACATTAAAGAGAAGACTCAGGGGTGCATTATGGGAAGAATTGCAGAGAAAAAGACACTTTTTAAACAGAAAATAAAAAGACAGTTTTAGACGGACAAACTGACAGCTAGAATGTCAAGGATCTGTCATCTGAATGCAAAGCTGTCATAGCTGCACATGGAGGATTTTTTGATGAAGAGCTTTTGAGGTATTTTTTTGTTGTTATTTTAATAGTAATTGTTCATGGTATTAATGTCCTGACTGTACATTGTGATTATTTAAATGCCACTTTGGTGAATAAAAGTACCAATTTCTTTCCATAAGAGCAAAATCTGTACATTATTCCAAACTTTTGGCTGCCAGTGTGTGTGTGTATATATATATGGTAAACATTTCCAAAATTTAACATTTAACAAGGCTGCAATTAAATTTCAATAGTTCATCTTTGTTTATACATGTAAAATTACTCTAGAAAGTAAATATTTTCAATATATTCTTTACATTTACTTTTGACTTCAGTACAATGTCAACAAAACATGCCGTCTTCTTACTATCACTGTTTTTCTTATTCATTATAAATGGTTTAGCTGGCATAATATTTTCTTTAATGATTGCCTTGCTTGTCATCTGTGACGATCAGGTGCACAAACTACTGCATTCAAACAAAGATAACTTTCAAACTTTCCATTAATGAAGTAAACCATTTTTTAAATGACAAATCAGAACAACATTTTGGTTTATAAAATTTAATTTTTAAGCATGTTACATAACATACATAGGGCATAAAATATTTTCACAAGGCTTTTGTGAAACTAAAATCCATGGGGAACATTTTTAAAAATGGGAGAAAACAAAATCACAAACGCAAATGTGACAAAAAGGAAAAACAAAAACACATAATAGTGGTCCAATCTATAATGACACTCTCTGGACAACCACATACCTCTGCACAATACATTGTAAGTATTAAACAGAACCTTAATCTGGCAATATGGCATTGATTCCAATTCCAGTTCTGTAATTAAAACATGCACAGGCAATGCTATTTCGCACCAACACAAACTTACAGATAACATTTGCTAAGTCAAGCTGCTCTTTCCAGCCTTTCTATGACTGATAATATGCTTGGTTAGTGAAATAAGTGGATAAGGAGTGGGTCAACTATATGTGAAATCAATAAAAAATTCAATACCATATCACCAAACTGTGCCACAGATTGTGTCTGTAATGGTCTGCATGCTAGTGGGGCTCTGCTAATTGAACAGTTTTACTTGTAACAAAGCATTACTAAATTAAATATGCCACAATTTTGTATTTTTTTTTAAATTTCTGTGGATGATTTTGATTTCCATAAAAGAGAACACTAAACAGGCAAAAATCAACTGCATTAAAAAGATGAAAAACAGTAAATATATTATTAAACCGTTTATAAACTGAGGACTGTCCAACTACTACATACCACTGCTGATATTAATATTTCAAAGTAAAACCTACAATGCAATTTTAAATACACTCCATTTTAACAATTCAGATTTTAAAAAATTATGTATTCCAATTTACATACTTAAGTGTGATTGACCACTTTTTTTTCAGGGGAAGTGCACGACCCTGGGTAGAGCGGAGGTTAAACAAGTAACAGATTATTAAAGTATGAGATACAGTAGGTGTATAAGACAACGGCAATCTAAATGTTTTTAATTTCCCTGTAATTATTTTTAGTCTCAGACTTATCTGTCATGTCCTTATTTATATTTATATTTATTTATTTATTCATTAACTATGCTTTAAGATTGTTTTATAAAATGACTAGTTATACTTCTCTACAGCAGAAACTGCACATTATGGAAGGCCAAGACAAACAAAGGAACCGGGCATCTCCCCCTATATCTTTCTTTCCTTGCCCAAAAGGTGCACTGTGAAACGACTAATGTTTTTTTGTTTTGTCATAAACAGCTCTTTATTAATTATGGGTTTGTTCTTTACTGGAGGAATTCTTTCAGGGAGTGATTAGGAATGGAGATGTGTAAAAAGGTTGCTTTGTCTGTTGAAGGAGTGTACGTTCTAGTTGTCTCCTCCCTCTCCTCCTTCACCCTCATCTGGAGCATTGTCGGATGTCCATAACTAGAGGCAAACAAAATAAAATGTAAGCAGACGAGAAAACAATGACCATTTTTCTAGAGTCAACCAATATTTATTTTTTCAACAATTATCAATAATTTTCATAATGTCCGATAAACAGTCTGCAGAACTGAATGTTTTCTACATTTGACAAAATAATGATTAAATTGCTCAGAAAAATTATGAAAAACAATATACATAAAAAAAATATATATTTTTTATATACAGGTGCTGATCATATAATTACAATATCATCAAAAAGTTGATTTATTTCAGTAATTCCATTCAAAAAGTGAAACTTGTATAATGTATACATACATTCACTCCACACAGACTGATATATTTCAAGTGTTCATTCCTTTTAATTTTGATGATTATAACTGACAACTAATAAAAACCCCAAATTCAGTATCTCAGAAAATTAGAATATTGTGAAAAGGTTCAATATTGAAGACACCTGGTGCCACACTCTAATCAGCTAATTAACTCAAAACACCTGCAAAAGGCCTTTAAAAGGTCTCTCAGTCTAGTTCTGTAGGCTACACAATCATGGGGAAGACTGCTGACTTGACAGCTGTCCAAAAGATGACCATTGACATCTTGCACAAGGAGGGCAAGACACAAAAGGTCATTGCTAAAGAGGCTGGCTGTTCACAGAGCTGTGTCCAAGCACATTAATAGAGAGGCGAAGGGAAGAAAAAGATGTGGTAGAAAAAAAGTGTACAAGCAATAGGGATAACCGCACTCTGGCGAGGATTGTGACACAAGAGGGAGATTCACAAAGAGTGGACTGCAGCTGGAGTCAGTGCTTCAAGAACCACCACGCACAGACGTATGCAAGACATGGGTTTCAGCTGTCGCATTCCTTGTGTCAAGCCACTCTTGAAAAGACACAGCATCAGAAGTGTCTCGCCTGGGCTAAAGACAAAAAGGACTGGACTGCTGCTGAGTGGTCCAAAGTTATGTTCTCTGATGAAAGTAAATTTTGCATCTCCTTTGGAAATCAAGGTCCCAGAGTCTGGAGGAAGAGAGGAGAGGCACAGAATCCACGCTGCTTGAAGTCCAGTGTAAAGTTTCCACAGTCAGTGATGGTTTGGGGTGCCATGTCATCTGCTGGTGTTGGTCCACTGAGGTCCAAGGTCAACGCAGCCATCTACCAGGAAGTTTTAGAGCACTTCATGCTTCCTGCTGCTGACCAATTTTATGGAGATGCAGATTTCATTTTCCAACAGGACTTGGCACCTGCACACAGTGCCAAAGCTACCAGTACCTGATTTAAGGACCATGGTATCCCTGTTCTTAATTGGCCAGCAAACTCGCCTGACCTTTACCCTATAGAAAATCTATGGGGTATTGTGAAGAGGAAGATGCGATACGCCAGACCGAACAATGCAGAAGAGCTGAAGGCCACTATCAGAGCAACCTGGGCTCTCATAACACCTGAGCAGTGCCACAGACTGATCGACTCCATGCCACGCCGCATTGCTGCAGTAATTCAGGCAAAAGGAGCCCCAACTAAGTATTGAGTGCTGTACATGCTCATACTTTTCATGTTCATACTTTTCAGTTGGCCAACATTTCTAAAAATCCTTTTTTGTATTGGTCTTAAGTAATATTCTAATTTTCGGAGATACTGAATTTGGGATTTTCATTAGTTGTCAGTTTTAATTATCACAATTAAATTAAATAAACATTTGAAATATATCAGTTTGTGTGTAATGAATGAATATAATATCCAAGTTTCACATTTTGAATGGAATTACTGAAATAAATCATCTTTTTGATGATATTCTAATTATATGACCAGCACACATACATATATATATACATACATACATACATACATACATATATACATATACACACAAACTGTATTTTGTGTTTACTCAGGTTGCCTTAGTTTTATGTTATGCCTCATTTGATGGTCCAAAACAATTTAGTAAAAAAAGAAGAAATCAGGAAGGGGTCAAATACTTTTTCATAGCACTGTATCTCTGTTTACTCTTCACATTTTCAAAATAAAATGCATCATATTATATCATAAGTGATCTTGATTTCCTGAGAGCCATGTGAAGGCATCAGCAATTGTTTGAGAATTTATGCAAGGTACGCAAATCATCCTACACGACAGAAACATCTGTAGAATAAAATGGTTAAATGGTTCCACCGTTACTTACTGTGAGGTTGTCTCTCAGTAGCTGCATGATCAGAGTGCTGTCTTTGTAAGACTCTTCATTCAATGTATCGAGCTCAGCAATGGCCTCATCAAATGCCTAAATTTGGAGCACAAAAAAAACACCCTTTAAAAATTGAAATGATGTCCACGTACATGTACATCATAAAGTGTGGTTTATGGCAAAGTTAAGCCTACCTCTTTAGCCAGGGAACAGGCCTTTTCTGGAGAGTTAAGGATCTCGTAGAAGAAGACAGAGAAGTTAAGGGCCAGACCCAGACGTATGGGGTGTGTGGGCTGCATCTCGGTCTTGCTTATTTCAAATGCTTTCTGGTAAGCATCCTGAGAGCTTTCTATGGTTGCTGTAAAGTTACAAAAAATGAAAGTTTGGTTAGACTCAACGATACAGATTTTTTGTTTAATGCCGGTATCTTGAGAACAGGGAGGCTGACAGGCTGAAGTAATGCCGATAAATACGATATCACACAATTTAGTATGATAGTAAATGACATGTACAGAAAATTGCTACAATTAAATTAACTTTCATTTAGCATTATTTTCACTCAAAACTTAAAAATTAAATATTTATTTACATTATTTAGGTATATGGTAGCTTTTCCTGGTTTAGTCATATAAAGCTGGTCAACATGGCTACAAAAATTCTCAATTTTTAGCATTTTAAATATATACCAAATGTATACATGAGGTAAAAATCTACTATGAAGCCATGTTTTCCAGATTTTACTACATGAACATAAGGGAGAAATATATTTAAATCATTATTTACAGACTTTTAACATTTTTTTGTTAATGAATAGGGTGTGCAAAATTTCACTCACTTTTTGGAAGCCAGTTGAATATTGTTACAATACAGAATTATTAATGTGGGACCTAGTCAAGTTTATTATTATTGGGGCTGTCAATCGATTAAATTTTTGTATTAAATTACAACATGTGCCAATTAATTAAATCGAATTAATTGCATATCATTATTTACTGAAAAATGCCTGAAACTATAATATAAATATACATGTATTATATTGTTAATAATTGGAAAAACATTGCATCGTAAATATTCATTTATTGTGGCAGCAGACAATTATAAATAACAACTAATAAATTAGTGCATTTTGTTAAATTATGCCCAAAATAATGCATCAGGTACACTTGTAAGGAGATCAAACACAAATCAATAAACAAGTGGCATTTTTACTCTATAATTTTGATTGATTGAATTATGATTGATTTTGACAAACTTCTAATTAGATTTATATATATATATATATACACACATATATATATATATACACACCTTAAATATACAAAAGTGTTGGCACAAGGCATTTCTTTGTGAAGCAAGGTCAAATAGGTGTAAACATTTTCTTTTACAGAGGATGCAAACACTATTAGATACCGCGTCCCAGTCTTTATTTTTGGTTGTGTAGCATTTGAAATTTTTTGTTAGTCAAAAGCACTCTATTTTTTTTTTTTTTTTTTTTTTAGGCTAAATGAAGATTTGAAACACTTCTCAATATCGCTGTATTCTGTTGTGCTTCGTTCAGCTCATGTTGACTTCACAACTTATGTCATCTGTACTGCTGGAATTTGACTGCCCCCTACGGACACATTCATGAAAGCATCAATGTGATACATCTTGAATGCCTCAACTGAATGGCTCTCTAAAAACAATATTAATTTATGATGGAATTTGTGTAGTAAAAAGATGTGTTTCCAAGCACAGACTCCATCTGGTACCAGCGTTCAGTATGACTGACACGAGACAGGTTCAAATGCTCAAAGGCTTAACAAGTGCTTCGTTACTCCTTTTACACTGAAATGGACAATTAATCCAAGTGGCATTTATTAATGTGATTTATTACACCACTGACGGCTGCAATCTTGGCGTGGATGAGCGGCGTACTTTAAACGAACGTATAAATCCAACCATTCATACTCAGGAAACTTCACAGACATTCAAAAACATTCACGTTGTTTGAGATGACAAAGCAGAGAACTAATCTACTGTGAACCACACAGCACATATAAACTACATATTTATATAATTAAATCACAGCATTTGTGGTTTAAATCGCAACTCAACTTTATATAGAATTTAAAATAAGAAATGACCAAAAGTGCATCACAGTAATAAAATTTAAAACAAAATTTCAATTGGACAGACTCAAAGGACAGTGTAAATAGAAGAGATTTCAGAAGACTCAAGTCTGCAACGATCACAAGGCTGTGCCACAAACTGTTTATCTGGTTTAAGGTTTTAGCAAAAAACACATCATAAAAGCAGGATTCAAAATAAAAGCTAGATGCTTGAAATTGAAGAAATTAAATAAAAATATATTACAACTGTATGGTCAAATGTAATAGTCCTTGTAATAATAATAACAACAATTATTGATTTATCACAAGCAAGACTGCTGTTGAATTAAGGTTTGACAAAAACAAATGCAATGACACGTTAAAACATGTTCTGGAAAATAAGAATTATTAAAATTAAACTTGTGTTCAATAGGACATTATCATACTAGCATATTCTTTCTGTGGTATCGAGAACCGTGAAATTTCACTGCTATCAGTACCGACTACTGAAATTTTGGTAGCATCTGGTAGCCATCTCTATTTCTGTTGTATTTACATTAGTTTTATTTTATCAGAAAATTAAAGTTCAGTGTGAATTTGACAGTTTATAGTTTTCCACATAACAAGTCTGGTGAAATGCTGTCACCGCCTCATTTTCGGTGATAGGCCTACTGCGTGAATTTTTAAGATTTGTATAATACAATTTAGGGGGCACAGATGTTTGGAATTGCGTGAAGAAATGAATTTGCAGCTCTTTGCTTTCACAATACTTGGGAAACACTCTGAGATGCTGACACACTGTTAAAGTTTTCACGGACTGACCATCATGCAACTTTCGTGAGCCAGAGAAACAACTTTTTGATCCAGACTGATAGAAAACACTGGATTTGCTCATGTTTTGTGAGGTTAGTGAATTCAGCCGTTTATTTAAAACAAATTCTGCATATTTATTGTAAACGACTTATGATCAGTGTTGGGTAAGTTACTCCATAGCAACCAATTACATATATGTCTGAAAAGTAATTAAATTACTCGTTGCTAATTATTTTTCAAAAAACCCATATCAACTTTGACCAGATGGACAATAAAAGGCTATACATCAAATTATTTCAATTCTTTCAAATAATCCCTATAACATCAAATAAATTATTCTTGAACGGTTCGTAAACTTTTTGTTCGTAAAGTGAGTGTGAGTTAAAGCGTAAATGGTTAATAAAATCTAAAATAACTCAAAATCAATCACTCTCTTTATAATTTCTTCATTATAAATGAAGATGCAAAAGGCTGAATGTCATTAAGCATCATAGGCAACATTCATAACAGTATAGTAACAGTAAAGAGTATTAACAAGGCACAGTGGCCCCTCAGCAAACCAGCAAAAAATATTGGCTTTCCATGTGCTGAAACTTTATTTGGACAAACTTTTCAATCTGGAATCATGTGTAAAGGTGCAATCACATGAAGTCCTCATGTCAGTCCTGTGCGATACTTAAAGAAACAGCAAGAAACGTACTGTAGCTGTCAAAGGTCCATATAGCACGTGATTACATCAGAAAACATTTGTAAGTGCCCATGCTGACGCCTGTCCTCCACCAAAAGCACCTAAAATGTGCAGGTGAGCATCAGAACTGGACCATGGAGCAATGGAAGATGGCTTGGTCTGATGAACCACATTTTCTTTTAGATCATGTGGATGGCCGGGTGCGTGTGCATCGTTTTCCAGGGGAAGAAATGGCAGAAGGATGCACCATGGGAAGAAGGCTGGCCGGTGGAGGCAGTGAGATGCTCTAGGCAATGTTCTGCTGGGAAACCTTGCAGTCCTGGCATTTATGTGGTTGTTACATTGATATGTAAAACATAACTGGATTGTTACAGACCATGTACACCCCTTCATGTCAACGGTATTCCCTGATGGCAGTGGCCTCTTTCTGCAGGATAATGATAATGTCACGCTGCAAATATTGTTCAGGAATGGTTTGAGGAACATGACAAAGAGTTCAAGGTGTTGACTTGGCCTCCAAATTCCCCAGATTTCAATCCAATTGAGCTGGACCACCAGCAAGTCCAATCCATGGAGGACACACCTCGCAACTTACAGGACCTCTGCTGCTAACATCTTGGTGCCAGATACCACAGGACATCTTCAGGAGGTCTTGTGGACTCCATGCCTCAATGGGTAAGAGCTATTTTGGCGGCACGAGGCCTACATGATATTAGACAGGTGGTTTTAATGTTATATTTTTAAAGCGATTATAGATATTTTATATATTGCCCAGCCCTCCTCTTCATATCATGAGATCATGCTCATCTGCTCAGGGACTGGGACTGTTTGAATAAGATTGTTACACAACAGTCTATTGTTGTGGTAACACGGTTGCATGTAACAACAAAAGAAACAGCCGTTCACGTGTCTCAGATGGCTCCTTCACGTGCAAAGCAGGCGGTTCTCGGCGTCGTCGCAACTATAAAAACGAATCCGCAAAACGGGGAAATGCATCGGATGCGGATAAAAAAAAAATAAAAAATAATAATTTCTCGGCCTCTGCGATATATCGGTTGAATACTGATATTGAATTCTAGTGTCGAATCATCAGTAAAATTTAAAAAGAATAAAACGAATGCTTAAATGTTTGTTAGTGAGAATGAGCAGATTATAAATCAGTCTATACTCAAACTTAATGATTAGAAATTTTCAGTTACTTCATATCAAGGTCCGTCCTGCATTCCACAGAAATATATTTGTAAAGCCTACAAAACAGATTATAGTCTTACTTGTTTTATCATCTCCTGAGGCAACTTCAGCAAGGTATCTGTAATAGTCGCCCTTCATCTTCAGGTAGAAGACTTTGCTCTCAGGATTTGAGGAATTCTCAATTAAATATTTGTTCAGCAGCTCCTGTAGGAAGAAAAAAAAAGTGGCAAATATACATTACTAATAATACTGCACAAACAGTCAGAGCAACTAATCGAGGCAAGTTTAGCTTCCATATTTGGATAAATTTGATCATGTTTTTTCTGTATATCATAGTAACCGTATCCAACTTTTTCTGAACACGGAAATGTTCCATGATTTGTAAGGGAAGCCATTTATGTTTTCCAGTCTCAATTGTTTTACTCATATATGTTTTTAGCTGATGTGCCCTTTAGCCTATTAAATGTGTGAGAAAATAAATAAATATATATAGCTTTATTTTGGCAAATGAATCCTTGAATTGGCTGTTTCCACCAACTTGGTTATAGATATAGGCAAAATCCACTATCAGTCAAACTCCATTCAATATTATGAACAATGCCGTCTACACATGCCCTTCTGAGATACAGATTCATGTAGACTATAGTTTTTTGCTTCAAGTGGGATTTTCAAATATATGCAAGATATACCACTATTTAACGGGTACAATAGGACTAAAGTAGGGGTGTCCATGGTTAACCGATTAACCGATTAACCGTTAAAAATTGCGTAACCGAGTGAAACATTTTGCTCGTTTAAGTGGCGTCAATGGCGTGCATTGAATTTAGTTGTAATACATTTTTGCACCACCAGAGACTGCCAGAGCACTCCCAGACATTTGTAATGTCCACAAGAAGTAGTCTTGACCAGTTTTGTAATATGAAGCGGGCAATGATTATGAATATGTAAAATATAGCAAGGAGATATTTTAATTATTTATTAATAAACAAGTCTTTTCTTTGTCCGTGTCATTTGCAAAGATGAAGTTGACGATGCTGACTCGCGGTCTTCGCAGTAACGCACCAGAGAGAAATGCACATTTCTTACGGATTACATAAGCAGAGAGCAGTCTGTGTCCGTTTTCTTTAGTTTTGAATTATTTGTGAGGCAAGGCTACCTTATACACTGAGTTTCGGTTCATTTATGAGACGAGCTCCAATTCACGCGCCGGCTTCGGCTTCGTGATTATATCGTCTGCTATATTTAATTCTTATTTATTAAATCCAGGCAATTGGTTGATGAAACATTGATTAAAATTAAGACACAATTAATACAAAACGAAATTCACTTTAAAGAAAGGTTTTGTGCTTTCTGTTTGATGTCTCTGTGGAAGTTTTAAAGCATCTTTCAGTGCCGCTTTCAGAGCGCTCACGTCCGTAACATTGTGTTTTCCTCGTATGCGAACTGAAATGAATATCAGTTCATGGATTGTGTGTGTAGGCTATAAGAGAGAAAGAGAAAATGCCAGTATTTCATTGAGACTTGAGATTAAATAAACGGCTTAAGTATTGTAGATCTTGTAGTATTAATTTTCACATGCAGTTACACATTGTCGGTTAAAAACAAGAAAGTGGCTGGTAAAAACATTGAGTGGCTGGTAGATTTTGAAATCCACAGTGGCCGGTGGACAAAAAAGTTAATTTCCATCCCTGGCGCACACTATGGTTAACCGAGTATTAACCGTTAAGGGCCTCGGTTAACGGTTAATGAAAAACTTGAAAACGTGCAGCTCTAGACTAAAGGCAACCCTTAAAGGGATAGTTCACCCAAAAATGAAAATTCTCTCATAATTTACTCATCCTCGTGTCATCTCAGATGTGTATGACTTTCTTCTGCAGAACACAACTTAAGATATTTAGAAGAATATTTCAGCTCTGTAGGTCCTCACAATGCAAGTGAATGGGTACCAACATTTTAAAACACCAAAATCCACAAAGGGAGCATAAAAGTAATCCATATGACTCCAGTGTTTAAATCCACATGGTCAGACATGATGCAGTGAACAGCCACAACATTAAAATCACTGACGGGTGGCTCCTGTCAAGAGATGGGCTATATTAGGCAGCAAGTGAACAGTCAGTTCTTGAATTTCATATTGGAAGCAGGAAAAATTGTTAAGCTTAAGGTTCTGAGTGACTTTGACAAGGGCCAAATTGTGATGGCTAGATGACTGGTTCAGAGCATCTCCAAAACGGCAGGTCTTGTGGGGTGTTCTCGGAATGCAGTGGTTAGTGCCTACCAAAAGTATTCCAAGGAAGGACAACTAGTGAACAGGCAACAGGGTTATGGATGCACAACGCTCATTGCTTTGCGTGGGGAGTGAAGGCTAGCCCGTCTGGACCTACCTGACAGAAGAGCAACTGTAGCACAAATAGCTGAAAAATGTAATTATGCTGGCCATGATAGAAAGGTATCAGAACACACAGTGCATCGCAGCTTTCTGCGTATGAGGCTGCATAGCAGCAGACCGCTCAGAGTGCCCATGCTGACCCCTGTCCACCACCGAAAGTGCCTACAATGGAAATGTGAGTGTCAGAACTGGACCATGGAGCAATGGAAGATGATGGCCTGGTCTGATAAATCATGTTTTCTTTTAGATCATGTGGATGGCCGGGGCATGTGCATCATTTACCTGGGGAAGAGGTTTACCTGCTCTTTCAACATGATAACGCACCCTGCCACACTACAAAAATTGTTCAGGAATGGTATGAGGAACATGACAGAGTTCAAGGTGTTAAATTGGCCTCCAAATTCCCCAGATCTCAATCCAAATGAGCATCTATAGGATGTGCTGGACCAACAAGTCTGATCCATGAAGGCCCCACCTCGCAATTTACAGGATTTAAAGGATCTGCTGCTAACGTCTTGGTGCCAGATACCACAGGACACCTTCAGGAGGTCTTGTGGAGTCCATACCTCAACGGGTCAGAGCCATTTTGGTGGCACGAGAAGGACCTACATGATATTAGGCAGGTGGTTTTAATATTGTGGCTGAGAAACCGATAAACAGTAAATAAAGTTATTTGTAATTTGTCTTAAATCCTCCTACCTGCCCATTATGGGGCGATATGCAATAAGAATGTGAATCACGAAAAACAGAAGAATGAGAAAGTGAAAGTAATGTGGAAATTGACTGAGCAGGGATGAGAATTTATAGTAAAAAAAGGACTTAAAATATTGATCTGTTTCTCATCAACACCTGTCAAACCGCAACAGAATAGATGGATTTAACCACCAGCGTTGTCTGGCGTACATTTATTCTGCCATTGTGTGGATTTTAGAGCTTCAAAATGTTGGACCCAATTCACTTACATTGTATGGACCAAAAGAGCTGAGATATTCTTCTAAAAATCTTCTATTGAGTTCATACACATCTGGGATGGCATGAGGGTAAGTAAATGATGGGAGAATCTCTTTTTTTGGGTGAACTATCCTTTTAAGGAAATTTTTCATTGTTACAAAATGTATTTTTGTAACTTTTACAAACAAATAAATTTGGCACGTTGCATCAAAAGCAATAGAACCTCATAATAATCAATGATGCCATCTACACAGGAAGCGTCCATTGCGCTGACAATAAACATTGCGCGACGGTGTCACGAAATTTCAATTGCAGTGAAACATCTCCAGTTTAAAGCGTTACGGAGGAAGTCAAGTCAAACAGTAGCAGCCCTGACATGCCAAACAGCACTGAGGAGGGAAAGAGCAACACTGTGCTATGCGCAAAAATTTTATCATTACACACCATCACCTTTACAAAATTGTTTCACGATTTTACATGAGTAAAATTTGTTACATATGAAATAATCTAAAAAGGTAGAATCTATTAGACCTCATTTTAGATCAACAGTCAAAGTTAAAGTTTCAAAATGAGTTTCAGCTAGTATTTATTATTTCATAAATTTATAATTTGTTATTATTATTCAAGACCAGCTACACTGACCTAACCATGGTATTGAGGAGCCTTTCCTCATGTGTAATATGTATTTTCTGTTTGAATTATGTTTGAAATTAGGAAACATACGGGATAATAATGGGCTCATAAATAAAAATGCTCTTCAATATTTAAAAGATATAGCCAGACAGAGGCTACAAGAGCCCAAATTTAAATACCAGATGCACTTTAGGTGCAACCAAAATATGAATAACTGGGGGCTTCACTGCATCCAGCTGCTCACTCAAACAGATAAGGGAAATAAAGTGTGCACTCCTACAATAATATATAATGTATTATAATAGGGGGAGAGGAAACTTCCAGTATATTTTGTTGTTGACATCAACAAAAATAATGTCACTTGATGCATGTCCTTGTATTTAAACTATGAACAAAACTATGCAACATAAAAAGGAAATGTGACACAGGATACATTGAATACATCTTATGTTTTTACTATGGTTTCACCACTTGATTTCAAATGTAAAATCTGAAGCAAAACCATTTGAAAACCACTGAGTTAAAAGCACAGACAGGAGCAGTATATGTTAATTATTAATAACCATAGGGGCATTACTTTAAAAGCTCACACAGCTGATGTTATTTTTCATTTAGTAGTTAATTTAGCATGCTACTGCTAACATGTAAACTAACATGCTTCAGTTATATAGCATGTTATGGTTTCATGCTATTTTTGTATCATGTTTATAATTTGGTTTATTATTATAATTTTGTTAGCTTATTTATTCTATTTATTTTCAAAAGGGAGAATTATTTTTTTTATTTATTTATTTTTTTTTTTTTTACACACTTTAAAAAATAAAACAAAAGTGGTTTCAACCAACCAACCAACAACAAAAACATGCCTTGACGTGCTTTTTTCAGTTGCTTAAAAACATAATGGCTAAAGTCTGATAACACTGTATTTAGCACAAACAGGGATATAATAATGTGTGAGCAACATGTGTGTACATGTTTGTATTTTTGAGAAAATAATGTTGCATGGTTTTTGAAAAAACAAAAATTAATTGTAAGTCATTGAAATAAAGTCATAACACATACTAAACATTTGTCCACAAGCCTTTTGAGAACTGGATCTTGTAGCCTAGAGTTTTTGCTACAAATGATGTGAAAACCATCTTGATCACTCATTCATACAAAAACAATATACTAATTTAACTTTTGTAAGACACTTTTAGTGTTAGAAACATCATATGCGAGGAGGCGTGAACTATCATGAATATTGATTGTAATTCACACTTGAAGAGACAAAAGACCCTCCCCTGGGCCTATCAATGAGGAATGTGACAGACAGAGCATGAATGTGAGGAGACTTAATGATCAAGTTTTAAATTAAAAGTAATCTGACTATATATTTTCTTTACATAAAGACTTTACTTAATTTTAGACCTACACTACCGTTAAAAGAAGTCTCTTCTGCTCACCAAGTCTGCATTTATTTGATACAAAATACAGTAAAAACATTGTGTGAACTCTTTTTACAGTTTAAAAGAACAGTTTTCTATTTGAACATATTGTAAAAATGCAATTTGTGATCAAAGCATAATTTTCATAATCATTACTGCAGTCTTCAGTGTCACATGATCCTTCAGAAATCTTTATAATATGCTGATTTTCTAATATGGGCATATTTAAAATGCATTTGACTAATTTACACCTGAACACATATTTGCAAGCATTGATGATAATGAGGCAGCAAAAACACTAGTTAAAATATAATCTAAACATTCATATTATTTTAATATCATATTGCATATTATATTTATATCATACAGCATACAATTTAAATGCCTGCTTTAGCTGAAACAGCATTTAAATGTAATTAAAACTTGCTTATTAGGATATATTTCAAATTTCAATACTCTGAATCCTGGCTGGCAAGTCTGGAAACAGTCCCACTAGTAAAATATGTACATGTTTCTATAAAATAGCATGTCAACTAATAAAAACTAAATGACTTAATCGTCCAAAATTGTATCCTCGTCTGAGGGAAATGTACTCTTCCTTACTATCCAGGAGTTTTCTTGCCCGAAGAGTTTTGTTATATCATTCAAGATGTTTAAGACTTTTTATGACCTTACATTTTGAAAAACCGAATTTAAGATATTAAGACTTAAGGATCCGTGGGAAACATGTGAAAGCAAATATTTGATGTCTTAAATTTAAAAACATTTTAAATTATAAATAAAAAGTTTCGTAAGGAATGTCTATTGAAGAACAGTTATGTCTGAAATGACAATTGTTTCACTCTGTAAAATATCGTTCTATAATTTTTCAGGTAAAAAGGTAGGATATGCAAAACTACCATCAACCAGTGTGTTGTCTGAGCAAGGCAAATAGTTAGTGCAAAGGAATCAATGTATAAGGCTGCATTATGCACATTTGTTTTCAACAAATAAATACTGTATATACAATATATCATTTTAACTTATCAAACTAATTTGGTTATTTTAGAATATAAAATGTAACATTACCATAGGCAATAAATACGAATGGAGGCTAAAGAGTAAAATTGTTCAAAAAACATTTCTGGGGCTGTATTGAATTATGACTCATATGACAATTTGCCTGTAGTCCCAATGTTTTTGCATATGCATCCTGAGATAGTCTGAGATCCTGTGCCGTGACAACACTATTCTTATAATGCTCCCAGATGACTGACAGAGGGGAAAAAAGTCCCGCAAATGGCACCAAAGCACAATTAACTTCGGATCAAAAAAAAATCAAATCAGACATGCTCATCACCGGTATTTCTTTCATTTGTTCTTCAAAATGTAATCAGGTGTGTTTCCTGAAGCATACCTCTTTGTGTCTAGCGACATTTCTTGTTGACAGTGGCGGGTAAATGTGCAAAATTGACCCTTCGCTAAGCCCCACCTTAAAAGCATTTCGATACTGACTTAGCAACTGCTGCCCCGCCGCCACTCGGACACGCGTTGGCATTTGTACAATGAGAGTAATGTGTGTTTAAGTTGTTTTAAGCAGGATTTTATTAAAAATTATCCCAAAAAATTTTAAGATTTTGTTGCTGGATCACTTGTAACAGTGACATGAGGATAAACGCAGTGGGGTTTTTATTGATTCATGTCTTAGTAAAGGTGATGGTAAATAGTTCACAACATCAAAATTAGTGTGTTATGAATCTTAAACAGTTCTTTTCTCTTACACTAATGTTATGAGGATTTATCGTTTGCCACAATTCTGATTCACAGACTGTACAGATTTCAAATCAAATTACTGTGTAATTGAGCAATTTCTTTTACAAAAAAAACATCAGATAAATATGTTTTATAGTGTCACTCTTCACTCAAGCCCATTTAATATTATCCATTCGATTTATGAGAATATTTTGCCAAAAACCACGGTGTTCACAGCAATCTCCCATTCATTCCAATTGGGAGTTCTGCAGAGCTTGTCAGAGCGAGCGACAGTCACCAAGCTGGGAGGAGCTTATTGAAGGGTCAATTAAATGCCACGGTGCATGAATACTCTGGCTGTTAGATTATAAATATGGTGGGGGCGCAACATGTAGTTTATGCCATCCAACAGTTGATAAGTCTAACAGTAACATTAATCACAGCAGAGGATTTTATTGTCCAACAAGAGAAAATCTGCACATACATACAGTAGCTGTCTCATATATATATATATATATATATATATATATATATATATATATATATATATATATATATATATATATATATACACACACACACACACACACACATACATACATACACACACACACATAAACATTGTAGCATTAATATTTACATGTTTTTTGTTCCATCGTTGGCTCAAGAATAACAATTTGTAACAATCTATTTTATCCCCACCCCTTTGTGGTATGGTCCATACTCCTTGTTGCAAGATGAGAGATCTTAATGTTCTTCTTTATTCTACAATTCACAGTATTCTTCACACATGCAGTTACATAGAAAAGATGACCTCCTACTAAGCACTCTTCAGATTAGCACACACAGAAAAACAATACTGACAAAATGGTGCACTGGGAGGAGGTTTGCTCAAACGTATGAGTCCAACCATTTCTTTCTATGATTAACAAAGGCCTGTAAATCCTAAAGACTGCACTGCAGACACAGACAGACGACATCAAAAGTTTAAGAAATAATCTCCAGCATGTTCATTCTTGACTAGCCTGCCACATGCATTTTTAGAATTCTTCACACTTGTCAAGGATTCTCAGCATCTGTCATGGAAATGCCAGTTGTGGATGAACAGTCCAGAGAAACGAGGTCAGTGCTGTTCAACCATCCAGTTTCTGACCTAAAATCCAACAGAGATTTAGATTCCAACAAGCTGACCGAGATCTGCAGCGGTTCTAAACTGATGGGTCGTGACCAAAAAAAAAAGGGTGGCAGAGCTGTTCTGATAGGGTTGCAAACAGCAGGTTAAAAACAAAAAACAAGTTGCAAATAATAAAAAGCACCTAACCATATAATTATGTATCATTAGGATTAAAGGTAGGCCGATATATCAGTTTTACCAATTAATCTGTGCAGATGGTTGCCTTTTGGATCAACCGGTTATCTGCAAATATGCTGATAGCCCCCCCCGGCACTGGAGAATATGATTAAAATGGCTTGGTTCTACAAATGTAACAGCAGCCTCTAGAGTTGAAATAAAATAATTCCTGACACTTGTCAGGATTTGCTGTATCTAAATCTTTAATCGTTGAAAATATTCATCCATATTTTGATTAATTAAAAGGAATGTTCCAGGTTCAATACAAGTTAAGCTCAATCGACAGCATTAGTGGCATAATGTTGATCATCACAAAAATGTATAAAGATGCGTCCCTCTTCACAAATAAGGACTGCGAGGAAAAACTACAGCACAAAAAAACTGTAATATAAAGAGTATAATATACTCTTAATAGTATAAATACTATTAAATAAAAATGTACAAAGAAAATGTACTTAAAAGGCCAAATGTATTTTTAGTGTTACCACTTTAGCACATTAGTCAAACACTATAAACTAGTGTTGGGATCGAGGCAACCTTAGTAGAGTCTGAATTGAGTCCAAAAGGGGCCGTATGAGTCAGTTCATGATTCTGAATTAAAATTCTAAACGTAAACTCAACATCAATATTTTAAGCTTATACTAAGAAAAACAATGTCAATTTAAATGGAACAAAAACACCTCTGTTGCAAATTTTGATTGGTATCTGCTGAACAAATTTTAAAGTGGTTTAAGAATTAAATCATTTGCTTTAGGTGTATGAACACAAAACTGTCCTTCAACACACTTATTGCGTTTTGTTGACATTTCAATTATTTGTTGCTTTTCCCCTCCACTCAAACATACACAGAAGAAAGTGAAAGATGCGTTAATCATTACAACCAGAGTTATTATTATTATGAATTTTAATTTAGTTTTTATTTCAACTTCATTTTCATTTTGTCCATTCAATTTAGATTAGTTTTATCCACAATTATGGGTGAAATAATTGTGTTTAATTCATTTAATAAATGGTTATGTTAAAACATTTAATAAATTAGATGAAAATTAAACAAAATAAAAACAGAATCAGATGCCATTACACACTTATTTTTATTCTACTACACTTCACACTTTTCAGTCCTCCTGCTTTGTCCAGGTGTAGACTACTTCCCTAAAGTTAAGATCATATTTTTGACAAACTCACCTTTGGCTGAAGTTTTCACATTAAATTTAGTTTGGATAATATGTGAATAGAGACCTTTCCCCTCACTTGTGTTTTTCATTGTATTTTCTGACTTTTTTGCCATTGAAATGCAAGTGGCAGCTTTACAGGTAACACAGAGGTGGTGCTACAAATATGTGATGGACTAAGTTTCCACTGTCTTTTTCATGCAAAGTGAAATATCAGTCTGATAAAACATGTGTTCTATTTAATAATTTGCAGAGTTGGGGGATGTACTTTTAAAAGTGTACTTAAACCACCGGTCAATAGTTTTGAAACTCTTTGTTTCTCATGATCTTAAAAATCTTTTGATCTGAAGGCGTATGCTTAAATGTTTGAAATTAGTTTTGTAGACAAAAATATAAATGTGCCATCATATTAATTTCATTATAAAAATAAAATGTAATAAAAAAAGTACATTTATGAAATTGATGACTTCACCAAATAATAAAGGAGCCGATAAGTGCCCAACATAGATGGGGAAAGCATCCCAGGGTGATGCCTCAAGAAGTTGGTTAGGAAAATGTCAAGAGTTCATGTCTGCAAAGGGTGACTACTTTAAAGATGCTAAAATATAACACAGTTTTTATTTATTTTGGATTTTGTTTAGTCGCAACTTAATTCCCATAGATTTATTTGTTATTCCATAGATTTTGACTTTATTATTCTAAAATGTAAAAAAAATAAATAAAATATATATATATATATATATATATATATATATATATATATATATATATATATATATATATATATATATATATATATATATATATATATATATATATATATAATAGAGCATGTGTGGCAATCTCTTTCCCGCACACACATACAAGCATGCGTGCGGGCGAGAGCTAAAAAAGTACTTAATTTACACGACTACTGCACATATTTATTGTTTGGCATGTTCGCTTTGTACAGCCCATGTTTGCTGTGTTGGTTGAGGTTTGTTGAACAACACACAATTTAATCTGATAGCACTTAATTTTTTCAGCTTCATTTAGTTAAAATAAATAAATACAATTAAAAGTTTGAAATCAAGCTGCTTTGTATTATTGTGTAGGCCATTGAGCAACAAAAATCACACCACAGAACCACTTTGTATCCAACTAACGGTATTACAGGTATAACCGGTTTTGAACATGGATACACATCGGTATGAAAATTAGGACATCCTGGCAAGTCTATGTAAACCATCTATTTTAATGGGGAAAGACCAAAATCTCCAAAAACGGTTAGTCAAGATTACAATTAAAGAACATTTATAATCTATAAAGCAAAATCTTACAATAATGGTATCATAAATTGTGCTTCTTAAGCTCATTTCTCACGCTGGTTCAGCAACTGTGCATGCATGTTCTCAAGTTGACTGACAGGCGATGTCTGGATCTAAAAGGTGATTGGCTCTTTTACATGCAAGGCGGGACTTTTCTACATTTGTTGGCCATTTTAATTTCTCCCATTCATTTTAACATTAGTGGTCCATCTCTGCTAATCTCTCCGTTATTGTATCGTGGTCATTTCATAAGAGACCATGGTATGTTTTGGGCTTGTTTTGATCAGTGATTAATTTTTCTAAAAGCGAAATCGAATTCTATTTATGATATTGTGATGTATTGTGATATATAACGAATCGTAACACTTATATCACAATATGTATCGCATCATGAGATGGTTGGCAATACCAGGCCATACTGTGTAGTAGGGTTGCTCCGATACCAGCCCCGGTACCGCAGTATCAATAACTCGACACTTAAACAAAATAAACCTCAGATATTTAATGAAATTACACAAATTATTGACAAAAAGAACTGCATAAAGACTTAGATACAAATGATTCCTTTTCCGTTTAAATTTTTCTGGATTCAATGTTAAATGTTTTAATTAACTGTTATGATCAAATAGTGTTGAATCAAATACATACTGTACAGCTTTGATCAAATGAAAATATAATTATTTTTGGTAAAAACAAAAAGGATTCACAACAGAGCTATACAGTACTAATGGAAACATTAAATTAAAACAATCGGATTTCCTGAGGTTGCCATGTCTGAATCACAATATGCTGATATTCCGTACTGGTATTCAGCTTTTGTGATATTGCTTACAGAAAAAAAAAAAACACGAATAATATAACCAGCTAATTTTATATTATTGTTATTATGCATATTATTGCTACTACTTTGACTATTACACTTTTATACAGTAGTAATATTTTTCTGTCTTAATTCTGTTCTGTTTTTGAAGGGAAATCTCCCATGAATAAGATAATTTGGATGTTTATACACGAAACACTGCTCTGCAGATGGATAATATTGGACACTCTGCATTAAAATCAAGCAGTAGTCGTGTGTGTTGCATGTGTAGGTTAGGGCTGGTTGATAAAACGATAGATATATATCACGATAAAGAAAATCCATGATAAGCTTTTGAGGAATTTTCTATATTTACTGCGTGTCGCTAAAACAAGCAGTTCAGCTTTCTCAAGCTGCGTTTCCACTGGGGCGGCGAAATCCACTCAAAGGCGCTCACAGCGCTAGGAGAGAGCTTGCTCCGCACCGCTACCAATCCTACGATCCACCTTGCGAGCATGACGCTTGGCTTCTATAGGAATGTTCACAACGCGCCAGTGGTAACATAGGGTCAGACTGGATGAACTTGCTAATGCTAGCTGCCTTGCTAACGATTAGGCTACGTCAGACACCGGATTGATTCCATCAAGACATCGTGACAACGGTTGCGCCTTCTTATCGTCTCTAGTGAAGAGCATGACAACAGCAGTGATGTGGACAACAGCTCTGATCTTTCTGAGCAGTAATCTTGAATATTGTTCTCTAACAAACATGCATAATTTCTGCCCTGTCCCGCTCCCCAAGCGTTGCCTCTTTTCCTTGCATGTGTGTAGACACGAAGTGCCACATGAGTTAACGTGGTTTCAAACACCTTTTAGACCAAAACGTTTTTCCCTTCTAAATGTATCTTTATTAATCAGCATGTTATGAAACTTTAATAATAAACAAATTGATTTGTTCAAATTTTGTGAAAATTAATTGGATGTCTGGAATGGATAAGGAAAGACTAAAATTATTAGTTGGTAGACTATTCTCTCACTTTAATGAAAATATACAAATGTTTTTTACATTTTTAAAAACATTTTCTAAATTTTCTCTCGGGACACCTCTGAACCCACATTCAGCATCATTCCACAGTTACAAGGGCTTCTATGCACCATACTTGAGTATCTGGATGTAAAAAATATAAAAATATATATTTAAATATTTAATTTTAATGTAAAAATATTCCAACAAATACTGGACTGTTGTCACTATTCTTCAGAACAAACAGATGTTCTTTTAACATTCATTTTCAATTGATAAACGGTAAAAGACCGTAAAATTGGTAAAAGATCCTGCAGACCCCACTGCTTTTGCATCTCTGGACCCCCTGTGCAGTTTTGTAGAGACTATTTTGACTGTTTAGACTTAATTTATTCTTTCTTTTCTTTCTTATTTTTTGAAATAAAAAAAAGAAACTGCAATGTGTAAATGTATATCGTGATAAATATCGATATCGAACAATATGAAAAGATTATCGTGATAATAATTTTGACCATATAGGAGTCTCTTATTCATTCACACGTGCAGTGCATGTGACTATATTATTTAAATGACATCATTCTGCTCTTTAATGATCACTCTTGGCCATATCAAGACATTTTTATTACTATTTTAAAATAGTCTTTGATTTCATCTCAACTCTCACAATACATTTTGCTAATGGCAGCATACTTCAATATGGTACCGAAATTATAAAAGATAATATTGCACCGTTTGACATTTTTTGGTATTGCGATATTTCCATTAGTAGTATACCTGATAGTACCGGCATACCGCGCAACTAGGGCTGTAACGGTATGACATTTTCCCGGTATGATAGCAGTCACAAAATGACCACAGTATTACGATGCATTGATAATAATATTAGCAGTTTAATATTTGATTATGAAATATGTCTGATAAACACAGATAAATATTTCTGTTATAACCAATTCTTGAAATTTATATTGGATTTCTTTAACTTTAATCCATTATCTTTTATCTTGAACATCAGGACACTGTTTTAATCTGACAAAGTAAAAATAAACAAAAAACAGGTACAAAAATAAAAACGTTTTACAACATGTAGTCAGATGATTAGAACAAAAATTGTTATTTTATGATATAGGAAATTTAATTTTAATAATTTTTAATGATTATTGCTCAAGTTTTAATGATTATTGCAACAAACTTTGCAGACTGGGTAACCATCAACATTCATGGTGCCTTGTGGGACTTTAAGATACCCAAAGTTATCCCAGGGAGCAGACTTCAACCAGAGAGTTTTTGGCAGCAGAAATAAATTTTCAGGCTCTGACATGTCTGTATTATGTGCTCGTGCAGCACTCATGCTGTGCTCTGCTCATGCATCACTTCTGATGTGCTCATGATGCGCTGCGCTCGCGACACCTGCTTGTCACCTTTAAAACTGAGTCAAGTGACAGTCGACTGTAACATGAGGATGGTGCAATATAAAGATTTATTTTATCTCGCCAAGCTTATTTGATGCCATGTAAATGTCACCAATTCTGTCAAACTGATTTGGATTTTAGTCTTTATATTCATGCAATACAGTCAATGAGAATATTTCAATGGTACGATAACCATCCATTTTAAAACCGAGGTATATTGTGAAACCTTGAAACAGTTACATCCCTAAGCGCAACCCTATTATATAGGCAGGAGTCAGCAAGGCAAGAGACACCAAGTTTTGGAACAGACCCTCTGTGAGTGTCCTTGTGCAAGACTGTGCCTGCTCCACCTTAATATAGACATGCTTGTCTCCAGTGAGAGCAAAAACTGGGTTGCTGTTCCATCAGAAAAGAGGACACATTCTCTGCCATGTTCTGTGAGATTCACACATCTATGGTGGTTGAATACAAGTTAAGCTCAATTGACAGCATTTGTGGAATGATGTAGATTACCAAAATGAATGAAAAAAAAAAAAAAAAACACCACACTCCAGATTAGATTATCAGCAGGTGTATAGGGAAAAACCAGTTAAGCAAATAAAAAAAAAACTCCTGCACAGTGCTGCTGCTTGTGAAATGTATACAAATGTATTATAGCATGTTAGCATTTTCTAAAATACCTAATGTAAATATCTGATGGAGGATGCATGATCGAAACTAAAAATATTAAAACTAAAATAAAAAAGCAGACTTTTTTCTTATTTATTTACTATTATGTGGATTACTGCCAAAAAAAATTAACTCATCACTCCTTTAAAAAATAATAAATAAAAAGGCTAAAATCTGGTTTACACTAGAAAAGGAAGTGAATGGGGCCAATTTTTAGATGGTTTAAAAAGGAAAGATTTTAAGTTTATAATTTTATAAAAGCATTTCCCGGTACATTAATGCTTCTGTTGAAACTTGCATATTATTTGAGCTGTAAAGTTGTTTAAATCACTGTTTTTTAGAGGATTTGCATGACATCGTCATGCAACGAAGTTAGTGATTTTATCAAACTAAAATCATAACAACACCAAAACTGGTGCTATAAGACCAAAAATATCACATATTTTTGCATAGTGTAACAACATACTCACCAACACATCGTTGCAGATATCCCGCAGTTCACATTCCACTTTCTTCCGGTATTCCTTCACCATCTGCAGTTTCTTGTCATTTCCCTCTGTCTTTTGCTCGATGCTGGAGATGACCCTCCACGCAGACCTCCTGGCGCCCACAACATTCTTATAGGCGACGGAGAGCAGGTTTCTCTCCTCGTTGGACAGCTCGATGCCAGCCTCGGTCACTGACTTCATACAGGCAGCCATGTCGTCATAGCGCTCTGCCTGCTCGGCCAGTTTCGCCTTCTGGATGAGCTCTGGTCTGTCCATCCTGCCGCTTTTCTTTAAGTCTGTGAGAGTTTCTAGGTCTATGGGACACTTGAATGATCAAAGGACAGGAATGAACTGCTGCTTAATCCTTAGAGAGGCTGAGGAGGAAAGATCATGACAGTCAGACTCAATTAGACTATATTTCTTTATCAATGCATATTAAGTGTTCTAAATTGAAGCGAGGGCATTCAAAGAAAAAATGTGACTATACAGAAATGTGCCCCATCAACACTTGGTGTCTCTTGCATTCAACATTTGAATAATAATTAACCTTATCCACTTTAAACGTCATTTGATTAAATATATTCCCACAACTCTTCATCTAGTGAATATATAGGCTATTAAAAAGCTTAAACGGCCCTTTTTCCTTCACTTTCTTCTGTTTTTGATGATTCACATTCTTGCTATATATCACCTCCTACTGGACAAGGAGAATTTATGGAAAAAAAAAAAAAAAAAAGACTTAATTATTGATCTGTTTCCTCCACACCTATCATATTGTGTCTGAACCCATGGATGTCAAACTCTGGAGTCATAGGGAATACTTTTATGCTCCCTTTTTTGGATTTTGGAGCTTCAAATTTTTGGCACCCATTCACTTGCATTGTGAGGACCTACAGAGCTGAAAACCCCATAATTTCTTCTAAATATCTTCATTTGTGATCTGCAGAAGAAAGTCCCACATCTGAGATGCCAGGAGGATGAGTAAATCATGAGAGAATTTCAGTTTTTGGGTGAACCATCCCTTTTCATAAATACTTACCTACATATAGAGCATTGTAACAGCCAAGTCTGTCATTTCAAAATAAGAGTCCACAGTGTATTTGGGGCATGTTTATATTTCAAATGTGTAATGCACTAAATCTACATTTTTTTTCTGTTCACTGAGATTTTGGCTGATCAATAAACTGCAGGTTTATTCATTTTGGACTCTTGAAGACTTTGTCTATGCCCGTCACAGTAAGGAAATAATTTTTAACATTCTTTTAAGATTGATAAAAAAAAAAAACACTATTGGACGCTTAATCTGTTATCTGCCTTTTCCACCACCCTAGTTATTGGTCATCATATAATCATAATGACTCTTTAATGAAAAATGTGGGATAAAATGTGCATAAGTCATGAAAATGTTCACAATGTGAAAAACTTTAATAGTCCTGAAATAGGCTACATTTTCTATATTCAAAAAGTAATTTCTTATTTGCTTCTTTTGATTCTGGTGCTTGCTCGGCCCTTGATGCATGACAGAGTGGTCTCTGGAGGGCGAGATGATGGTAATTCTAAGCATTCACAAATGTAAACTTTCAGACATGCTGTAATTCACATGAATATGCCGGTTTGTTTTTAAAAATTTGTATGAATATTAAGCTGCCCATTTTCTAGAGTCATTACGGTAATTATTCAAACTCGTTGCACAGTGAGCAGAAAGAGGATAAAGAGGCTGTTAACAGGTATAAAAACAAATTAAACAACAACTAATCATGCAAATGCATGACGGGAGTCGTGACAATCAGACGTTGTGTTGAGCTATAGAGACTGTTTGAGCCATTGTGATCGCTTTTAGCTTCACTTCCTTCAACATGAGTGCTCTTAGTGCCAATCAATCATGCGCTCTCTGCAGGTGCTCAATATCTCAGTCACTTATCCCAGTGCTATTATATGAGGATCCCAATTTAAATCAGATTATTAGTCACAATACCACTAATCAGAGATGTAACTGTTTAACCTTCAATAACGGCACTGCATATTCACGCAGTTGATTAATTTGTGATTTGTGTTACATCAAGATGCCAAAGATAGTGTAGATATTGAATGCTATAGGCATACTGAAAAAAAACAAATCAGGCCATGACTGGAAAAAAGCCATTACGTCTCCGTTTGTATGAATTGTACCACCATCGAATACACGTGACCTTCAACTATAACCAGATTCTATCAGTCTGGACAGTGAAGGAAAAACTATGAACTTTTTAAGGCTGGAACTTAATGTAAGCAAAATTCAAGTGCTATAGAAATTACACAGTTTTAACTTTGTGTAAATAAGAGAATTAATCCATTGCATTAGTTCGCTCACTTTTAGTTCCAACTCTTGACTCAACATTTTTCAATTCATTACATGTGTCCTTGTATCTCCTCATAGTATTAGATTTTGTAATCATTTGAGCCATGAGTTTGTTAGATTTGTTTTTGGCCTGTTCAGATAGTTGATCGACATCATTCTGAAGGCTGGCGCACATATCCAACACCTCCCTTTTCTTTTTCAGTTCTTCCAGCTCATCTTCCAAAGCTTTTCTCTCAAGTCCACGCATGGCACCCTCTCTCTTGCTCCTCTCTTCATCAAGGTAGATCCTTTATATGGTCCTGGCTGAGGCTACAGAAGCCAGTAGTTCACAATTGTGCTGTATTGTTAATCGCAGAAATCAGTTTATTTTTGAAGTATGGGGCAAGTCCACATTTTAAAATGTAGCTGGTTTTGTCCTTTCCACATGTGAAAGATTTGTCAATTTGCGACTCAGGAAACATTCCCTGGAACAACTCAGAAACACCTTCATTTGATGCGTATGATTGGTGCTGCACGCTCTGGTGTCTGAAACGTCTGCCTGCAGCGTCGCATTCGAACCAAACGCTGGTCAAGTTCGATCAATTTTCCTTCGGTAGTGGCTCCGCAGGAAGCAGTAATCACTACAGCAGCAGTTGTGGTGGTATTAGTAGTTGCTGAAGATGTTACTTTGTCGGTCATGGCGAAATAACTAGGAGATAGTTAATTGCTGTCTGCCTTTTACAGCTGATTTGTGGCCACGGACTGCATATGAGATTTAACAGCTCTCCATGTTGACAACCATGTCCTAAATTCTTTGTCTTCTAGTCACTTTTGTTGGAATTTGCACTTACCCATTTCTTGCAACTTTACTAAATTTACGTTCTCTGTTCCAACTCCTCCAGGTCCCAGCCCGCCGCTGTCCAAACATCCGGCGTTACGGCAATGTTGCACCGGCCGGAGGCAATTACCAAACTGGATCCGCGTGTTTATCACACAAATGAACATATATTTGCAATAGCAAATCAAAGTTATTAATTATAAAGGTTATATTCAAAATAAATTGGTAATATTATTTTTTCAAAACGATTCTAAATCGGGGG
Organism: Moxostoma hubbsi; assembly: GCA_032164185.1. Lineage (NCBI taxonomy): Eukaryota > Metazoa > Chordata > Actinopteri > Cypriniformes > Catostomidae > Moxostoma > Moxostoma hubbsi. Next base: position 22,009,779 of record JAVLUX010000023.1, on the reverse strand, counting down.
CAATAGCAACTTCATACAGGCTGAGGCTGCGTTTCCACTGAAGCGAAAGAAATACGCACAAAGCCACTTCCAACGCTAGGGAACCGCTTGCCCCGCGATGCTGTCAATTTTACAATCCACCTTGCAAGCTTGACGCTCGGCTTCTATAGGAAGGAATGGAAAGCGCTCGCTCACATTCGCTCAGCACACGTCAGTGGAAACATACGATAAGATACCAAACTGCTAAAGTTTTTAGCAACATGCAAGTCTAGATGTAGAACAAGGGCTAAATATCAAAAAAATACTCAAAAGCTTATCGTGGATATCGTGGAGTTTTTTTTAATCGCGATAAATATTGATATCGTTTTATCACCCAGCCCAACAATAGTTCATTGTTAGTTCATTAATGTCCATTGTCTAATACAACTTTTGATTTTAAAATGTAACAGTATATGTTGCAACTAACATTAAGTTCATGTTAACTACAGTGATGTTAAATAATATTAACAAGTTTAACCTTTTTGTTAAGTGTTACTGTAATTTACTTTGTGGGCATAAGAAAAATTGCAGCATATAACTTGCAAAAGTGTGACAAAGAGCACTTTAAAAAATGTGGTATTGGTCAATATTAGTTAAAAAAAAAAGAGAGATCCAGTCAACCTAAAATTTCCTGATCAATGCACATGCAGTTGTTTCCTCCAATTTCACATAGACACAGATACTTTTCATTTAAGTGCAGCTTGGCCAGTAAAAGATCAAATAAACCTCTTTTTGATGAACTCTTTCATTCCTTCTTGTCTGTTGCTTAAATAAAATATTGACAATCGGAATCAGCCATGAACAACCATGATCGATGCATCCCTACTTTATTATAGATCAGCGGTTCATTTCCATTCTCACTCTCTATCGCCCTGCTAGATCATTTCTCAATGCTCTTCTATCGCTGTAGGCTGACTTTTCTTCTCTAAATGGAGAGCATGCACGTGAATTGCGGTTGAGATCGTCATAACATATACCAACAACACGCAAGCTCGCCAGTCATAAGATATATAGAACATCCGCGTGCACATTAATCCAACCGCAGATGACGTGTAGGTCTGTCATATTACTTGACACACAGGGGGCGCTAAAACACCGAGAAAACGAGACATCATTCGCGATAGAGCTGATGTTTTTTGTGCCGCCAGATGTGGAAGAATGTCGCTAAAGCAGACAACAAAAGTCTTGTCAAAATGTCTATTTTACTCGCTAAGGCTGTCAAAAATTCGCTAAGTTTGCAACACTGTAGACACTGCATGTGTGTCAGTGCCACCCGCGCAGCCCTGCCCTTCCCATAAAAACGCACATTTTCAAACAAACTGGACCGTTAGCTTGAACTACCTTTTAATTGCTTCAAATAGGCCATTATCGGTCAATATAGCGATCATACAGAGCCGAAATGAACCAATGAAATCAGTTTGATTTCCGTGAGGTTGGTGGCTCACTATACAAGGCTTTATTCGAACATCTCTGCATTCAGTTCAGTTACAGTATATTAACTTACATATTCACACAAGACATAACTACAGCTTAACCTATAGCAACGTATATAACCAATATATTGAAGGCAAAATAAAGGTTTAAAACTCATCACAAAATAGACTTATGCAGTTTTAGCAGCATTGAGACCCGCCTTAACATCACAGCCATAGGTCTTATCGTGTCTACTGCACGGTATACTGGTTTAAAACAAATATGTAACAATTCTGGAGTCTGAATTCTCCAATATAGCATATAAAAGGAAAATATGTGTTAGATATGTTTAATTATGGGCAAATCAACCTTTTTCCTGATCGATTCGGACGCAGTTTTGGCAGCCCCTCCTGCCTCTCAACCGACGGGCGCGATTATATTGAATACGCCGTTGGTTGCAATAATATAAAATGTGCAAAATAATCTAAACACATCTAATAAACAGACACAAACCTTTAAATATAATATATATTAGGTCGTAACTCACCTCTCAATCAATGGTTGACTCCGCCGGAGTGATAGCCTTTGAGCATGGATGGTTAGGGGTAAAATGTAGTCAAGAAAGACAATCGAAAGTGTTCGCGCAGGACGTCGCTAATCCCGCCTGTCGACCAATCAGATCGCGCGTTTTCTACCTGTCACTCATCATTCTTCAAATGATCACCCAATGGCCATTTAGCGCGGGGAATGGAGGCGGGAGAACAGAAACATGTTCGGTTGCCCCGTAGACTCGGACTTGTAGCCACGGGGTTTCCTCCAATTAGAGCAAGGGGATGACGTCACTGGGAATGACGATTCCCCCTCCTCCTACTCATCCCCAGCATCACCCTCAGCAGCATCATGATTGGAAGCTGGATGCACCACCAGCAGTTCTTGCCTACCTACTGAGACCCAAATGCCACCTCTCTGATTAATCAGACTTGAGAGATAATTTGTCTGGTTCTTCTCAAGGGCCAGCTGAGTTTATCAAACACAAGGGATCGGGAAAGGTTGATAGTGCTGAGCTCATTGCAAAAGATATAATAACATAGCAGGTTTAAAGAGAAAATGTGTAAGATACATAACTGGGATGTTTTGGATTTTTTAGAAACAAAGAAATAGAAAGAATGGTTGATTTAAAGGGTGTTGCATTGGTTGAACTGTGTGAGTGATGTGGACCAACAAAAATTTTAAATATAAATTTTGCACATTTTCTTGGATATCATCATGTTTTAGGACCTCACAGCACATGCAGATTAAATTAGAATTGACTGTTGTTCTTCTCATAATTGTATTTCTTTGTACTGTTTATTTAACTTTAAATATTCAAGGTCATTTCAAGAGCTATGTACACACACACACACACACATTTATATATTTATGTGTATATATTTACAGAAAGAGAGAGAGAGAGAGAGAGAGAGAGAGAGAGAGAGAGAGAGAGAGAGAGAGAGAGAGAGAGAGAGAGAATACAGTGCATACTGTGCATACATATATAATAAGGAATCAGAATATTTAGTAATTGGCCTTTCAGACAATATTTGATCAGCTTTTTGTGTATTTATGCTCTTTTAATGAAAATAGTCGGAAACAAAGCCAAAGCAACTCAAAGACTGACAGTCTATCTGGACTGTTGTGAACACAGACAAGCAGAATGATTCAAGCATTAAACAATCAGTGTTGTTACTCTTCAAATGCCATTTAACCAGTCAGATTAGAGGACCGGAACTTACTGTTGTACAATTCAGTTTTTATTTAAAGCAAACCATAATATTAAAGTGTTGTCATTCTGTAAATGCTGTGCTAGTGAATCAAGCAGCTGCATAGAGCAGTGATGGTGCTGACACTGGTGCTCACATGACACAGCAGTCACACTGCCTGAGGGGAATCAATATGTGACGTCAGTGCTCTGACAGAGAGGAACAAAGGCATTTGCCAACATAAGTCCGGAAAATGGATGTGTTTATATGTATGGACATAGTAGTGGTCAAAAACTAAATGATAAGTAGGATAGAAGACAGATAGCAACCTTTTCTGTCTGTGATCCAATGTAGCCTGTGGCCTTAGCATGAACGTCTACCCAGAGGTGTCAAATAAGCTGTTCCCCTAAGAAACCACCCACCCATACACAGCACCAAGCTGCTGTAGACACTCATGCTTATATTCATCATAACAGAACTCTTTCTCATGTGATATTGTGGAAATATTTATACCAAACATCATGGTAATAGCCCAAAAGCCTAGTATTACTGTGAAAGGTTTAACTGCATGAGCAGGGACTGGTTGAACACATCCATCCATCTTAACGTAAATTAGGTTCTGGTTTGATTACCATGTGAAAAATACAATAACATTGTCTCATTGGATACATCAAAGCCCCTAGTGAAAGTGCTTGCACCTACAGAACAGATGATCTTATTGCTTCTCCTCTGTGAGTGAGCAGACTGGGGGAATAGAGCAGATCCGTAGGTGGGTGGGCATTGTGAGTTTGTGTAGGCAATCTGATTGAATGAGAAGAAGGTGTATTTCATACTCTGTCTGCATGGCTGTGTGTGAGTGTGTAGGAGTGAGAGCTGTGCAATTGGCTCTTGGCACCCTAATTTTCTGTCCTTTTACGATTGTTATTGTCGGTGAGCGGGTTCCTTATGCACTATATTGCCAGATTTCATTTAGTGCATTGACACTAAATTCATTTAGTATTTAGTGTAGTGGTGGATCAATATACGTTTATCAATGGCAGATTCTTAGTAAATGATCAGAGAATTAACATTTTTGAGTAAACCATCCCTTCAAGCGAAAGTGCTCTTAGAAGAAAACATTTTAAAAAAAAAATTTTTTTTGTTGTTTGTTTGTTTTTTAATAAAAAAAAAATGACAAGACTTTACTTAGACTTTTATGCAGTTGATTGGACTCCAAATTAGAGACTTCCAAACAACAATTTTGGAGATAATTGTTTTCTCTAAATATTTCGATACTACGGATGTTTACATGCACAACTTCATTCATTAATAATTAAACATCTTAAACAGTTCTATTTTATGAAGTATGGTCATAAACGGGTTAACTCTCAGAGACCCAAGCACTGATATTGATTTTTAAAAAAAACAAAATCTCCTCCTTGAATGTTTTTTTAGGAAACCACTCATTATAAAAATTGTGATTTTTTATGCAAATTTTGTTTGGGGGGTGAATTTTGGAAGAATGCTGGGCATTTAAGGTTTGCAAAATTGAACCTTATCAAAAAAATTGAAATGATACATTTAAAAAAAAAAAATCAAATGAATTGTTTTGCAAAAGGGTTATAACACTTACCTGCAGCATATAAAAATATTAAGAAAATTGACTTTTTTTTTACATGGATTAGAGACAAAAGACGACTTAAAGTCTTGACTTGTACTAGTACTATCAGTGACTTGTAAACATGCCTGCCTATGTTATTACAATCCATTTATTTTTTATATGGGCACCATCTCAAAGCTTTCTCAATCAAATTTACCTGTTTCTGCAATTATCATATTGAGTAACACAAGCATATACCTGTCTGCAGGGTGCAGTGAGGTTAGAGTTTCCCAGTGTGACTCATTTTGTCAGACAGACCGAAATGAGACAGTTTAAATTAGTGAGTGTGATGGAGAAAGAATCCGGGCATGCCATGAAAATTAACAACCTGAGCTGAACATGTCACTCTCCTCAATTCAATTAGTAGAACCGATGTCCTTATGTTAATAGCAAACAAAGATATCAGTTTCAGAGCTCCAGAAGGACATATGGAGCTGTTAGGGGAACGTATAGATAATCTGCTCTCTGTACAGTGTGGAGGTGGAGAGCTGTTATGTAAGAAGTGGGTGTCCTCCTACTAGCTGCTGTAGATTTGACTGCACAACTCTGGTGTGTGGGATTAAGTGCTTTTGTCCCTTATTACACCTTCTCTCTCTGTCTTCCTCTTTGGCCATCCCACCTCCTCTTTAATACTTACATTCTTCCAAACTCTCATGCCAAAGGTCATGACTGAATTACATAAAACACACACACATGCACGCACGCACGCACGCACACACACACACACACACACACACACACACACACACACAAAATGCATTGATTTTGCTACGTTTACTCCTCTCATCCACACTAGAACAGCGTTTTCCTCCAATGAAAATAGAGGGTTTTGAAAATGCTCTTCATTACCACATATTTTGGAAAAAATGCATAGGACCACGCTTTGATTTTTCATACAGTATATGTATTTATGTATAAAAGTGGCTGGTAAATTGGGCATTTACCAGCCACTGTGGCTGGTGGGCAAACAAAAAGTTAATTTCACACCTTGATCACAATGCTTTTACAACTTTCAGTGACATACTTCATGTGAGAGAATACAAACCATTGACTGTGGTAGAGGAGTGGAACATTTAGGGTGTGTCTTATGGCAGAAAGCCACTGGCTGAGGTGCCGTTGACTCAGGAGAACTTTGAGCACCAGAGAAGACACACCCAGCTATTAAATTCTCATTCAAAGAATCCAATCTTTGCCAAATAAATGGCTTCCAGTGAGAGTGAACAGCAAAGAACTAACAGGTGTGGCTGTAACTTTTCACTCCATTATGTTTTAGTTTTTTTTTAAGGCAGATTCTATTTGCGCCCTGGTGCAAATAATAGTATATGCCATTTACAGCCCATTGCAAATAGTGGCAGATATTATTTGCACCCCAACCCTGATTCTGATGGGAAAAAAAGTGGGACAAAAAGCAGATTTGTACCACGGTCACTAGAACAACAGTACACATTCACACACCATCTTTACACTGCAGGACACTGCAGCGACATTTAGTTTGACGTATATTTCCTTGGTTCCATCAGACTATTGGGGTGCAAAAAGCTAGCCTGTGTGGGAGATGCTATTTACACCGGGATGCAAATAGACACTCTGTTTTTTGAATCAACCCCCTTTTGACCTCCTTTTCAGCAGCATGTGATAATTGTTCACTTTGCTGCCTTTGGTTTTGTTAGATATATGCTTTTGTATAACTAGAAACACTATCATTTGAGCTATTGTGATGTCAATTAGTGAACTGGTGTCCTTACTCATAAATACATTAGTCCTGAAACTGTTGAATGTAACATCTACCTGTAATGTACTTATTTGCCCCTCTGCCTGGTGTGTTTACACAGTTAAAGGTACACTGCACATGATTTCACATGTAACTTTTCATTACAAATTAGTAAAATACCATAATTGACCCAATACATGAATGAAAATAAAAAAATCAGTATTCAACACCAGGGTACCAAAGAACGAAAATGAATGAAATTTTTAGCAAAATTTAACTGAAAACAGGAACAAAGTGATTTTCTATTGTTCCGGAGTTAAAACATTATTTTTAAATGCTGGTAACTGGTTCTAACTGGTTAATTTTGTTCCAATATTTTTTTCATGAAACTAAAATCCAAAGGCTTTATCACAGTAAATGTTTAGAACTACCTCAGATAGCGAGCAGACATCGATTAAATGTCTATTTTTAGTTGTTATGTCAGGATCAGTCGTCAATCAATAAAACATTGAAAATAAAAAATCTATTCAACGCCGAAATGAGGTTGACTCATAAACATATACTGCCGACCCATTTGGTCGAAATCATAACGTTGGTTCTATGTTGAAACTTGGTTGGATATGTCAGAAATTCTGTGCATCATTTGAACTGTAACGGAAAAGTTATGCATAAATGTATTATTAATCATATTTTACACAGTGGTTTGTCCATCTATCACTGAATATCACTTTTGACTTCAGTGTTTTAAAAACTTTCCTGATTCATAATTTTGTAATTACATGCCCTGTTTGCCCATGGCCAATCTACCAAGCAGACATTGTTTGGTATCCAACCAAGTTTAACATAGAACAGACGTTATGATTTCGACCAAATGGGTTGGCAGTTTATGTTGATAAGTCAACCTCATTTCGGCAGCAGGTAACTCTGAGGTGAATTTACATAATTCACCATGTTGGTCAGTTATTATGGAGTGGAAACTTCAACATGATCTTCACAGTGATCATTTTCATATTTATTTCAACTTTAACTTGAGTCAGTTCATTTGTCTGAATTCTGCTCTCGACTGTCCAAGTGGCGCGTGTCCGCGAGCCTGCACATGTGCTGTGCCATAGTGAGTAAGCTGTCATTACATCCTGTGTTTTAATTTCTGGGACAAACCATTTTCTGCACCAGTGTTCACCACGAGGTCCAAATGAGCATTGCAAAGGTAGAAGTTACATGTGGCAGGGCGGAGGGCGGGGCCGAGTCGTGATGATACACACCCGGTCCCGTATCAGGCTAATCAAGCCTCCGAGAGGGATAAAGGCCGATGGCAGACGGTGGTGCGGGAGAGAGAGATCGTTTGAGGTGGACGGTAGTGGCGAGAACTCTACTACGGCGTATCCCTCCTCCTTCCCGGATTTCGGCACCAGTGTAACAAGGAATTTAGATGGGCAAGGAGGAGGCGAGAACCGGCTTGATGAAATAAATAATAGTTTAATAATAAACTTAAAACAAAATACACAAACACACACATGACGGACATGTACGTAAACAATCTCTCTCTCTCTCTCTCCCGCACCACCATCCGAGGCTCTTAGAATCCTGATAATTTATTTGTGCTTTCCTAGGGACTTACCTTCCACTGCGTCGTGGTTGGCCGCAATAGTGGCTACATAAACCTTCAAGGTGGAGGGAGACAGCCTCCCCTCCAGCTTTTCGTGCAGATATTAGAGCACTGACCTGACTGTACATCTGCGGGTTTTCAAATCAGGAAGAACACCATTTTGCCAACTTACACCAGGTGCTCTGGCTTGGTTGATCGAGTCTACGACAGCTATTGGTAGACTGTTTAGATCTTCTGCATCCCGTCCAGGAGCCTCTGGAACTGTTTTAGAGGGACTGTAGTGCCTTATTTGAGTGAGGTAAGGCAGTTCTGACTGCGCGCACTCGTTTGTGAGGCAGGCTGTCATTGAGACTGTGTCTAACTCCATGCCGAGGTAAGAGATGCTCTGAACTGGGGAGAAATGGCTCTTTTCCCAGTTGACCTGAAGCCCTAAGCGGCCAAGGTGCCGGAGCACTTGGTCCTGTGTGCACACAGTAACTCTCGAGAGTGAGCTAGGATTAGCCAGCCGTCAAGGTAATTGAGTATGCGGATGCCCACTTCTCTAAGTGGGGCAAGGGCTTCCTCTGCATCCTTCGTGAAGATGCGAGGGGACAGGGACAAGCCGAAGGGGAGGACCTTGTAATGATACACCCGGCCCTCGAACACAAGTTTTAAGAAGGGTCTGTGCCGGGGCAGAATTGAGACGTGGAAGTACGGGTCCTTCAGGTCTACCAATGCGGACCATTCTTGATGCCAGACGCATGTTAAAATATGCTTCTGCTTGAGCATCTTGAACGGGAATTTATGTAAGGCCCGGTTTAGAACTCGCGGGTCCAAGATTGGCCGCAACCCACCTCCTTTTTTTGGGTACGATGAAGTAAGGGCTGTAGAAACCCTCCTTCATCTCGGCTGGAGGGACAAGCTCTATCGCATCCTTGCTTAGAAGGGTTACTATTTCTGCACGCAGGGTGTTGGCGTTCTCGCCACACGCCGAAGTGAAACGGACACCACTGAAACAGGGTGGGCGCCTGGCAAACTGATTCGCATCAGATGGTCCTGGCCAGCCAACGTGACGGGTTGGAGAGTTAAAGCGATCACATTTGACGTACCTCATGGGGCTTCGCAGCGGTGGGGAGCAGGTAGTGTTGTGTCTGGAGTGTTGTGTATGTTCGACGCCAATGTGAACTCTTTTAGAGGAATATGCTCTTTATGGAAGCGCTGTCGAAGCGCCCAGGGGTGTAGACTGCACTGGCGTGCAGAGAAAAGAAAGCAGCTGGAAACGCATTGTATGATCCAACAGCAATGCTTCTTGTAGAGTTGAATGAACAGTAATGAATTCAGCTCACTGATCACACAACCGCTTGGCCCCAAAGAAAGAATCTAACTAACAGATGCACGATTCCCTCCTTTTATACACGTATGTCCTGGGGAGGGACATGCAAATTCTGTTCGGCAATTTCTCATTGACCTTTTCTCAAGATCAGAGGTAACCGTGGCTCCCAAAAGAAGCCTCTAGTGTCACTCAATCGACGTTGTGTTGATTGAAGAACATTAACGCAAGGAACAGACGAGGAACAACATTGTTTCAATGTCAGGTAAGTGAACCATTGATGCAATATTGATTGGATGCAATAATACAGATTTGATGCTGCCAGGTTTTGACTTAGAAGCAGCTCTGTAATAATTAACTATATGTTTGTTATGATTTCTATGCTGATAAATCCACCACACCAGAAATAATTGAATAGCTTTTTTTGTGTGCTTATTTTGTGTTCTAATTACCAATTATCTAAAATGTAACTGTAGTGGAATACTGTTATGTGGCATGGGGGGCACGTGGTCATGTGTCTGTCTGCGGGAGAGGGAAAGTGGTAAGGCTCGTCCCCTGGACTGTAATTACTCTAACACCTGTCTCTCATTATAGTGATGGCAAATTGAGACTTGATAAGGCTCGCCAGAGTGGCAAAGGAGAGAATGAGAGTGGCAGAGGAGAGTGATGTCTGCATGGTTGCCACACAAAGAGCCTATGTTTACCCAGTGTTGTAACAGACAAACAAAAACCCTTTTTGTTCAAGTTGGCTACTGAGAGCCCTTTTATGTTAAAGTTTTTGTGTTGACGAAAGAGTAAATAAATACACACCCCAACTGTTCGCTGTCTGCTGACTCCTCAATTGCCCACGAACTTAATACTATCACAAGTTACTTATATTTTGAATTTTAAATACGTAATCCCGTTACATGTATTCAGTTACTCCCCAATTCTGCGCACTGGACAAATATATGTTGTGCAGCATGTCAGCGTCTCTTGTGTGTTTCATGTAGGATTTCGTTAACTCACATAGGTGGAGATATTAGCTGTTTTGTCATCTGAAGTTTCATCCACTGTTTTCCACCAGCTTTTTACAGGCACTAGCTTTGCGACGCAAGTGTACTCAGTAAAAAATAATTCCAAAACCGCAGTCGGTTAAATAGTATCTGATGGATGAACTCGCGCCTCGATTGGAGTTGCTTATTTAATAGCGCAGTGTCAATTTTGATAAGACATGCCAGTGTTATGGACATGGGTTGACAAGGGTCTTTAAAACAGTTTTTAGAGTAGGCTGTAAATAGGCATAAATAGGTAGCTGACTTAAGAGGACATTTGTTAAATAGATTTTCCAAAGTTTGCAAAGTTTTTGCATCGTGTCTTAAAGGGATAGTTCACCCAAAAATAAAAATTCTCTCATCATTTACTCACCCTTATGCCACCCTAGAGGTGTATAACTTTCTTTTATCAGCTGAACTCAAATGAAGATTTTTAAAATAATTTCTCAGCTCTTTTGGTTCATACAATGTAAGTAAATGGGTGCCAAATTTCTTCTTTTGTTTTTGGTGATTCACATTCTTCATGCATATCGCCCCCTACTGGGCAGGGAGCAGAATTTCTAGCAAAAAAAGGACTTAAATGATAATCTGTTTCTTACCCACACCTATAATATCACTTCTGAATACATGGATTAATCATATGGATTACTTTTATGATGCCTTTATGCTCTTTTTGGAACGTCAAATGTTTGGCACCCATTCACTTGCATTGTGATGACTTACAGAGCTGAAATATTCTTCTAAAAATCATAATAAGAAGAAAGAAAGTCACACATCAGGGATGGCATGAGGATGAATAAATAATGAGAGAATTTTCATTTTTGGGTGAACTATTACTTTAATAGAGTTTTGCAAAAGAACATAAATGTCTTGGTGCATGACTTAAAGTTTGCAAATTTCTCAAATACAAATTAGAATATTACTGTTTATTTTCATGGTTATATATCTAAATATTTAGTCGCTTCTCGATTGACCAACTAAACTTAGTTTCCAGTATCTTACCAAGAGGCATGTTGACAAGACACACACAGCGCTCGTCTTGCATGCGGGCACATACATACAGTAAGTGCTGGAAAGCAGCTAACAACAAGACAGCATGTGTGTACAGAATTGAGTCTGTATTTGGTGATATCGATACTGTATAATCTGTATCATTATAACTGTATCATTATCATTAATTTATTTATCACTTTATATTCAAATACATTGTTAAAATGTAATTTTTTTATCATCAACTTGACACTGAAGCACTGGTTCTATCAAAAACATTAATGGCTTAAGCCCCAGTAGCCCAGCCTTAGTGCCTTTAAAAGACACAAAATAAAATTTGATATCCTTTGAAATACACATTTTTGGCTCACTGAGATTGCAGCCATTAGAAATTGAAACAAGCTTGTAATTATACTCTTCGTCTGATTTGCTTATTGTGGCAGAATTTGAAGGTTTAACAACCTGGAACTTATGAAAGAAATGAAACTACTGCAGTCAGAACAATTGGTATGCTAAATGCTCTTTTTTACAAGTAGGGCTTTTACCACACCTTATTTAAATCTTTCTGCAAAGCTTCCTAAATCCCTGATTATCTGAAATGTATTCTATTAGAATGAATAAAACAGAAAAATATAAACAATTTAATTTCACTATTTACACAAATGTTTCTAAGTATTGTATGCCTGTTAAACAGTGTTGAAATAATTTTCTGGCTGGTGGTTCTGCTGTTGTCATTTTGTCATGGCAGGATTTCACATACCTCATAGTCAGGTTTGCACTTGCCAGTGTTTCACCTAGATTTTAGATGGAAGTCTTTTGTGGTGGTTTGTGAAATGGGGAGAGAAAGTGTTTCTGATTTAGTATTTTGTAGATCGGGCATGATGTCAAGAAATGCAATTCATTGTTTTATGTGCAGTGAGGGTACATCCTGTTTCTTTTTGGTCTCTCTCTCTCTCTCTCTCTCTTTCTCTCTCACTCTATGTTTAACATAGGGCTGTTAGAAGTGGCTGGGGCCATCTAACACTATAACACACATTGGGGAAGGTGTTCTTTTCTGACTCCTATTCTTTCAGGGGGAAAAGACCCCATGGAGACCACATTGGGCACATTGTTGTGACATGGTCTTAGGGTGACTTGAGCATCTGCCAGACCAGGCTCCAGGCAAGAGTCACTGGAAGAGCGGAATCAGGGGGGCCATCTTCAGAGGAGGGCACACAGCTCAACTGAGTCTAGTTACACTGAGGGCCCACCTGAGGAGAACAGGCATGGCCCAGGAGGATTCAGCCTCCAGGCGCCCCTTAAGGGACCTGATGACAAGGTCATGCTCCCACAGGGGCTTAACATCCACTGCATTGTGGTGGGCCGGTATAGAAGCAACAACACCTTCAAGGTGAAGGGGTCAGCCGCCCATCCAACCTCCTGTGCAGAAATGAGAGAACTGACCTGACTTCCTAAAATGGCGTCTGTTCACAGCTGGTGCTCTTCCCGATCTGAATCCAGCTGCGAACAGATGCCATTTTAGGGCATTGAGCTGCCTGGTAGATGGAGCTCTGGCTTGGTTGATAATCCCTACGACAGCAGGTGGTAGGACACTTTTAGATAATCTGCGATCCATCCAAGGGCCAGAAGTGGAGATTCCAGAGGTCTGGGTGCAGATGCCAGAGGGTGCCCCATCCCTGAGAAAGGAGGTCCTTCCTCAGAGGAACGCGCCAGGGAGGTGCAGTCGCGAGGAGAGTAAGGTCAGGGAACCAAGTACTAGTGGGCCAGTAAGGGGCTACTATGAGGACCTGTTCTTCATCCTCCCTGACCTTGCACAGCACCTATGCAAGTAGGCTCACTGGGGGAAATGCATATTTCTGCAGTCCCCGGGGTCAGCTGTGTGCCAGTGCGTCTGTCCCAGTGTGGGCAGTGGGAGTGGGAGTGGGCTCCTGGGAATCGAACAGGTCTACCTGTGCTTTGCCGAATCTGTCTCAAATCTGCTGGACCGCCTGGAGGTTGAGCCTCCACTCTCTGCTGAGCATGGCCTGTCGTGACAGCTGCTGACTCCAGAGGAGGAGATGGCAGGCGAGTTGCGACATTTGACGAGAGCACATGCCGCCTTGGCAATTTATGTGCGCTACCGTTGTGGTGCTGTCTGAACGGATCAAGACGTACTTGCCCTGAATCAGCAGGAGAAACCTGCGGAGGGCAAGGACTACAGACAGCAACTCCAGGCAGTTGCTATGCCAACGCAGTTGGGGCCCTGTCCAGGAACCGGTGGCTGCATGCCCGTTGCACATGGCGCCCCAACCCAGTTTGCATCTGTGGTGACCACAGCACATCTGGACACCTGCTGCAGGGGGACTCCCATCCGCAGAAAGCAGAGGTCTGTCCAGGGGTTAAGTAGTTGACGGCAGAGAAGGGTGAAATAGTGTGTGCCATGGCGCCATGCCCATCTTGGGACTTGAGTCTGAAGCCAGAGCTGTAGCAGTCTCATTTGCATAAATCTGACTGGCGCAACCACAGCTGAGGACGCCATATGCCCCAGGAGCCTCTGGAACTTTTTTAGAGGGACCGTGGTAACTGGTTTGAATAGGGCAAGGCAACTCAGTACTGACTGCGCACGCTCGTTTGTGAGGCGCACTGTCATTGAGACTGAGTCTAACTCCATGCCGAGAAAGGAAATGCTCTGAACTAGGGGCGAGCTTGCTTTTTTCCCAGTTGACCTGAAGCCCTAACCGGCTGAGGTGCCTGAGCACCTGGTCCCTGTGGGCACACAGTGACTCTCGAGAGTGAGCTAGGATCAGCCAGTCGTTGAGGTAGTTGAGTATGCAGATGCCTGCTTCCCTTAGTGGGGCAAGGGCTGCCTCTGCTACCTTCATGAAGACGTGAGGTGACAGGGACAAGCCGAAGGGGGAGGACCTTGTACTGATATGCCCGGCCTTCGAACGCGAACCGTCAGAAGGGTCTGTGTTGGGGCAAGATCAAGACATGGACGTACGTGTCCTTTAGGTCTACCGCTGTGAACCAATCTTGATGCCGAACACATGTTAGGATATGTCTCTGCATGAGCATCTTGAACGGGGGTCTGTGTGAGGACCGGTTGAGATCTCGCAGGTCAAGATTTTACCCGGCGAAGCCGTTCCCGCTGAACTCCCCAAATCGCCTCCATCGCCAGACGGGTCGACCTCCATCCCGTGGGAGGAAGGCGCGACGCAGGGGGTGGCTGGAGTGGCATTTCCTTTCAGAAAGGACAGCCATGACTGAAATGTTGCCATGGTCAAGTTCTCGTAGCGAGAACAAGAACCATTCACATACGCTGCCTTGGTAATGAGGCAGCGCCTATGACCGTCAGAGGTGGAGAGATATCTGCCTCATCCAGGAACTACACACAGGCGGATCTTCAAAAAGACGCATCTTTAAAAAGACATTTAACTCCAAATGTGTTACTCTTTTAGAGAAATTATGCTCTTTTAGAGGATTTATGCTCTGTCAAAGCACCCAGGTGACCGCACTGGCGTGCAGAGAAGAGAAAGCCGCGGGTAATGCGCCGTAAGGTCCAACAGCAAAAGCTCTGAAGTCTTTTTTTTTCTTTCTTTTTGTTTTTTTTATCCTCTTCTTTTTGCTTTTTTTTTGCTTTTTCTTATTATTGTTTTGTTTTGTTGTTTAAAAATCTTTTTTATATTCTTGAGTGGAACTGTTGTGAAACACCAGCTCGCTCGACACACAACCTCTCGGCTCTGAAGAAAAAATCTGACTAAACAGATGCATGATTCCCTCCTTTTATACCCGTATGTCTGGGGGAGGGACATGAAATTCTGTTTGGCCTTTTCTCAAAGCTCAGAGGCAAATTAGGCTCTCAAGAGAGATCCCTAGTGTCACTTCACCGACACAACATCGAGTGAGTGACAGAAAGGGAACACACCTCTCATGTGATGCAGCATAGACTGTGGTCTCAGATCTTCAATGCATATTAGTGTGGGGGAATTAACTAAGAATTAATTGCGGCCAGTAAAAGTTTTAGAAATACATTTA
This sequence comes from Moxostoma hubbsi, assembly GCA_032164185.1. Taxonomy (NCBI): domain Eukaryota; kingdom Metazoa; phylum Chordata; class Actinopteri; order Cypriniformes; family Catostomidae; genus Moxostoma; species Moxostoma hubbsi. The sequence continues at coordinate 21,994,306 of JAVLUX010000023.1, read as the reverse complement.
AATATTTTCAGGATCCTGCCAACTTGGTTGGTCATGTTTACTCGTTGGTGATGGGAGACTGACATCCATGTTCTGTGTTTGTGTTGTGCACATGGCTTATGATTGTGTTTGTTCGACATGTGTTCTTCTGTCTTGTCATTTGTTTAGAGTGAGCACATGGCTTCAGACAGGATTGTTTGCCATGTGCTCTCCTTTCTCACGTCTTGATGCCGCCTCCTGGTTACCTTTTTATTAGCTCATTTGCCTCACCTGCCTTCACCCGTTACCCTCCTGATTTCCTTCCTTATTTAATCTCCTTGTATTTTCTGTTCTATGCCAGTTTGTTTGATTGAATTGCCAGTTTGTTGATTGTAGTAGATACGTGTTATGTTCCAGTCATGTTGGTCGGTCTGTCAGTCTGTTTGTGTTCCTGGAGATTCCTGTTTTGAGCCCTGCCATTGAATTCCTGCCAGCTGTGGAATTGTGTTTTTTAGTTTCTGTTTTTAATTTTTTTATTTTGTGATTGTTATTAAAGCCCATCCTTACCCAGCATTGAGTCCTCACCTCTCTAACCCATTCTGTGAGAGAAAGAACTGTCTAACAGAGGACTCAGTGGAAAGGACGGCATCTTGTATTTCCACCATGTATACCATCCAGCGAAGTATGACCAAGCTCGTCCACCTCCACAAGGTCCGTCAGGGGAAGGCTGATGGGAGGGACCTTGCATGCGTATTCCTTATCGAAGTGAATGAGCTGGACTATACTGAGCCTGACATTAAAGAGGTTTTTAACACCTTCCTCAATCAGCTTCTTAGCCAGTGGGAGATGGAGAAGCTGGGGCATCTGGAGTTTTGGGACTTTGTCTACCCCATTTTCCATCGTGTGAAGTCAGAATTCCCATACCAAGAGGAGCTCCCCCAGGTAGACTATACCACCCTCCCACCCTTGGTAGCCAGATCCCCAGCCCTCTGATGACCTGTTTGCAGAGGCGGAGAAGGAGGAGGATGAATAGTACCACCTCCTTTCTTGCGGCTGTTGCAAGGAGGCGGTGGAGCCCGCAGCTGACCATCAAGAGGTGGAGGATATAACACCCACTTGTTCTTTGATTTCATAGGAAGTGTGCAGGGGCCTAATTCCTACTTTCATAGTCCCTTTCAAGGCAAGTCAATCCACTTGTCTACCATCTTGGCAATGCTTACAAGCAGCTATTCAGTGGATAAAATTGGCATGAAAGTACAGCTCCAATACTTGAATAGGGTAAGAACGAAATCTCAAAAATGGCTGGCCAAGAATACGATAAAGGAACAAATCAGTATTAATCTCTGATGACAATGGTCTCCTAAATTGTGATTCTTTAGCTCAGATCACGCTAAAGAAAAGGCCATTTTGTGTGCATGCACATTCTCAAATTGACTGACTGGTGTCTGTATCTAAAAGGTAATTTGCTCATTTACCTGTAATCTGATTAGATGAGTGGCATTCCAAGAGTGTTTATATAAAGTCCAACAGCACTGGATGCTTCAATATTTGTTCAAAAGCACTGATACATTTATGGACATAACACCATTAGTTCAATTCCAGAGTATGATTGCGGTGCAGAGAATGGAGTTGTGCTTGATGCTTTGGCTTCTTTTGGAATTATTTTCACTGACGAAGAAGAAATGCAAAAAAATAAATAAAATACAAATATATAAAAAATTGTCTGACATGCAAGTTATTTATTATTAAATTGTTTGCTAAAATGTAGTATAAAAGCAGCACTATAAAAGTAACATTTGGCCTGCAGCAAATCACAGCCATGCTGATCAGAACAGACAAACAATAAATCCTGTTTGTTTACTGTAGATGTTAGCACAAGCAGCACGTTTTTAGGCTGCCGAACGAAACCTTTTGTACAGTGTGCCTATCATTTAATATCTGCCTTTAAAGATTTATGTGCACTATTTTTGTAGTACACATACGTATGAATGAAAAATGAGAACAGGCAGACCAGTCATGACAGCCATCTGGGCTTAAACGAAGTGTGATTTTTATGGCAACCCCCTCATATCATACATACAGTACACAACATGTTGAATAATCCTTAATTATAAGGCCTTTTCAGATATTGATCACTTCTTTCAGTAATTTTTCTTTAATCAGTGCATTATGAACAGATTTAGCCATGGTGTAAAGGACTGGTAATTTAAATATGTATGAGAAAGAAGATAAAGCATCCATATGCCAACACTGACTCCTATTGCTCCCAGAATCTCACTTTCTGAAAGAGCTTTCTTTTATGTGCAAAACACAACCCTCACTGGTTACTATAGCAATACTCCAGGACAACCTACTCTTCCCTTTGTTATGACAAGTAGAGATTTAATGCACATAACAAAACCTACAGGGCTACTTCTGTTTATTGCCTTGTTATGGATTTAAACAGGGATAAGTTTAAGCAAAACGCCCCATGGTGTGCTTTGCAGAATGAACGTTTTGCATATTAAGACCCTTCTGAAGACACTTTACAATAACAATGAACAAGAGGGGTGGTGGCGTAGTAGGCTAAAGCACATAACGGTTAATCAGAAGGGTCACTGGTTCAATCCCCACGGCCACCACCATTGTGTCCTTGAGCAAGGCACTTAACTTCTGGTTGCTCCGGGGGAATTGTCCCTGTAATAAGTGCACTGTAAGTCGCTTTGGATAAAAGCATCTAACAAATGCATGTAGGTTTGAGGGACTGTGAAGAAAAAACAACAGCTCATTTGCATGTTCACACTCCCTAGATGCTGTGTGTTATAAAGCACTTTTTTTTATTATTTAAAGGTCCATCTAAATTGGATGTTCCTGTTGTCATGGAGATTTGGTTCAATAAACAACATGGTTTAAGAAGAATCTACTTATATGATTCCAACCTGAATCACTGATGAGCTCACTTCTTACACACACACGCATGCACGCACGCACACACACACCCTGGGTTATAGAAGGTGGATTATTCAGTGACACACATATGTTGGTGCGGCTATCCTTATATGAGGACTCTCCATAGACATACGGATTTTTATACTGTATGATCTATAGATTCTATCCCCTAACCCTAAACCTACCCCTCACAAAATACTTTCTGCATTTTTTACATTTACAGAAAAACATTTGAATTATGAGGACACTAGAAATGTCCTCATAAACCACATTTACAGCATAACACAGTTGTAATTCCCTAAATTTCCCTATTCCCTATTTGTTTGTAACCTAAACAAATGTCCTCATAAACCACCCAAACCTGCCCACAAACACACACACACACACACACACACACACACACGTTATTCGGTGACCACACCTTTCTCTGACAGCAGACGTTACAGTGTTAGAAATCCCAGATAGGGGTAGTGTTGCCCTGAAATACATGGCAACTTGTACTGTACTTCAAAAAACAAATCCTGTGTGATTAGCCCTGCTCTCTTGTCTCCATGGTAACAAAAATGCTCGGGCTGAAGCTAATGACAATTCCACTTAGAATATCAGTGAGAAAAAAAATCTGAAAATTGTTTGTGTATAATGCATGTGTGTCATGTGTGGAATGTGTGAATATGCTGGGGCCGAATGTGGGCTGAAACTAATGACAATTCCACTTAGAATATCAGTGAGGAAAAATCTGAAAATCGTTTGGGTATGATGCATGTGTGTGGGACAGGTTTTGCCTACATTATCGGGACCAAATGCCCACCACATGAATAGACATCACGTACATTGGGTACCAGTCAACAGTCCCCATGAGGAAAATGGCTTATTAAACATACTAAAGAATGTCTTAATAGCCGTTTTAAAATGCAAAAATGTTTCTGTGAGGTTAAGGTTTACGGGCTGGGTTAGGGGATAGAAAATGCCATTAATTCAGTATAAAGACAATAGAAGCTAATGGAAAGTCCCCACCATGATAGAAAAACAAACGTCTATGTGCATGTAGAATGAGAAAGGTGAATGGAACTGTTGATGTTTACATAACACCAGCACCTTCAGAAAACATGACTGAATTTGCATATAATCAAATGATAAACCACTGATATCTCACTGTTCTGTCTATGAAAGTCCAGTTTAATTCATTAAGAATGTAATTCACCCAAAAATGAAAATTCTCTCATCATGTACCTTACCCTCATTCCATCCCAGATGTGTATGACTTTGTTTCTTCTGAACTTTGAATCTCCAAAAATCAGATAAATTCAGCATAAACAATCCATAAAACTTCAGTGGTTAAATCAATGTCTTGTGAAGCGATCCAGCTGGTTTGGGGGGCAGAACAGATCAAAATGTAATTCCTTTTACATTTGAAATCTTTACAGTAGTCTCCTTGGCAATCATGATTTCAAGCTCGATAACACGTTCTATAGTGCCATCTAGTGCTCTATGTATGCGTCAAGCACTAGGAAGTGTAATTGAGCTTGAATTCATGATCTAAAGACTGCAATGGCAAAATGCACAGTGAAAAAGGAGTCACATGCTGGTCTGTTATCACCCAAAACCAACTGGATATCTTCAGAAGACATGGATTAAACCACTGGAGTCTTATGGATAATCTTTATGCAGACTTTATCTCCTTTTTGGAGCTTCAATGGCCTTGCCACCATTCACATGCATTGTGAGGGCCAACAGAGCTGAGATGTTTTTCTAAAAATCTCAGTTTGTGTTCTGCAGAAGAAAGAAAGTCATACACATTTTAGATGGTGTGAGGGTGAATAAATGATGAGAGAATTTTCATTTTTTGGGTGAACTATTCCTTTAATGTTCGTGTCACACCCAGGTGTGCTCTGACTACTGGTCTCTCTGCCTTTGAGACACATACATACAATAAATACTGTGTACTGTAGATACTAGTGCTTATCATCTGCTTTTAATGGATAGTTCACACAAAAAATGTAAATTTCTCATCATTTACACACCTTCATGCCATCCCAGATGTGCATGACCTTCTTTCTTCTACAGAAGACAAACAAAGATTTTTATAAGAATATCTCAGCTCTGAAGGTCCATAAAATGCAAGTGAATGGTGCCCGGATCTTTGAAGATTCAAAAAGGAGATAAAATCAGCATAAAACTAATCCATAAGACTACAGTGGTCAATGTCATCTGAAGCAATCCAATCAGTTTTGGGTGAGAACAGACCAAAATATGATATTTTTTTTACTGTATATCTTGTCACTGCAGTCTCAAGGCACAGTCATGAGTTGCTTGATGTATGCGCAGAGCGCTAGATAGCGCTGTAGGAAGTGTAATCAAGCTTGAGATCATGATCGCCAAAGAGACTGCTGTCAAGTTTTACAGTAAAAAAGGAGTTACATTTTGGTCTGTTCTTACCCCAAACCGTTTGGATTGCTTCAGAAGACATGGATTTAACCACAGGAGTTTGATGGATTGTTTCTGCTTCCTTTATCTGCTTTTGGAGCTTTAAACACCTGGCCACAATTCACTTGCATTGAATGGACCTACAGAGCTGAGATATACTTATAAAAATCACAAGTTGTGTTCTACAGAAAAAAGAAAGTCATACACATCTGGGATGGCATGAGGGTGAGTAAATGATGAGAGAATTTTCATTTTTGGATGAACTATTCCTTTAATTATAGGACATTCTAATATATTGCCCACACAAAAATTGCAGCCCAAATTAGAATACATATCCTTGGGGAGATGAGCTGTAAGCTGCTTTCATGTATGGGTGTATGACACTTAAGCAGATGCAGATAAAAGTTAAAAAGGCCATACAAAGAATAAACCTACAGAGAGCAGCAGAGACCATATTAAGTTTCTTATTATTACTATATATTTACCGCCACCTTGCAATCTGCTCATCAACACTGTTTGAAAGACGTTGCAACATACACACCTGTGTCTTGTCTCATGTCCAATAACAAGATGCAAAAACAACCTATAGCCAACCAAAACCAAGGTGAGATTGGTGTGAGAGTTTATCACTACACACTTCTTCACCATCAGCAGTCCTCAGTGATTTCCATAAACAATGGATGGAGGGGGATCATTTGAATAGAACACAGCTGTGGGAAAAGAGGAACTACTGTCATTAGACATAGACTAATAGGGTGTCATGTTGATGTACAGTGGATTTTAGTAGACAAAGCTTTGCTTGGATATTTTACCTGCTCATATTATATGCCTATGTCAACCCTTTCCGAAGTTAAAATTTACTCTCAAAGCACAGATTGGATATGATATGAGTATCTACATTTTAATAGTATTTAAAAAAATTAAAGCAAAACAACAATTGAACAGTTTTGACTGTTATACATACATACATACATACATACATACATACATAGTACAAGCGCACACTGAAAGCGTATAGGCACAGTTTGCACGGCCGCAAATGGGCATTAGCGAGCATCCTTTAGAATAATAATAATAATAATAATAATAATAAGAAGAAGAAGAATAAAATTCAAATGGGACATCCGATGGTCATCCACACATTATTTTTGTCATGACTAGTTATTTATTTATTCGTCCATAACTCACAGAACTTTTGGTATAGGAAACATAGGCCTGGCTATGTACCACAATTATAATAGTAGAGTACCATTAAAACATTGAGAAAGATTAGTTCATAATATTGAATTTAAGGCAAGAAGTCAGTGTTACAATTGAAACTGGTTGGGGGCAATTAACAATTAAAATAAAATAATTGAACCCATTATATCACATGAGAGAGAGAGAGAGAGAGAGAGAGAGAGTACTTTAGCTTTGTCATGTAGTGGTTTGCAGCAGTCTGACAGTTTAAGAAACAATCCAGTTTTCTTTTGCAGAGCATTGATTTAAATCTTAAGGAGAATGGGATGGGCAGTAAGACTAGTTTGGAGGTTTGGACATGACAGGCCAAACTGGTTTTCTTTTAGCAACAGTACACTCACATCCACAGATGTGCTGAGATTGCTCCAGCAATAACACTGCTGTTGTACTTTCTCTTAAAAAGGGCCCATCCCATGAGCTCCAACTGACAACATTTTAGGAAATAAAAAAATCTAAATATAATATTTTACTTATATCGTACATTGAGAGAATTTTTTGTTCCCCAGTACTTTTTAGATTAACTGCTTTTGTAAACTTTTTGAATTCAGTGTCTTTAAAACTGTGATGTTTTTCAGATATCATGCAGAGTAAAACATACAAACATTTACATTATTTTGGTTTAAATTATATCTTAGAATCTCAAAGATATAACAAGAAAGTCTTTATAAGAAAATTGCACATCTTGCAAATTGCAATAATGCATTGGTGAAGTACACTGGGAAAAATGGTTGGTTCAAATGAATTAAAGTCTGGACATTGGTTTCATACAATGAAAATTTGTTTCCTTAATATGAAATTAAAAATTAGGCTCTATTCAAATACGTTGTGTTGTGAAAAAATACATGAATTGAGTTGGCCTAACTTAAAGTAAATATGATCTGCTCAAATAACTCCATTGAACCTTGCAGACTTGTGCTAGCTAGCAAAAAACACATTAGCATTTCATATATTTTTGTACTGAATGTCAAGTAAAGTGCTTCTCAGAGTTTACAGATTATTACAAGATCGTCATTTCTGACAGGATGATTACACAGTAATTACTTAATGAGAAAAGCAATACACACTGACAAATCAGACCCAAATTACCCATCCTCGAAATAACCATGAGCTACACTGTTCTCAACAATGGTAACCTCGAAAAATATTTTACATGACAGAAAATCCTGTAAATCCCGACAATACAGAATATCAGTTACCATCAAGTCTGCTTCTTGTCTCAATTTGTGTAAAAATACATTAAAAAAAACACTTAATTTCATAATGTACTCTCCCAATTTATTCCCATGCTAAGCATGCTGGGAAATGTTAATCCCCTGCTTGGTTTCAACAAGAAATTCATGCAACAAATATTAGTTCCAAACACAATTGGATTAAATAAACATAGTTTGAATGTACACAATGAAATTAAATTGAGACCAAATACTAAAGAATTGACCTTATAGCATTAAAACTATTTTAATTAAGTTAATTGAGCAAGCAGTAAAAATCACATTGAGTGAACATCATTTGTTAGTCTGAATACATTTGAACATTTTATAGCAATGTAATCATATTACATTTTGATGACTGTGTTGAATTTCACCGGGACTTTACGCAATATAATCATCTTAAATATATGCAATCTCAAATATAATCTCATCAACGTATTATGGTGACTTTAAGTGACTGGCTTAGTATTTTCAATAGAGCTGCTTGCCGTTTTATTCAGTGTACCCTCTGATTTTAGTCAGTACATTTTTATATGAATTCAAACCATTTAGAAAATAATACAAAAAAAGTTAATGAATGACAAGAATGTGGTTAAATAGATGTAGAAAAATCTAACTGTATTCCACTACAGTTACAATTTAAATCAATGGTAATTATAATACAGTTACATTTAAAAAGTATTTTGATTACTGAAGAGATTACTTTGCATTTTATTGTCATTTGTATCATTTAATATTTAGTCCTTTCAAATGGAAAACATTTATACATGTAAATGATGTGATCCAAAGTGCATTTGACCAGCGGTGAAACACTTTATTATGATGTTACATTCATACGAGCAGACAGAGAAGTAAGTTTGAAGTAAGTTTGGAGCAGAAGTAATAGAAATAAACTTTGTGTAAATTGTCAGCTTTATGATCAGCTAAAATGTTATTTCTAGACATTTTACATGCACATGTTACCAGCACGATCATATTTATTCATCAAGAAATTTCACGTTGGATCATGATTTCTTTTTTTCTAGTAAGACCTTTGATATTAGAGCAAAAATCATATTATTGATGATTTTTGTTTTGTTTTCCTATAAAAAAATCTTTAAAACAAGATCAATTTGATTTTTAACGTGTGTATTTTGTGTTACTGTACTGGCAGAATTTTTATAGTCAAAACAAGTGAAAAAAATCAACCAGTGCTGAAGAAGTAATCCAAAGTATTTAGAGTACGTTACTGACCTTGAGTAATCTAACTAAATATGTTACAAATGACATTTTATAGCATGTATTCGGTAATCTGGAATATATTTGAAAAGTAACCCCCCAACCCTGTATATCTGAGAATTAATTATTCCAGAAAGCTTGCTGTATATACATCATATTTAAATTACTTTCAACGTGTCTAAATCCATGAAAGAGTTGCATTTCAAATCAATGGATTTGTAGCAATTGCTTTGAATGATCTTATCTGTCAGTGGTGTAGTGTACACAGGATTACACCTCAAAACGTTTCAGTAATACATTGAACACTAACTTTTCCCTTTTGTTTGAACTTTCTGGCACACGTTCAACTGAAACTATTTTTTTCCCACTGGGAGTCAACTTGCCTCGAGTTTGTCTGACAATGTGAAATCCTCTTTAAATCCAAAGTCACAACACAATTAGTATCAGTTAAGACCACTTGGTTTTCTGTTTTGAGCTAATAACTGATGTCTGGTTACCAGTTGTGCCAAACAATGCCCTGACAATAACGGCAATTCTGTCGTTTTAATAAGACAGATGATAATGGTTATGGTGAATCAAACCTTACAAGTCACACATTATTTTTCAACTTTGATCAGTGATTTCATGAAAAGGTAAATTATTAGGGAATTAAGTCTGAACAAATGTCTCTCCATTACTCATGTTTATAAAATGGTCTGAAAAAAGTTTCCTCAAAGTAATTTCCTTCTCACATCAGCCAAGATATCACACTTCTGAAACACACAATCCACATCATTCACTTTTCTGTGGACTTCATCTCATGTTTAATAAAAAAAAATCATTGATCGTCAATCATCAATTGCATCTTATTCTCACACACCCCTGACTTGCTGCTTAGTCTTGCACTAGGACCTTAACTTAATTTGAGTCCATCTGAAAATAATCCAGTGTCATATATTCGTTTTATAATGTATTTGGACATTCTTTGTATTTGTATTTGCATCTGAACATGCTTCTTTTCCATATATAAAGCCTAGCTTAGCATGCATTAAGTTCTTGTTTATGTACAGTACTACCATTCTGTGCTGCAAACAACATTTGAAAAAAGTTTAACAACAGCGTTTCTGGAAATTAGTTAATACTACAACAGTACTATGTCTCATTTAAATAAGCGATCCCCTCCCCTTACAAATGTATTCACAATTTGCATAAAGAATGCACCACAATGAGTTAGCTATCTTGAAGAATCTACAAGCCTGTGTTGCAAGGACTACCAATATCACAAATCAGACCTGTGTGGGTCATGATGTTCCTAAATAAACTAAAGCATCAATCTTGTGACATTCTTCACTCCAAAAAAAAAAACAAAAAAACAAAAAACAAAACAAAAAACCTGAATATAAAAATTGTAGACAACATTTTTTTTTTTACATTGCATAAACATAGATAAGTATCTTTAAAATGTATTGTTAAATCCTTCAATGATGTGAGGGATCCAAAGGCTTATGAAAAGGATAAGTACTTAACTGTGTCTTGAATCCCTGCCAAAATCTAAAGATTTGAATGATTTGAATGATTTTAACGATTTCTCAGTATGGGTGCAAAGTTGGTTGCAATGTATAAAAAAATCAAATTAATTATGTGTTGCAAAAGATTATAGTGTCAGTCAGCCAGCATGCTTTGCATTTACTGTAAATAGAAGATTCTGCTAATCAAATAAGCACATTTGTGAGATTGACCATGTTAAATCCACTTTACAAAAGTACAAAATGCTCTTTGGAACATTCTCAAATCATGCTGGGAGATAACATGGATCATCAGGTTTTGAACAAACTTTTGGGAGTCCATGTCAGCTTAAGAGCATGCTGTCATTAAAGTAAAACAGGGACATACCAAATACTATGAAATTCTGTAATTCATCCAATTCAGATTTCCACTCAAATTGTCATGCTCATATTATAAAATTTGTATCACAGTAAATTAGGAAATATTACTTAATTATTGTGTGTAAAATAAAATAAAATAAAATAAATTGTCATCATGTTAAGTTTGAGGCAAAAAATAATAATAATAATAATAATTATTATTATTATTATGGTAAATGAGCTTATTATGGTCCAGCTTTGTAAAAAAAAGCTTTGTATAATTATAGTGTTTTGTTTCTGCTTCAACAGTTCTTCAAGCTTTCACACTAACATGGGCAATTAAAGAACTGTAACAGGAGATCGATTTGTGTACAAGACTGAGGTTACTGTAATGAGTTCAGTGTAATGGCTTTGGCTTGGAATCAAGTGAAACCTGCCTGTTCCTACCTGCCCCAATTCATGACAGGAGCAGAGAGTGAATGTTACTTCCATGACATTGCTTTAGGTCTATGTGTCTGGTTGTCTTTGAATATGTCTGTAACTCTCTATCTGTGGACCAGACTGCCAATTTTTCTTTTTTGTTTTATTGAATGGTTTGTCTGCTAAAATCAGTCCACTGCTCCCGAATTCTGAACTGCCCAGTGGCCGAAGCTGGTACTACAGTCATGTTCATGAACACCTTTGCAACTATGTTCTTTTATTTCTTTGAATGGAGATAAATGTAAAAGACACAGCACATCCGATTCTCTGAAATATCAGTAAATATATTCATATTCTCCTAAACTTAACCTAACCCTAACAGTACTGAGACCAAAACAGTGTTCTTTCACCTCTTTGCAAATGTAGGGATCTAAAGGGAAGTAACGTAAAAAGCATAGAGCCAGTGTTTGAACTGAGTCTGAGCTCTTGGGGGGTCCCCTTACACCTACTCATCGCCACCTCTTTAATCATATATTGATATTACCTTTATCACAGTATTATTTCCTTTCTCTTTGGTTTTCTCTAACCAAACATCAGGGCACCACATGTTTACCTCATCACAAACATCACAAACATTGTTTACCTGATTCAACTGAGCTTTTGTGCTGGATATGCCCAACGCATTCAATTGTTTCTCTGTTGCCTTGTGCTCTTTCTCAGCTCAATTCTCTGCTGTAACTCTATGTTGAAAACAGCACATGGTGCACACATGTATAGAATTTTCATGTCAAAATATAATTGTGATTTTTTTATGAAAACAGGGACAGATCATGGAAAATGTCACGTTGAGTCACCACAAACATTCTTCTTTCACAAAGATCTAGTTACATGTTTCTTGTACTCTAGTTTTGATGAAAAAACAGGAAACCTCTCAAATTACATTATTTTAGTCCCTTAACTCATATCCCCATTATTTTGAACACTGCAACAGGCAATTTGTGGGGTATGAACATTCGGTTGTCTGGAATTCTGAACATTTGGTAAGAAATTGGTTGTGACTAAAAGTTGCTTGCCATTGCCAAGTGATGGATGATTCTTTTATTTACTAGCCAAAGTAAAAAAATTTTACATGCAGTTGCCACTTGATGTTAATTTTGGACACAATGTGCATGAGAGAGTGAGAGTATCTGAGAGTAAAGTGAGCATGTGTGTTAAATCTCTGTATTGGAAAACTTGACTAAGCTGTAAAAGAGGCCTAACAGGGTATGGTGGAGGAGCATGTTTATCCTCTTTATTTTGAGGTTGTTCTACCTGTCCTAATTTCAGTTCTTCACAATGTAAACTACCCTTTATTATGGCCAGAGTTACAAGAACAGCGTTTCACTTTTATGAAGGTTCAAATGCCACTGTATCAAGAGGAAAGTTCTGGTTCTGGATGTGAAATACTCATGTGCTAACATGTTTGTTTATGGTTCTCCCCTCGTGTCCCTGTGTCTTTGGGCATCAAGAGTCACTGTTGAAAGTCTTTGTGTTGCCTTAAGCAGTGGTAAGTTTGTGTAGTAAGAGAGAAAGCGAAACTCTCAAAGATCACTTTAAACCGTGACTCATGAAATTGGCTCTTTTCATTTTCCCCTTGTGTCAAAGTACTTGGATGGAGAACAGTTTTACGTGAATTTTGATATGGATGAATATAGTGCTGTATGTGCATATTAGTATACTGTGACTAGCAACTATGCATAGGGGTGTGTGTGTGTTCATCTTCTAAGAGCCACACCTCTCTGTCTTATGACATGAAAACAAAGCTGAGAAGTGCTAACTCTTCCATGCAGCATTCTGTGAAACTGCAACTGTTGCATGCAGATCTAAAATGTAAATCAGTATGTTGCTGATCATTTGCTAGTCAAGGCACAAAAATGGCTGTATGAAATGCAAGAAATTGGATCATGTACTGTGATCAAATTAGTTTTTTGATGTTTTTGGTAAATAAGTTATAATGGAATATCTCTGCAAACATGTGCTGCTCTATTTTTCTATATGCACTGAGAAAAATGTTAACCTAAAAGTGTGCTTTATGTAACATCTACATTAAAGGTGCAGTATGTAAGATTCAGAAATCATTGGTATTAATGACACCTGTGGCCAAAACAAAGAGACAACGTGATTCACCAGCATCATGCTGACAGATGAGGTATCATAATTAAAATTACCCAGTTATGATTGTTTTACTACATACTTTGAGACTGTATATTATATTTGACTCAGGGCTAAAACAAAGTGTGGATATAGGTCTGACTATGAGAGTCTTTAGTTTGAAGTAATCTCTTTCATTGCATGATACATTGACTGCATTTATACTATAGCATATATTGGCGTTAGCTAGCTAGCTGGATTTATCAATAGCTGTTAGCTAAATTTGGTGGATGACGACAGTAGCTGTTTATAAAATAGACTGTACATTATAAATATGTTGACAGCTGTCATTTTGATATATCGATGCACTATTGTTTTATAATAATATAATGTATATTTTCTGTATAACCAAGTTACGTTACTCTAATGAATGGAGCTTTTTGCATTATCTTGAACATTGTCTAGCATTCATTTAATGTGTTATTGTAGTTCCCCTTCTGTCACTCACTCGACATTGTGTTGATTGTAGTGACACAAGGGGCTTCTTTCGGGAGCCTCGGATACCTCTGAATATGAAAAAGTTCAATGCCAAATTGGCGAACAGAATTTGCATGTCCCGCCCCCGGACATACAGGTATAAAAGGCAGGATGTGCCTCTGTTCAGCCAGATTCTTTCTTTGGAGCCGAACGATTGTGTGTGTTCAGCGAGCTGAAGCCTCACTCTGTTCCACTTCACCTCTAGAGAGCTTTCCTGTTGGATCTACGGTGCATTGCCAGCAGCTTCTCCCTCCTCTGCACGCCAGTGCAGTCCACGCCCCTGGGCACTTCGACTGTCTTTTAAAAGAGAAACACTCCTCTAAAAGAGTATTATTTTCAAGAAAATAAAAGAGTTAACGCTTGGCGTCGAACGTCTTTTTAAAGACGCATCTTTATCAAGATGCCCTTCCACCTTTGCGTTGTTCCTGGATGCGGCAGATATCTCTCCGCTTCTGACGGCTATAGGCGCTGCCTTGTGTGCCTGGGTCGCGATCATACCGAGGCAGCTTTTGTGGATGGTTCATGTACTCATTGCGAGAACCTGACCATGGCATCATTGTGGACGTGGCTTTCCTTTCTCAAAGGAAACGGTACTCCAGCCGCCCCACGCATTGCTCCTTCTTCCCACAGGATTGAGGACGACCTGGCTGGCGATGGAGGCAATTTGGGGAGTTCAGCGGGCGCGGTTTAGCCTGGTAAATCGGGAGCGTGCATAAACATCACATCCTTTGGATTTTCCCGGCAAAAGCGACCCGCTCTCATCACATGAAAATCAGTTTAATAGGCAACCTAGGAAGTCTGGGAAGGGCTAATTTGTTAAGTTGTATTACAAGCAGATCACACATTGGCAAAAAATTACATGGAAATTGTTTCATACTGCACCTTTAATTGTTTTTATTCAAGGCAAAAATCACTTGAATACATTAGATTTCACCAACAAAACAAATTTTAAGTGGTTAGATCAGGTAGAAATTGCCCTTAAGGTAACAGTTGCAGATTATCACTTTTTACAGTGCATATAGTGTCAGTTGAAGTACTCTGTCAAAAGAGGGAATAACTAGAAACATTGTGCATTGTTCAATATCTAAATTAAACTAAATGCAATGTCAAATTTAAATTAAACTAAATTTAAAGGGGGTGAAAAAAGGTTTGTTTCCAGATGCTACAATCTATTGTTGACATCACTACATTGGCATACATTATAACCAAACTACTGTAGATATGAATTTCTCAAAATCATTATGGTTCAAGTGATTTGTTTTTTGAATCTTTGTGTGAGTGCTTTAACTGAAAGTTTGCTCATCAGCATTCTAGGACAGTTCCTGTTTATCACCCATCAACTGGTAAACAACGAACCTTAGAGTATCACAACAAATTTACAGTGATCATTCATGATCATCAAAGCAGGAGCAAAACCTCCATCTGTGATGTTTGTAACAAACATGTGCATTAATTGGAATTGCTTTGGTCATAATTCTCATTATGCCATTACCAATGTGCTCTAACTATTTACTGTTAACAAAGACATAAAAAATTGTCTGTCAAAAGGTTCACCTAACTATATATATATATATATATACACTCGCACACACACACACACACACACACACAAACACAAATATATATATATATATATATATATATATATGCATGTATATAATTGTGCTTTAATTTTGATGAATTGTAGACATACCACTGTAAAATATACTGTGAAAGTCATACAAATATTGTAAAAAATGTCCGTAATTTTAATGGGAAAAGACTGTAAAAATGCTACGTTAAAAAAACATAAATTGGTAAATGAGTAGTTACCGTAAAATATTAATTACTATATTTTTATATATTTAAAAAGACAATACATGTAGTTTCTTGCAGAATGAATGGTATTATGTTTAACAAGAGATTTAAAAGGTTTATGGTTTATTGTATTATTTTAATTTCAAATGTGTTATCCTGATTGTGTTAAGTGTTTGTGTGAGTGACATTGAGAACTGTCTCTACTTGTTTATTGGTAATTGCTCTTGGAAAGACCATTGATGGACCTTATGCCATCATGTGCTCTTCTGTAATTATGTGATTACAATACATTATAAAGTGAAAAGCAGAGTTGTACATTTTCAAAAGATTAATATATTAAGATTATCAATTAATAATATAAACGACAGTTTCCACCGTAAATATGTACAGGTTGTTCTGTAAAGTTGTTTAAATTTTTACATAATTATTCTGGCAACCACATCTGCCAGGTTTTTTTTTTTGTGTGTGTGTGAAAAGAACTGATTGTTTTTTACAGTGTGTAGCCAGGAATTTTCTGTAAACTCACACAATTTTTTTACAGTGTTTATACTGTATATATATATATATACACACACACACACACACACACACACACACACACACACACACACACACAGTGATGAGCCAAAACATTATGACCACCTGCTTAATATGCTGTAGGTCTTCCGTGTGCTGCCAAATCCGCGCAGCCTCTGGACTCTACAAGACCCCTGAAGGTGTCCTGTGGTAGCTGGCTCCAAGACAGTAGCAGCAGATCCTTCATGTCCTGTAAGTTACGAGGGGGAGCTGCTGTGGATTGGACATGTTGCGCCAACATGAATCGGATTGATATCTGGGGAATTTGGAGGCCAGGGTAACACCTTGAACTCTTCATAATTTTCCTCAAACCATTCCCGAACAATGTGCACAATGTGGCAGGGTGCATTATTCTGCTGAAAAAGGCCACTGCCATCAGGGTATACCATTGCCATGAAGGGGTGTATCTGGTCTTCAATGAGGTTTCCCCACAGAACATTGCCCAGAGCATCACACTCCTTCCACCTGCTTGTCGTCTTACCACAGTGCATCCTGGTGCCATCACTGTCCCATGTAATCTTACACGGCCGTCCACGTGAAGGAAAAGAAAACAGGACTCATCGGATCAGAAGACCTCTTTCCACTGCTCCAAGGTCCAGTTCCGAAGCACGGGTGCCCATTGTATGCACTTTTGACGTTGGACAGGGGTCATCATGGGCACTCTGACCGGTCTGCAGCAACACAGCCCCATACGCAGCAGGATGCAATGCACTGTTTGTTGTGACACATTCCTCCCATAACCATCATTAAAATTTTCTCTGACTTGTGCAATGGTAGACCTTCTGTCAGTTCGGGTAGCATTTGTTCCCCTTGCACATCAATGAGCCTTGGGCACCCAACACCCTGTTGCTGGTTTGTGGTTTGTCCCTCCTCGGAACACTGTCGGTAGGTACTCGCCACTGCTGACGGGGCGCACCAGAGTTGTCATATAATTTCATACTCCTGCCCATTTCTCCTGCATTCAACACTTTGACTACGAGAAATGATTGTTTGCTTACAATCTAATCTACCCAGACCTTGACATGTAGCCTTGTTAGGAGATGATAAATGTTATTTGCTTCACTTGTAAGTGGTCATATGTTTTGGCTCATCCGTGTATATACAGTGCATTCATACATTTTTCAAACCCCTTCATTTTTTCACATTTTGTTTGTTGCAACCTTATGATAAAATAATTTTAATTATTTTTTTTTCACATCAATCTACACTCCATACCCCATAATGACAAAGCAAAAACCTGATTTTTGATAACTTTGCAGATTTATTACAAAGAAAAAAATGCAATATCACAGTGACATAAGTATTCAGACCCTTAACTCAGTACATAGTTGAAGCACATTTGGCAGTGATTACATCCTCAAGTCTTTTTGGGTATGATGCAACAAGCTTTGCACACCTGGATTTGGGGATTTTCTCCCATTCTTCTCTGCAGATCCTCTCAAGCTCTGTCAGGTTGGATGGGGCTGTCGGTGGACAGCCATTTTCAGGTCTCTCCAGAGATGTTCGATTGGGTTCAAGTCCAGGCTCTGGCTGGGCCACTATGCCACTCTTGCATTGCCTTGGCTGTGAGCTTAGGGCCATTGTCAGTTGGAAGGTGAACTTTCAGCCCAGCCTAAGGTCCTGAGTGCTCTGGACTAGGTTTTCATTAAGGAAATCTCTGTATTTTGCTGCATTCAGCTTTCCTTTAACCACGACCAGTCCTGCATTCCCTGCTGCTGAAAAACACCACACAGCATGATGCTACCACCAGCACCACCACGCTTCACCGCTGGAATGGTATTGCACAGGTGATGAGTGGTGCCTGGTTTCCTCCATCATGATGCTTGGAATTGAGGCCAGACAATTCAATCTTTGTTTCATCAGACCAGAGAATCTTGTTTCTCACAGTTGATAGTTCTTTAGGTGATTTTTTGCAAATTCCAAGCAGGCTTTCATGTGTCTTGCACTGAGCAGAGGCTTTCCTCTGGCCACTCTGCCATACAGCCCAGATCGGTAGAGTGTTGCAGTGATGGTTGTTTCTCCCATCTCCACACAGGATCTCTGGCCTCATCCAGAGTGACCATCCGGTTCTTGGTCACATCTCTTACCAAGGGCCTTCTCCTCCGATAGCTAATTTTGGCTGGGCAGACAGCTCTAGGAAGAGTCCTGGTTTCTTCCATTTAAGAATTAGGGAGGCCTCTGTGCTCTTGGGAACCTTCAGTGCAGTCAAAGCTTCTTTTTTTTTTTGCCTTCCCCAGATCTGTGCCTCGACACAATCCTGTCTCTGAGCTCTGCAGACAGTTCCTTTGACCTCATGACTTAGTTTTTGCTCTGATATGCATTTTCAGCTGCAAGACCTAGAAAGGTGTGTGCCTTTACAAATCATGTTCAATCAATTGAATTTGCCACAGGTGGACAGGAATCAAAATGTAGAAATATCTCAAAGATGATCCAGAGAAATGGGACGCACCTGAGCTAAATTACAAGTGTTATAGAGTCCGAACACTTATGTCAATGTGATATTTCAGTTTTTTATTTTCAATAAATTTACAAAGTTATCAAAAAGTCTTTTGCTTTGACATTATGGGGTATGGAGTGTAGATTGAGGGGTCTGAATACTTTATGAATGCACTGTATATATATATATATATATATATATCAATGACACCGCAAGTATGAGGAAGTTGGTGGATGAAGAGTGTGGATAAGAGTGGCCTACCAGTGCGATATAAAGCCTGGTGTTACCAGCATGGTGTCCTGCCACAACTTCTCTGGCCCCTCCTAGTATAATTCCCCATGGCCACAGTTGAGGCAATGGAGAGAAAGTTCAATGGACATCTGAAGAGATGGCTAGGTGTCCCTAAGAGTTTTAGTGACATCCACCTGTATAGCTCGGGTACCAAATTACAGCTCCCATTTAGAGGCCTAGTCAAAGAGTTTCAAGTGACCAAGGTCAGGCAAGTGATACTCCTTACAGATACAAAGACATCAAGGTGAGTTGCTGTCTTAACTGTACTGTTTAACATTTTTTACATCACTTGTGTCATTGAGCTGCAGTCATGTTTCTTTTAGCTTCATGCATGTTCAAATGTTTTCTATGATGCTGACTTTGGAGGTGGTAAATAAAACTAATCAGCAATAAATAACCTCTCACACAGAAAACAAAGTTCACAAATAGATATTTTTTTAATATCTATAATATCTAATTGTTTCTTCTAGGCACCAATGAGATTAACAGGACAGCAGATGGACACTGGAGATATGATTCTCAGTGTTTAGAAAAAGACCCCTGCAATCTCACATGTGTCTCCTTTAGAGTTTCAGAAGAGATTTCAATAAAGTCACAAACTGTGATTTGTCAAGATATAAGAAATGGCTCTCAAAAGTCACAGATTTTCAAATTAACTCCTATGTGAAAGAACAACCTCTGTACAAGAACATTTTACTCTGGGCTCAAACATTCTGCAATATGAGAGAGCAGGACATGTTTATAAGGGGCCATTAAAAGCTTTCTGTAAGAGCTAATATTTAATATGCAAAATATACAGTATGTACACAAAACGTCGAGAAAAAATGTTTGAAAGCAAACCACACAACCTTAAGTGTCTGACAGCATGTTTGCTTTAATAAGTCTTAGGTACTCAACAATCTCCTTGGTAGGAAAAAAAAGGATCTCTTCTCAACAAAAAAAAGTTTTTTGTGAGGACAGTTTCATGCAGTTTATAGGACAAATATGGTCTTCTAATACTACGAGAATCATTTTGTGAGACTGTTAACATCTGCTTATAAATTGATCATGATGTCATATTTCTTTGTGTCTAGGCATGCTGAAGCATTGCTCTGTGGTTCAAGCATGTTTCAACAGCTAGAAAAAATTTAAGAAATCTAAGCTGAAGGAAAGACAATGAGTGAGTGAAACTGCTGTGGGAAAAGGGTCAGTTTTAATCTTGACAGTTGCAAGCTATAGCCGATCAGATGTCTTGCAACATCTTTACAACTGAACACATCCCACCACTTATTGCTGAATAAATGAACTCTATAACTTGTCGGACCAACCCTACTGGGCAAAACCAAGTCTGATATACAGTAACATGAGTTTACATACATTGTCAGCCTGTTGTGACATGAAAGTGAAATTGCCAATGGAAATTACAAGGATAATAAAGGATTCAAAACAGTGTTACCATGAATGCAAACTTTAATACAGTGAAAAAGACTCTCTATTAGCACAACATAACATGTAACATGTATATTAATAAATAACAATTTCCAACATTCTTTTGAATGTCCATGTACTAAAATAAAATATTGGATGCCATTAGTGTACCTTCATTTACTATTACTATTATTTTGAATGGCCATGGAAAATGAAGCAATGTGATATCAATTTTACCTGGTCAGAAAAAGTAGTCCGTTAATTTACCTGATGAACTTTCACCTTTTGCTGACCCTATATGCTTCGCAGAGCTAATGTGTGCTTCCAAATCACGTGCACCTTTATTAGATTAGCAACTGACACATAAGTGCAGCTTTACATGTCATACATTCTGCTTCCCACAGATCTCGACCTGGACGAAAGCATGGGAATTGTTTGTGCAAATCTTCTGTAAATTTGCACTTTTCTTTGGGCATTGTTTCCACTCAGCTGTCATTCGCTGCTACTGTCAAGCAACTGTTTAATGCCGAACACAGCAGCACTTTGTGCGTTTGCGGAGAGATTGACAGACAGGAATTTGGCCAATAGTTGCTGCAAGCCTCTTATAATCGACCAATTGGTGTGCGAGAAGGCAGGACTTACAAAGAGGGGTTAAAGCAATGCAAACATGCGCACACTCACAATGAAGTATTAGACCAGATACAAATCATAATGCAACTACAGCCGAATCCCGGACATTTTCGCAAATTTAGAAATCCCGGCCGGATGCATTTTTAAGGTCCGAAAAAGAGGACATGTCCGGGAAAAAGAGGACATGTCCGGGAAAAAGAGGACGTATGGTCATCCTACATATGGCTGAATCGGACACACACCAGTTTTATTTTGTTTGTTTGGGGGAAGAGCACACTGCTCTTGCGTTGGGGCGAGGCGGGTGTGAGAATTGTGAGCTGCTCACAGTGAAGATGCTGTGCACTCATCTCGCTTATTTCCAAGAGCCAGCCCCCACCATTTTTTCGTGGGGCTCACATATGGATCTGGCTGAGGAGTGAGAGACGAGTTCGTCCCTATCACTTGCGCTCTCTCTAGATCCAACCGGTCCGTCGCATGATCTTGAAGCGTGCCTCGGCACCTCTTCAGTTCATGAGAGGGACGATAAATCTCTTGGGACAACGGAATCTGAGTTGCCTACCCCTGAGCATTCTTCACGTGATGACAAAATGTTTGAGGAATTGATCTAGGTGGTTACTCGTGCGGTGACCAGATTACAATTAGACTGGCAATTAGACCCCCAAAGGTTCAAAATTAGAAGAGAGATTTCTGTCTGGTGGCCGGGGAAAGGGAAATCAAAATCAGTCTCTCCCCTTCTTTGATGTGAAACATCCCCCTGAAGGGTACCAACTGAGGGACACTGGGTTTTCACCTGAAGTTATTGAGACCATTCTGAGTGCTAGGGCTCCTTCTACTAAAAGACGTTATGCCAATAAATGGGGTGTCTTTGAAATGTAGATCCAGTTAACTGCCAGATTACTTCAGTTCTGGACTTTCTGCAGGAAAAATTATCAGCAGGCACATGCCCCGCCACTCTCAGGGTTTATGTGGCAGCTCTATCAGCTTGCCACATCACGACTGACGGGGTGCCACTGGGGAAACCTTTGCTCACTTGCTTTGTTCGTGGAGCTATGCGACTGAGGCCTCCCATTAGAACACCTTCATGGGACTTAGCTGTAGTCATTGAGGGTCTGGTTGAGACCACTTTTGAACCTCTAGAGTCAGTGTCCAACAAGCTTCTGACTCTGAAGATGGTTTTTCTTATGGCTATTACTTCTTTAAAATGAATTGGGGATTTGCAGGCTCTGTCTGTCTTGCCATCCTGCTTAGACTTTGCCCCAGGAATGGCGAAAGCAATACTGCACCCTCATCCTGACTACCTGCCTAAGGTACCTTCCTCGACCGTACATCCGGTCACTCTTGAAGCTTTCTGTCCTCTGCCGTTTTATAATGCCGGATCAGGAGAAATTTCACAGACTGTGTCCAGTCCGTGCTCTACGTCCACCACACTAGCCAGTGGCGTAAGTCAGGGCAACAATTCGACTGCCATGGGGGCTGTAACAGGTGGGTGGCCGGAACAAAACAGACAATGTCACATAGGGTGAGGGATGCTATTGCCCTGGCCTATGAGGCGCGCGGCCAAGCTTCGCAATCAGGCATCAGGGCTCATTCTACAGGGGGGGGGTCGCTTCTTCTAAAGCTTTGGCTGGGGGTGTCCCTCTACAGCATGTTTGTGATGCGGCAGGCTGGTCCTCTCCACCTACATTCATAAGATTTTATAGTTTGGATCTTCATGCCACTCCGGGCTCTTACGTCCTTGAGTCTACATCACAAGCTCATGTCTGAGATCTTTCGCACTCTTGTGAGCACACACTACACAACCATAAGTGGTCCAGACACTCACAGTGGTTACTTAACTGTAACCCCTGTTCCCTGAAAAAGCGGAACGAGATGCTGAACTCCATTGCCGTACTGAGGATGTCCCAGGACTGCTCTTCAGACAAAAGACCTGACGATGCACCTGTGACACATCTATTCATAGCCCTGTTACTGGCGCATTCTGATGATGTCAACAACAGAGGCTATAAATTCTAGTCAATTTTATTGACGTGTTGCACACATATTCACAGCTGGTCACTCCTAAAAGACGTTCCCAAAGTGCTGAATCAAGAGCAGAATCTCGTTCCACTTTTTTTCAGGGAACAAGGGTTACAGAAAAGTAACCTGATACGTTTCTCATCAACATCTCATCATATCACATCTAAAGACAGATTTAGCCAATGGAGTATTATGGATTAATTTATACTGCCTGTATGAGCTTTATGGAGCTTCAAAGATCTGATCACCATTCACCTACAGAGCTGATATATTCTTCTAAAATCTTCATTTGTGCTCAGCAACAGAAAGAAAGTCATACACGTCTTTGATGGCATGAGGGTGAGTAAATAATGAGAGAAACCTTCAAAACCTCATATGTTTGGGAGAACATTTCGCTCACTTTAACACCACACAGTGGACCTTTTACTTCGAAACTGCTGCAATACACATAACAAACCATACAATGTCATTTTGCAAAATTCTTACTACAGTCACGTAATTTCCATGAAATCAGGCTAGCTCAAATAATCTGTAACGTATATGTTAAAAGATGTAGTGCATGACAAACTTTGGCTGTTTCTCAATGTGAGTTTTATTACGTTTTTACATGCTTGTGGACTCGTCTATGTCCTCCTGTCCTTCTGAGTTCACTCTTTCAAAGTAGTTATGCAAGACTGATTTTCTTCATAATCCAAATCGTTCTTTGCATTCTTAGCACTGAGAAACATAACAAAAACATAAACATAATTTGCGTATAGCTCCTATATTGATAGATACTTTGCAACATTTATACATACTGTATCTGTATTTATAAATAAATGCTAAGCATTTGATGTCATACTAAACTATTTCAATAAACATATATAAAGAAAGATGTCTGACAGCCTTAGTCCTCATTAACTTTGATTATATGAGAAAGAGCAGCATCAACATTCTTCAGAATCTCAGAAGAAAGTCATATGGGTTTGCAACAACATGAGAGCAGGTAAATGATGACAGTTTTAAAACGTTTGTTTGACTTAACCGTTTAACTTTCCTATTTTTAACAGAGCCCACAACAATGAAGCAAGCGGTCCACTGATGTCTTATAACACATGACCTTTCTGCTGACCTCAAAGAATATGAGACATGAAAAGAAAGGGAGAGTAGACAGGCCCACAGTACCCTCACTCTGTCGCTGTGTTTGCACTGTAAGCACCCATGGCAGATTGATAAGATCTTCCTAAATTTTTCCCAAAACCACGAAGCTTATCTTAACAAACTTAACCGCTGGTCTGTTTATTGGGAACACACAAATAACAGTCATTCGGGCATGTTATTTCCAGCACACACATCTGTATTGCTATATTTACTTAACATTCTTCTTTTGTCTCGAGGCAGTAACTCGTCAAATGGCAATAAAGAGGCGAGCAGCCGTTAATGTGAGCATATAGGATGTGGTTGGATGTAATGAATATGTGTACAACTTCATCAGTGGCTGGATAAACACTAAGAACACTACACTTTATAAGATACATTAAAACTGATGTCAGGATAAGTCCTGGCAAGTTTTAGAGGTGGTCTATATTTGTATTTTATTTCCTTGACATCCTGGTGCTCTTCAGAGAGACACATGAGTGGAGGAGGCAAATGAGACTAACTGTCAAGACCTTGACACCGAGAATGCAAACAGATGGGAATCACATATCACATCCTGGGAGAATTGTAAATATACTCAAGGAAAACTTCCAAGGAATGCATTAAAGAATATAACTGCAGTGTTGTAGTGCACTGGTATCTTACCAATATTTCATACTAAGTGATTAATACAGTATATCATATAATCATTTTTAAAGACTTTTTAAATGCAGTCATCAAACTTTATGTTCACCAAAATACTATATGAAATAACACATAAAATTACAAGACCCCTAGTCTTACTTTTTTACTTTAACATTGTCCATAACCTGTACTGGCCCTCATAATCACCAATGATTAAAATAAATGCATAAGCACATGCTGAAGTTTGCATCATCGGTTGGTCATACATGAAAACGATAATATTTTTTTCTAGCTCAGATTACAGGTTACATGCATGTTTTAAAAGCACATGACAAATGTTGTCAGTTGCTACTACATTGATAATACTTGCAGATGTCATTATATATTGATAAATAAATGCTACACGTTTGTTGTCATACTGATCTATTTCAACCAACACATATTAAGACAAATGAAAAATCAAACATTGTGGGATTTCAATTTGTTGACTTTTATTTTGCTTCAGGCTTTTTAAGGATCTCCCATGAATGCATATTTTTGTAGGGTGTTCTTCATTGGGTGTGGGTTCGGATCTGCTTCTATGAGCAAGAGAATAACCCTGATAAATGAACTCTCATAAGTTTCATGTGTACAATCACGTATCATGTTTTAGTTTAAACAGTGTTTTAATAGACAAAAAGTTGCTTTAAATGGTTGCAGACAATTTTTCTAAAGTTTCTTGCAGAGCAGAAAGTAGATATTTAAAGAAAAATATAATTGAAAAAAGACATTAAAATGCACATTAATGCACATATATTTAAAGAGCATTTAAGAATATTGCATGAACACATCCTAAATGTCCTAGTTTTTTTATAAAGTTTTTATTTTACGAAGTAAAATGACTAAATTAGGTTGTAAGAGTGACAAGCTGTTGTCAGTGTCTCCGATGAGTTCCTGCAGTCAGCATTCAAGGCCATGAAAGCAAAAATAAACACTCTACCTGCTTAAGCAGGACTCAGCCATATAGGATAAATAAACACTGAAGCAGGACTGTGTTGGGTGGGTATGTTGGGGGTGGGGTAAGAATTTCCCCCTGTTTACAAGTATAAACTGAAAACTGAATGATTGTATCTCTAAAGCTGTCTCATGCAAAGA
The DNA here is from genome assembly GCA_032164185.1 of Moxostoma hubbsi. Taxonomy (NCBI): domain Eukaryota; kingdom Metazoa; phylum Chordata; class Actinopteri; order Cypriniformes; family Catostomidae; genus Moxostoma; species Moxostoma hubbsi. Next base: position 21,968,351 of record JAVLUX010000023.1, on the reverse strand, counting down.
ATAAGTGCTGTTTATTTTCTTACACATGTATCTTTTAGGCATTATCCCCACTTTACTATTTAACTGTGAACACACTGATTCTGGGGAACTCTGACTGATATTAGAAAAATATAACTCTCTAATATATTACAGAGAGAGAGAGAGAGAGAGAGAGAGAGAGAGATCACAGAAAGCGAGGTAACATTGAGGGATGCATATAGTTTGTTGATTTACATTTTAATTAATTTCTTGGACTTTGGCAATTGCAAGCAAAATGTCAAACTTCTGTTTTAGACCACTTGTATTTTAAAGTCAAATTATATGCAAATAAACCCCTGGGAGTTTCATGTATAAATTGGATTTTAGCAAATAGACGCAATGAGATTCAGAAGTTTATTGTTAATTTTGGATCAGAAAAGCTTATATCAATATAATCTTTCGCTTTAACATTAAGGCAACATGTAACATTCTAATTATGTAACTAAATAACACAAACAGACAGACTTGACATACATCTTTAACAAGGTTTAGTCAGTGAAGACAAGTACATCTGGCCCCTTTTTACACTGAGACTAGGCCTATGTAATAACTTTTCCATCTTCAATATATACTTTTTCAGTTATAAATGGCGTAATTTTCGGTTTTGGTTCTGGAATGGGTGTTCAGCAGATTTAGTCTTTTTCCATTTGGCCTATTCTTACAAAATTGCTAAATGAACACATTCAGGGTACTTAATTTTTTCTCGGCAACACCTTTTTCTGCAAATAAATCAAGGAAATCTATAGACGCGGGGCGGCCTGTGAAAGGCCGTCGACATGCTGCAGCTGATTTACAATGAGAAAAATAATTTACAATAATGTATTTTTTACAATAATAAAACAATTCTATGCATTTTTTGTGTGTGTCTATGTTGTTGTCATGTGTTAACTGTAGGCTATATCTAGAATTTGAGCTTAAAGTGGCATTAGTTTTGAGTGCAATATATATTATTTTCTGATTTCCTCCAGAACCACTATTTACAATCAGCATCTCAGCATGCAACACGACAGATCAGCAGCTAAAACATTAATTATTATTCTAACTATTTGCCTAAATTTGAAATGCATTTAATTCATTTTGTTTTCTATTATACAACAGCCTGTATGTTTAGATCACCTAAAGGCATTTACACTTCTTGTTCAGAGCCTTTATTAGACTAAAAGAAGCATGCTTTATTTAAATAAGTTTAAAAAAAAAAATAGGCTATCCCACTGAGCAAATATACGTCCAAAAGACATCTTTTTAACGTCTTAGTTGCATGTTAAAAATACATCCCACATTCTTAAAAATTGCTGTTAATTTACTTCAAAATATTAACAGTATAATCCTGTTATTTTTAAATGCAGTACATTACTGGTCATTTTGGTTGGTTAAATTACTTAGATGTAATATTATGGTATTTTACAGAATTGGTTTCTCAAAGGAAAGAAAACAGTACTTTACAGTATTTTTTGCATTGCATTTTGGGAACACAAATCTACAGTGAGCCCTCACGTGATTAAGTGCTGATTTTTTCACCTATCGTCATCTTCTGAATTAACTGGTGAGTGCCCTTTTGCTTTGCTTTGATCATAGCCAGAATACATCACATTTGTGTTGAACTCATTTTGTGCTGTGATAATGATTTTGGTAGCCTACCTGCCATCAGATCCCAATATCAACTAAATAAACTGTTTGAAATGTTATATTTCTGTCTTTAAGCCCAAGAACTTTGTTTCTTTTACTAAAATTGTTTTCTTTAAGTGGTTTGTTGTCAGACTGAGTAATGCATGGACTTGGATTAATGTTTTTAATTTTCATGTCAGATTTGAGATTGGAGTCTGAGATGACACACAAAACATTGCAGGCAGAAACACCTCACTCAAGCGGTCAGTGTGGTCAGCTAACTTTAACAACCTCAGTGTTCAGGCTGTGAATCACAAGCATGACACCTTTTGACATTAATATCTGTCCCGACCAGTCCATGATCAACATATTAAAATACATTTCTTATGTTAAAAGAACATGGCTCATCTGTGAATGGGTAAATATGTCAGTGTCCCTTGCATTCATTTGCAATGTGACATTGGTAAATTAATATTTTTTGTATGTAAATGCTGATATGGGGTTTCTTTGTAAAGTTTCAGCTGAAACACCAGGAAGATGTATTCACCACTGAATGATCAGCCATGAGGGGCACGTCATTTGTCATTTTCTGTCTGGGCTTGCTGCTGCCTTTTCTACTTACTACACCTTAAATATTCAGTACCAAGATTATGCTGCATGCACACTGGAATTCATTCAAAGGTTAGTTGCTTAGATGCTTACATCCTTCAGCTGTTACAATGTGATGTGGGTATTTTGAAGACCTTGTGTTGCTCACGTTTCATTAGTCATGTACATCTGCACAAAAGATCTAATTGCTGGAGCTAGTTAAAGAAACTGTTTAACCAAAAATGAAAATTATCCCATTATTTACCTTGATACTATCCCAAATATATATGAATTTTTTTGTCTTCAGCAGAACACAAATGAAGACTTTGAGAAGAAAATCCAAGCTCTGAGGGACATACAGTGTAAGTGAATGGGTGCCAAATCTATGAAGTTATAAAACACAGAAAAGAAATTGAAACGACTCCAATGAATTATTAAATGCCTTCTGAAGCGATCTCATAAGTTTTGGGTGAGGACAGACCAAAATGTTACTCCTTTTTTTACTATAAATCTTGACATCAGCAGTCTCCTTGGCGATCATGATTTCAAGTATTCCAGTCTACTAAAGAAACAAATGGACTTTGAGAGGGACTACAGTATATATAAGTCAGTGAACCCAGTCTCTCTCTCTCTCTCTCTCTCTCTCTCTCACACACACACACATTCATTCAGTTCATTACATTATTTGTTATAATATGTATTTATTATTTATATGGCTGAAATGTACGTTTATTTTTCCCGAATCAGCTTTGGGCTTTGTTTTACCAATTGCCTTGTAATTTTGTACAGATATTTTACAAGAATGGGTTTTTGCAAATAAAGAGAGACATGTTTTCAAAAGACACGTTGAAGCTGTATTATTTGTGTTAAAAGTTTAAGTCACTATTTCAAAGGCTACATTTATGCACTGTGTTAAAACACTGTATTTTGATAGCAAGAGTAAGGAATAACTTATTAAATCAGAAAATGTATTAGGAATGCAGGAATGCAATTAATAAAATGTTAAAACTGAGAAGAAATAAATCAGGAAACTGTCAAATGGTTTTCTAGGCTATAAAGTCTGCTTTAAAAATATTAATTATAGATATATCATGGAGAAAAATGATAAAGAATTGATTTTGTTCGTGTGCATTCCTAAAATATAAAAAAACACTAGTGCACCGTTAATTCCATCAGATTGTGTAGCTGCAGAGTTTTTGAAGGGTACATGGATGGACTAACGCAACAAGTGTCGTTGAATATTAAGCTCCTCCTCTCAGGTGTAATCCAATCCAATGCCCTGTCACAGGTAAAACCGGCCCCAAATTCTCAGTATATCCAAAAAAGCTAGAAAAGCCAACAAAACCCGTTCTCGTAGAGGCAATTCTAACGCAGCCCTCATCCCATCCTGAAAACGTTGCTCCATACAAGAAGAAGAAGAAGGATCGGATTTACAGTACCAACTAGAAAGTCCAGTTCGACCATAAGAGATGTCACAGGAGCATGACAAGTAAGTTAACCACTGTAGGTCCATACTCTACTCTACTCTGGCATGATCGACAGTCAGACCATACGAGAAACAGGATCCTACGATTAAAATATTGAATAATGCATAAATTGCTTGCTGTTCTTGGTTTATTCGTTGAAACAGACACATCTTATCGTTCTTTCTTTTATTAATCCGACTTGACTGAGAAATTCTGGAAAATAGTGACCATGAAAGGTCTGATCGACAGCAAAGCAGATTCCGCTACACGGGCGCGCTGTCTGGGAACTTTAGTTCACCTGCCATGTTCAGACCTGCTCCAGTCACAGGTGTATCTGCACCTGCTGTGCGAGTTACAAGCAACGCGCTCTGTTGAGCAGAAGTGCGCGTTATTTCATTTGTTTGTTTGTTTATTTATTTTTTGCTCGTTTATTTCTTGGCTTCACAACGAAAATCTCGAGTTTTAAACATGACAGCATTATTTAGGAGTTTTGCGAAGGCTCCTTGTGTATGTGGCTAAACTTGTACTGCTGGAACCAACACCTGTGTATTTTTGGCAAGGCAATATTTGACAGCACATGCTGGCTGGAATTGTCGGGGGTGTGATTGAATGGCATGCCGTAATTTAATTGTCTGTTAAGTGTAGATTTTCGTTTCGTCTCTTTTTTTTTATTATTATTTTTTTATTATTATTGCCATTTTCACCTTTATTAAATATGACTGTGAAAAGTGGAAAAGTGGGGGTTCGTGATCGCAGAAAGATGTTGAACCGGGACTCGAACGCGGGTCGCTAGGATGCGACTGCACAACACACTAATGCGCTGATCACACGGTTTATTTACGTTTATAGATGACGTTTAATTGATGGATTAAGTTACTTTGTGTGTAGGCCTATACATTTTTTTGCCCCTAGTTTTGTGAGAGGAGCAGTGCTTTCTAGGCGTTGGCAATTATCTCAGGAACAGTGTTTAAGCTTTTAGAACATTGTTTAAAGCATGCGAATAGGCGTTTTTTTTTCTATGAGTCTGTTTACCTGTAATTAAAACGACCTTGGACCACAGTATATACCCAAAATATTTGCCTGTTTGTAAACTCACGCCATGGACTCAATTCCAAGAACCTCCAAACAGAACTTTGTTGATGAGGGTCACCATATAGCTCAATCAACGACCCTGTGACTCATAGAGAAAAAGCATTTCTTGGCTAGTGTTTGGAGTTTGGGGGGTGTGGCCACAAATGCATCATTAGTAATTATGTGCTTGGTCGCCTCTTTTGTTTTAGAAGAGGGATTGCGTGTCTACCAGGGTTTATTGTCCCAGGATAACGGATCTATCAGGTTGCAAAGCTAAAATCAAACAGGGAGAAAGTTAAAGAATGGCACAATTAGTTATCAAATTACTCGTAATCCGTTTGCATTAACCTACATGGATGCAATGTTTTGCCATGGCAACTCTATATTGATTTATTCCATGATGACGCTGCTAAAGTTGCACTCAGTAATTATTTTTGCCAATTAAAAATGTTTTACTCCTAGTTGAGTTGCAGTTTTTAAACACATGTATAAAATCATGACCACTCACATGAGATAAGTACTCTAGTCATATCTAGAGAGGGCTGCCATTTTAGAATCACATGACAAGCTGAATACTGCTCGCTTAATCTAAGTAATCGCACTCCTTCACTCTTGAATTAAATAATCATGGCTGATCGTGAATAGTGAATTTCTACAATGGCACCTGTAACTGAAAACTATTGATTTTGAATGATGCTGCATCCACACCAGTAGGTGTCACTGTAAGTCCAAGATGACACAAGAAAAAACTTACTATTTGCACCTTTGGGAGTGTTATGTGGAAGTAACGAGTAAAGAACCAAACATCATCAGGATGTGCTTATCCTAAATCAAATCTGTACTAGATTTAAATATAAAGGTAAGTTCTAGGTTTATACTGAAAAACTTAAAATAAAAAATACATTTTGACAAATGAATGCGCTTAAATACATGCTATTTATTAGAAATGTCATTTTATTTGTGATAAATGTAATGGCTGTGCCCCCCCCCCCAAAAAAAAATAAAAAATCCAGCTAGGAAAAGAAAAGGGTTTTCTAGTTAATAGATAATGGTCTATAGGATGATGATTTAATTGTGCAAAAAATACACAGAGACCAAAACTGGTTCTCTCAATGAGTTAAGACACAGAGTAGTGAAAAGTTGCAAGAGATCCTTCTGTCAAGATTGACAGATCGACCTCTTACTGGAAAAGCCAGTGAGACTTGTTGTCAAACAGGAAGCTGCTGTCTGTGCTGAGATTTGTTGCTTGGGATGATTTTGTCATAGATCATAAGATAAATAAGTCCTTTTCACAATAGCCTGCTCTGTCTCTCCTGTCAACTTTGACACCGCCAATAATGACAACACATAATCAGAGTGTTAATGTGCATCATACATCATTGTGTTTCTTTTGAAAACGTGTCTATGAGTCACCCTATTGGTCCACCTTATCCCTGAATATTTATTTAGCTGTTGTTCTTCTGCTGATGGCTCTTTCTGAACTGTTTCTTACAGTAAACGGGCGGTGCTCGTGCTACAGAATGATCCAGCTTACAGCCAGCGACGACCTTTCACAAGTGAGGATGAGGCCTGGAAGTCGTTCCTGGAGAATCCCCTCACAGCTGCCACCAAGGCCATGATGAGCATCAATGGAGATGAGGACAGTGCCGCAGCTCTGGGTTTGCTATATGACTACTATAAGGTATGAATCCTGAAATGATCACCCATGGAAACAGTCTACATCTCAAGCTTTGTATGTTAGAATGGTTGCTGTTTAAATGTGTTAACCATGAGCCTTATTCATGAAATGCAAGCAGAATTAATTTCAGTGTAAATTGTTCATAAAACCAAACCTATGTAATTTGTTGCATTCAATTGAATGTATCAATGTAAATAAGAATGATCCATACTGCCTTACAAAGCCAAAACGCAGTAACTACACCAACACTGAAACAAAGAAATGTTTTTTTCAAAAGTTTTTGACTGTCCATCCAAATGTGGATAATACAGTTTAGTCTTGCTCTGTTTTCTCTGAATCTGAGCATAGTTGAGCCAAACCCATCTGTCATAGGACAGATTTGAATCTAAGAGTCCTGATTTCATTGATCCCAACAAAATGCACAGTTACTGTGTTCTGCCTTTGCAGGGCAGCATTGATCTATATGTCCCTTGTTCTTTGAAAGGGGGACCGGGGCTTTAGCTGTCTGTGTAGTCTGGAATGGATATACATTTACAGAATGATAACTTGAGACATAAAAACAAACTTAATCTTATTTCATTGTTTAGATGATTATGATTAAATATTCAAGTTTTACATAGATCATATATTTGAGTATTACATAACTAATTAAGGATGAATTGGTTGATATTTGACATCTTTTTAGGTTTAGTTTTAAACATTGCTGACTTAGCAGTACTAGCAGAATGCCCTCTAGTATGTCATGTTCTCAGACAGATACAATGGGTCATTAGAGGTAAGGCTGATGCTATTGGATGTGGTCAGACTAACAGAGTTTGTTTGCTTTCCCCAGGTGCCACGGGAAAAGAGAACAATATCCCAGCCAAAGACTGACGTCCTGGGCTCTGATGTGGATCCCAACAAAAGGTGAAGCTCTCATCAAAGATGCTATAGTCAGTGCTATTTTCCCATACTGTGAAGATGAGACCCTAATTTGCCCATGATTATTCTATATATATATATATATATATATATATATATGAATTTAATGTAGGTCATTAAGAACATCTATTAAAAAAGTAATTTAAGTATTATCTATCTATCATCTTCTGTCTATTAATGTAATTTCTTTACATTCATGCCAGGAACTTACTGGCCACTCTCCAAGAGACGTCAATGCCAGCACCGGAGAACCGAATCCAAGTTTTGAAAGGAGTACCCCTAAATATAGTTCTTCCAGGGAACCAGCACATCCAGGACAAGCAAGCCCTTTTCTCCACACCAGATACTACAGTGACCGTGTCTATTGCAACTGTGCCGAACTACCCAGTGAAAACTGAGGGCCCATCACATGGATTCTCCGTCACAGTCCCCAACCCTCACTGCTCAGAGCAAGACAGCCATACTGTAGCGTTTGACCGCCAGCTCATCCACAATCAATTTAGCCCCAACACACAACCACGTACCCCAGACTCAACCTTCCATGAGACCTTTAAGGATGGGACCTCGGAAGTGAGTTATAGAGTTCCATCCAAACTTTCTCACACGCACATCTTTCCTGCCTCCCACCCCCAGACAATACTTCATTTGCAGGCAACTCTAAAGACATCCTTGTATTCAGCCCCCCTCCCTACTTTTATTTGAACATGCCAAAATAGCAGCTAGCATGTCATTATACCATTGTCTCTCTTACACAATAAAGTGCTGTATTTTCCTCACAATAGCCAGGGCCTTTTCTCTCTCTCTCCCGCTCTCATTCGCGCTCCCTGTTTTACGTTCTCTTTTTTAAACCTGGAGGGAGGATTTCCTTAGAAATGTTAGCTCCACAAAACCTTGCACACACTGGGAGCTGCATGGGAGAGCCGTTTGTTTTTTTCTTTGGCTAAGCAATCAGCTTTCTCTCACTGATTGAAAGCACGGCAGTGTGGTGGTTGTTTGCACTAAAGCCAGGCCCTCTCGCCCCTCTTTTGTGCTCTACAGGTGTTCTCGTTCCCAGGGGATCTCCAGTTACGCATGGCGTCCATCACGCAGGAGGACTACACCACTTTTGACACAGTGTCTGGGTAAGCCAGCGCTGGCTATCAAAAATTTAACCTTTAAAGATATCCCAGGAGTTTGCAAATAAAATCAGATGAGTGTACCGATGTGAAAACAGGCTAAATAGGGTCACTAGAGCATTATAACAACAGGTGACAGAAGCACATGGCCCGTGGGTAAATGAACGTCAGCCTTTAACAAATACGACAAGGTGACACTTCCTTGTAATTGCAAACAGGGAAATTGTCATGCGGCTGTCTGATGGTGCAGTTATGAAATTAAGGCATAGTTGTCGTCTTTCACTCATTCTTATGTTGTTCCAAACACGTATGGCTTTCTTTGTTCCATGGAACACAAAAGGAGATGTTAGGTGGACTGACAGCCTCAGTCACCATTCACTTTCATTGCATTCCATATAATGAAAGTGAATTGTGACTGAGGCTGTTAGTCTACCTAACATCTCCTTTTGTGTTTCATGGAAGAAATTAAGCCTTAAGAAAATTATGACAGAATTTTCAGTTTTGGGTGAACTTAAAGTCCGTATGGTGCAAATACAAATAAAGAAGTTACTAATTTTTGTCTTTGGTCAACAGCAACAATTTTGAGTACACATTAGAAGCCTCCAAGTCTCTCAGACAGAAGTCAGGTGATGGCACAATGACGTACCTCAACAAGGGCCAGTTTTATCCCATTATCCTTAGGGAAAACAACAATGGCAAACTACTGCATGGCCCAATCTGTAAAGTCAGGGTAAGATGAGTATGTGTTTTGTAAATGCTTTATTTGCAGATACATTGACCCCAAAATGTACTTAACAATGTATGAATGTCTTTGCATTAGATAAAATACTAAACCAAGTGGGGTTTATTTTAAAGAAAGTTTGCACAAGCACACTCTTCAATCAAAATAATACACACACACACAAAAAAAGGTGTTTGTAAGTTTTTAAATGACAAAACAATAAATCATTTTCAGAATTTGAGTATTTGGACACTGTGGTTGTCAAAATGAAAGGGACATATGCAGATAATGTGCTGAACTACACCGTGGGTTACTCTGGTTGGACCCTTGTAAGAACCTGAGGGGAACTTACATTTTTACATCCATTATAAATCACCTTGGGACCTGTTGGTTAAAAGTTATTGCAAAAATGGCACAGAAAAGTGAAGTCAGACATGAAAAAAGTCTAGTTAGGATCTTTTGTTTGTAAATACCACTAGGTTTGATATGATTTTAAATATAAAATAAAATTCATATATTTTTGGGGTAATTCTTTGAAATAAGGTTGCATTTGTTAACATTAGTCCACTACATTAGTTTACATGAACTAACCACTGAAAAAAATTCTTTGTTGGATTTCCTTAAAATGTATGTTGCATTTCTGCATCACACTTTTTAAGTTAATTCAACTGATGGTAATTTTAGGTCAGCATTACTGGGAATCTTTTGTTGGATACAGTATGTACAAATGTATCAATTCATTTAAATGTATTTACTTAAAAGGGTACGTTACATGAATAAGATCTAACAACTAAAATCACATTGTTTCAAATTAACTTTAATATTATTGATTCTACTTAATTTAATTGTCTCAAAATAAAATAATGGCCAAGGTGAGGCATTAAACTTGATTCCCCAAAGAAGCGCAAATGAAAAACTGTGCACATTCACATGTGCATGAAAATTTTTATATTCAGAACAGGAGCAAACTTCACCAAAGGGAACACGAATCACCCTAATGGTTACTTTACATGAAACAACTAATTACAGTGAAACAGCATCAATAGTAATAAAAATAGCTCTATATATCTATAAATCTCTATGAATTATATATAACAACTAATTAATGCCCCAATAAGTTCCTTTTGACTATCAGACATGCTTTAATTATTCAAGCGCAAGGGTTTATGGGTATTCCCTACAACCTCAGTTCTGTACTTGATTGTTTCTGTGAGTTACTTAAAATCTTAATTTGATATATTTTTTATCCAAAGAAGTTCAAGGAACTCACAATTATTCTTTTACTTTATTTATCACTGTAAATTGTACAAAGATTAATAAATACTGTAAAAAATAAAAAAATTAATATATATATATATATATATATATATATATATATAAGAGAGAGAGAGAGAGAGAGAGAGAGAGATACTGTTCATTCTTTATCCTGGGCTCATACCTAATGCATTTATTAATGTTAACAAATGGAACTTTATTATAAAGTGGTACCCATTTGTGATACCACTGTATATTTGAATACTTGTTTGAGAGTGTGTTTTAAAGAGAAACAACGTTTTGTTTTCAGAGTGTTGTGATGGTAGTGTTTGGAGAGGAGAAAAGCAGAGACGACCAACTCAAGCACTGGAAATACTGGCACTCAAGACAGCACACAGCCAAGCAGAGATGCATTGATATTGGTGAGAAACTCAAAAGAGGCTCTGAACATCCTTCATCCTTTGGGCTTTGTTTTGATGTATTGGCATACATATGAAACTCATTGACCTCAGTCACCCTTTCACTTCATTTTGCTCTTCTGGGTCCAGTGTAGTTCAGGGCAGAGTAAAGAGTAGCAGACACATTTAAAGACAGTCCGCAAACTGGACAAAGTAGGAGCTGCAGGTGGGGACAGAACAAAAGGTCCGATCATATTGAAAGATCTGAGAGCCAAATGTCAATTTGACCTTCAAAACAACACAACAATTGGAAGATGAGCATTGTAAAGAATGAAAGGGAACAATGCATTAAGTTTATTTCAATGAAGGTTGTAATAATAATAAGTTGAAATAAGCATATTATTTTTTGGAACGGATGTCTATTATATGTAAACAAATACATTGAAGACTTGTCCTTAGCTTGCATGCTTTTATCTAAAAAGCTCATTAACATTCAATTATAGTGTAAAATAGTCAGTTTTCCCAACCAAGGACATTACACCATGAACAAGTTATCCACTTATTTTGTCTATACTCAATAATCCAAGCCTCTCTTGTTTCCCACAGCAGACTACAAAGAAAGTTTTAACACCATCAGTAATATTGAGGAGATTTCATATAATGCCATTTCTTTCACATGGGACATCAGCGAGGAAGCAAAGGTAAAATATTTAGAAATGCATTATGTTCACTTTCTTCAGAGCAAAATATACTTTTGACTGTTTATTAATATTGTTCTTATATTTGATTGGTCTCTTGACATCCAGTCAAGAAATGAATATGAGTTTTGAACAATAATTGGCTTTGCATTGAAAATCTTTTTCAAGATTTAAAGTGAATGATAAGGCAAAAATTATTTTTTTGTAAAATTTTATCATTTCTGTTGGATTTCTTGGTATGTAGATTGGTATACATTTTTTGGTATGTAGATAAAGGATCTTAAAATAGTCATGACCTTTGGTATGACATAGGTGGAGATTTACACTCAAAATAGAGCTAAAACTGAACACTTTACACAAACAAAAGTGTTATTCAGGCAACACAAACAAAGTATGCTGTTTCTCTAGGAATATAAGGTGTCATTCAGACAGAATAATTTGGAGGAAGTATGACAGGGAGTTTCCCAGATCATTTTTGTTTAGTGAGGTTGCTTGAGCATTAATCAATAAACTTCCAGTTCTGAGTCTTCAGATGAAGATGTTGGATCAGGGCTGTAGTTAATGGAGTAAAAGGTGCTAATGACTCTAGTGGCCCACAACTAATTTTAAACTGCATTTTTTTCATAAGAAAAGGGCCCAGAGCAATATACAGTCAGGGGGCACTTGCTATGGCCCTGTGTTGGATTGATGTTTTATCTGAATCTCTGAGACACCCGAGTAGAATTTTAGGTGCAGGCCTAAGTGCTTAGTTTTAAGGACTTGTTCTCAACTCATTACGCCTGTCAGTCCTATTGTTTAGAAAATTGATGCATTTAAGGGGAGATATTTGGGTTAGACGCACCCAACAATGGTGGTAAGAATGAGGAAACGCTGTTGGGGGAGTAGTGAGCGCCTGACACTGACAAGTAATGGAATCCAGTTTGACGAGACTGGTTGGGTTAAACTCGTCATAAGGAGGCAAACAGATTTGGGTGAAAATGTTCTGCCTCTGACCAGTTTAGATTTTTCTTGCCAGATTTACTATCACAATTTAAAAACCTAAAAGTCTGCTAGAGCGATAGCAATAGCTGCAAAGATTCATACCTTTTTTGTTAGGTAAGAATCTTTGCAGCTTTGGGTAAACAGTCATGTATCGATGAAACTTAAGTTCACCAATTAGTCCCATTAGGGTAAACAATCCAAAGGATAAAATTAGATTTTTGCAGAGCAGTGTTGTCCTAAAACCAGGATGCAGATCATAAGATAGGCCCGGCACTGTAGGATACTCATCCGTGTGCACAGTCTACGGTGAGCTGTCTGTTTGCAACGTAAGTGTGTGTGGGTGTGGTTATGAGTATGCCAAAGGGAGAAGGAGAGAGGACAACATCCTTGGAGGTTGGTAAATTAATAGAGGGACTGATTACCACACCTGTTGTGCTCTCTAGTGGATGCTTTGAGAAGTTACAGGTCTTGAGATAAAACTTGTGCAAGTATTTAAACATCTGTTGGTTGGACATTTGTCTGTAATTCTTGTTCTTTTATTGTCCGAGCGCTCGCTCTCTCTCTCTCTCTCTCTCTCTCTCTCTCTCTCTCTCTCTCTCTCTCTCTCTCTCTCTCTCTCTGTGTACATACATATATATATATATATATATATATATATATATATATATATATATATATATATATATATATATATATATACAGATCTAGAAAAACTACTGAAAACATTTCTCCCAAATTGTGTTATTTGGAGCATTTTTTGGCAGAAAATGACAACTGGTCAAAATAATAAAAAGATGGTGTTTTCAGACCTAGAATAATTCAAAGAAAACAAGTTCATATTAATTTATAAACAAAGCAATATATATAAAAAATTTAACTTAGGAAGACTTCAGAAATCATTATTTGGTGGAATAACCCTGATTTTCAATCACAGCTTTAACGCGTCTTGGCATGCTCTCTACCAGTTTTTCACATTGCTGGGCTTTGATCTGCACCCCCAACCATCACCGATCCTCCACCAAATTTCACAGTGTGTGTGAGACACTGTGGCTTGAGGGCCTCTCCAGGTCTCCATCTAACTATTAGACAACCAGGTGGAGGATAAATGATGATCTGGGGGTGCTTCAGCAAGGCTGGAATTGGGCAGATTCGTCATTGTAAAGGACGCATGAATCAAGCCACATACAAGGTTATCCTGGAAGTAAACTTGCATCCTTCTGCTCGGAGGATTGTTTTTTTCCCCAGCAGGACAATGCCCCATGCCACATAGCCAGGTCAATCATGATATATATATATATATATATATATATATGATTATTTAATATGTGACAAGAAGGAGACAACAAGGTGCTACAAGATACATGACACTAGCATAGCTTTGTAGGAAATAGGAAATTGAATATATAGTTTATCAGACATATGTACAAAAATAACTGACCCATGAACACAAAATTTGACTAATTAGAATAAAGTAGTCCAGAGAGCTGTGTAATAATATACTTTAAGTATTGTTTACACAATTGTACATTTAGCTATGCTTATAAATTGGTATTAGTAGAACAAATAGATAAAGAGCTTTTTTTTGTGCATGTTTTGACTTTTCAAGAATTGAAAATTTCAACAACCATGCTATGAAGAGTCCTTATAATTTTCTGTGCTGTGATTCTATCCTATAGCCAAAAGGGGGCAACATACAATACAGTAAATTATACTACTATCACAGTCCTTCCAGAACATCACCACTCATAATATTTGTTTCATCCTCTGAATTTGCAGGCCACACATTTCATTAATCTTAAAATCTAAAAGAATTTAAAGCTGAAGTGAGTCATTTCTGTGCCACTAGCATAACCAAATAATCAGAGCTTTCAAACAGATTCCGAAAAACTTCCCGTCTTCAATTCGTTGTTAAAACAGACCCCCAAACTCACATCACTGGTCAAGTCAGTGTTGCTGCGTTGGACTGGACGGGCAGCACAAAAAAGCAGAGGAATGTTTTGATGGTGCCACAGTGTTACACTTCTAGGTCAAATCAACCAACATGTTTTACAAATAATCAGCTCTGTGTATTAAGCTAGGACAGGAGAAAATATCTTTACATCTAAAAAATAACATTAAATTAAATCAAATCATAAAGGAAGTAATGACAACATGCCATTAATTAATTCCTCTCTTCCATCCCCAGATCTTCATCTCAGTGAATTGTCTGAGCACAGACTTCTCCTCTCAGAAGGGAGTGAAGGGCCTGCCACTCAACATTCAGATCGACACCTACAGCTATAACAACCGCAGTAATAAACCCATCCACCGCGCTTACTGCCAGATCAAGGTCTTCTGCGACAAGGGTGCAGAACGCAAGATCCGCGATGAGGAGAGGAAACAATTCCGTAGGAAGGCCAAGTGTCCCGACATCAATCCTCCTTTGGAAAACTGTAAGCACTGCTTCTTTAACTATGAGAAGTTGACTGATGTGGATTCTTGGTATAGAATAGGGATTTGATTCTCACTCTATCCTTTACAAATTTCTCCTCAGTTGGGGTGGGTGTTAAGGTGCCCCTCCTGCACAAACGCAGTGACATCACAATCTTTAAGACAATGACTGACTTCGAAACACAGCCTGTCCTCTTCATTCCCGACATCCACTTCTCTACCCTCCAACGTCATGTGAGTGCCAGTTTAATGTTCAAACCCTGTGTAAAAATATTTGTGTAAGTTTCACACCCAAATCTGTAAATGAAGAGTAAATAATATGCCATGTAGATCTCATAAAATCTATTTTTTTTTCTATAGACCAGAATTTCTAAACCCTGATGGCACATGTACAGTACATCACCCAGATGTCTATTTAATGTGTGTATTTACATCTGGAAGACATACGTTTTGGGTAGTTTGCTCATCTGCAATACATCTGTTTCCTTTCGGATGTCATTAAGACATTCAGCAGATGTCTTTGAGACATTTAAGATTTAGAATGTTTGTAAATCTGATCAATTTAAGATGTTTAGCAGATGTTAATTAGAATGCGATGCTTTACAGATTAAACACGTAAGCTATCTGGGAAGCGAGTATGGTATTTGAGTCTTTTTTTCCCGTTATGTCTTTATGCAAGGTGTTTATTTTTATTCCCCTGCTGCAAAATAATAAAAGACTTTTCTAGAAACAAATTCAGAGTACAGACCTTCTCTTATTTTTGTGAGAGATCTTTGGCCTTAGCTCCTGAACTTGCTGGGAGAGCGCTGTGACAACGTGCGTTACATTATGTCTTTTTCAGACTTATGAAACTCAGTTCACTGTGCTCTGCAAGTATACAGTTTACATGTCCTGCTGTAGACACGTAATTGTAATACAACAGTGTGCCTGAGGAAAGTTGATAAGATAAGAATATGTAGTATAATAATGTGCATGCTTTTTTATAATCCCCTTTTTCTCCCAATTTGGAAAGCCCAATTCCCACTACTTAGTATATCCTCTTGGTGGCGCGGTTACTCCCCTCAATCCGGGTGTCAGAGGGCAAGTGTCAGTTGCCTCCGCTTCTGAGAAAGTCAATCCGCGCATCTTATCACATGGCTTGTTGTGCATGACACTGCGAAGACTCACAGCATGTGGAGGCTCATGTTACGCTCTGCGATCCATGCACAAATTACCATGTGCCCCCATTCTTTGATTTTAATCTTGACCAACCGTTTTAGACATTTTGGTCTTTCCCCATTCAAGTTGCTGTACTTTCATGCCACTTGTATCCATTGAAAAAGATGCCTGGGAGAGTTCTGAGTGGACTGACTTGCCTTGAATCTGACTTTGTTGTTATCAATGTCTACATGCCTCATTCCACATGATGTCAGTAAAAGAGGTTTTTTAATGACACATATATTCTTTTCCTCCCAACTGGAGAATGAGGTTGAGTGGTATGATGATAGTGCAGCATTACCTCAGTGACTTTCCAGCTCCTGGATTACTCCTGCCCAGGACTTTGCATTAGAAGCACAGAATCACATTAATTAGGCTTAGCCCAGACCCTGTTGAACCTCTAGTTAGAGGCGATCTTATAAAACATTGCATATGATTTTACATGGATTATAGGAATTAATGGTCTGGTCATTATCAGTTAATAATTCTATATGTATTCAATCAATCAATAATTTGAAATAATTGTATTTGAATGATTTATCCTTGCATTTTTAACAATGCTATTATGATTTGTTAATAATAAGATTTGTGAAGGTTGAGCTTAATTACCTGAAATGAAATAAATAAAACTATATTCCGTTGCCAATGACCCTATGAAGAAAACTCTCATTATAATATTTTCAGTTCTCTATCAACATCCACTTATGAGTGGCTTGCCAAAACAGCATATTGACATGCTCTTTACTGCATGTGTGAGAGCAGACTCATTATATTGAAACAGATTGTCGTTGGGTCAAGGTGACCGGAATGATGTGGTTTGCCAGGAATACAGTGATTTCTTCTGTTATGAAATCTGGCATTTATGGCATGGCTTTGTTTGTTATCAGATAGTACTCTGAGGGTTCTTGGCTAGGTATCACACCCTTAGTTCAAATAACTGACATAAACATCATTGGTACCTGTCTCTGACCCAAAAATACTTCTAAAACCTTGCCATTCTTTCAGTAAGCTTTCTAGGTAGAAGCCTCCTTTTAACTTCACCCTGTACCTTAAATTCACACACCTGTTCACCTATACAGCTGAAATCACATGACAGCCTGTCCTACAGGAGAGCAAATGATAGACACTCTCCTTATACATAACCTTTGATCATCAGTTGTGTGGCATTGAAACTCAGAGTATGTCTAAAAATAAGCTTCTGGCTATTTACTCTCCACCAAAAAAAAAAAAAAAAATTGAACTTTGGCTTACTGCTCCAGTGTCACGCAAATGGTTCAATTCAGTGCCTTGCCAGCATGCTAATGTGTTTTTACCATGGATGTCCCAAACTGCTCATGCAATGCACCTGTGTTAATTCAAATGTTCTGCTAGCTCTTGGTCTGAATGGTCTGCTTTATGCTAAGGGGGTCTGATGGCTTATGAACGAGAGTACATTTAAGGATGAATGCATAAAAAGCTTTTTTAAATTTATGATCATTAATCTTCAAAAATCTTAGTTTGCATCACTCAGAAATGCTAACAGAAATCCATGTGTGGCATTTTACATGATAAATGTTTTAAGAAAAAAAAAATATGGCCATACAGTATAATATAGTGTAGTAAAAATTAAAAACATTCTAAATATGTATCAAAAAGTGTCAAATTAAATGTTGCCGTTTATTGCTAAGCATTGTTCTATTGGTGTACATAAATTATTCTTCCTTGTTCTTTAGTGAAAAACTGTACATCGATTATTTTTATAGATATTTATAGATTTTTTTTTAAAGAATCACCATTTTATCCATTTCAGAGCAAATACATACATATTTATATATAAATATTTAATATATTCAAAAGGCAATATCACCCAGCCCAAATCTGAAGCCATTCAGTATATCAATGATTACTTGTGACATGACTTAAGTGTGGTGTGTATGACTGGTTTACTAGTTTACCGTTACTATTAGATGTATGTTTGTGCCCATATTTAGTTGAACAATATCACTCAAGGTTAGATGTTAATATGTGATAATGCTTTAACCATAAAAACCCCAGATAATGAATTATTACAACCATTTGTTAATGATAGGGACTGCTAAAAGTTCTCTAGAATATTTAATAATGTTTTTCTGTGTGTGTGTGTGTGTGTGTGTGTGTGTGTGTGTGTGTGTGTTTTCTCATTACAGCCTTTCTCTCCTGAGGACTCAGAGGAGGGGTAAGACCCTGTCTTTTGCTCTCTTTTAGCCCATTTGTGTTTGTTTGTTCAAGAATTGAGGAGTATGATTGAAAATGTGCATTATTAGAACAAAACAGCTTTTATAGCCATGAGCACTGCTCTCTGTACAGCGTTTCCAGGAAATGTTCAGGTGCTGTTTGTTTCATGGGTAATGGTGTACTTGTTAGAACTTCCTTGCTTTAGAGATAACCAACAGGGAGAGCGATTTCTCAGAACTAAGCTCATCTATTGCATCTCTCTTTTTTCTTCATTTATTCAGCTCTGGGATAAAGAGATTACCTTATTCCGAGGAGGAGTTTGGATCACCTCCCAATAAGCTTGCAAGGATGGATGAGCCAAAAAGAGGTGTTTTTACTGGAACCGGGTTGTAACTCATAAGTTTTGTCCCTGGCCTGGATGAGACAGAGTGGTTGTGTGTGTTGGCAGTTTTTTGGCACTGTAATATCAATGTAGTATAGTTGTTATGGTGCACTGCCACTTGGTTGCTTTCAAATATCTAAAAAAAACATGCTAATTTAACACATGCAC
Organism: Moxostoma hubbsi; assembly: GCA_032164185.1. NCBI lineage: Eukaryota > Metazoa > Chordata > Actinopteri > Cypriniformes > Catostomidae > Moxostoma > Moxostoma hubbsi. The sequence goes on along the minus strand of JAVLUX010000023.1, from coordinate 21,949,467 downwards.
AAAACATAGTGTGGTCTCAAATTATAGACCATTATATCTCAAAGTTACATGCAGGGCTGGACTATGGGCCAGGCCAGTAGGGCCAATGCCATGGGTATATAGAATGCCAGTGGCCTCCAAAGCCTCAAGCTGCACAGCCTGAGACTGCCAAAGGAAGTAAAGCACCAGGGCACTTGGCACATATATACGAATAGGGCCCATGGGGCTTTTGGAAAATACAGGGCGAGCTGACCACTATGGCCCCTGGATATTCCCAAAAATCCCATGTTTAATATTTGTGTATGCTTGTATTTTAGCCATCTAATGTTAGCTTAAGAAAATATTTTTCCTTCATTTACATTTTTTCAATATTGCCCTTGTCGCTTAACATAGGATAAAGGCTCTGATACTCTCTCAGTGAAGTTTTTTTTATTATTCATGTAAAGCTAGAAAAGCAACCGCATACTGTTTGCGAATATTCAGACAATACCCAAGATGCTGAAATTAAAATATGACTTTTATGTGTTATCAGAGACTATTTGCCCGTGACACAGCACTTGAATTAAAATGAATAGGAGAAACTAAAATGGCCGATATGGCTAAAGTACAAAAGGAAGTCCAACCTTGCAGGTAAAAGAGCCAATCGCGTTTTTTAGCATTATCTGAACTAAAGAAGCACAATTTATTACAGCATTGCCAGATTTTACTGTTGTTTTGAAAATTGTCCTTTGATTGTAATCTTGACCAACCGTTTTAGAGATTTCAGTCTTTCCCCATTCAAGTAGCTGTACTTTTATGCCACTTGTATCCATTGAAAAAGGTGCCTGGGAGCATTCCAAAGATGGGCACCGAGTGGACTGAATTGCTTTGAATCTGACTTTGTTGTTATCATTGACTACGTGCCTCATTCTATGAGTAGAAACCACATGATGTCAGTAAAAGAGATGTTTTAATGACACATATATGCACTAAATAATGTGTAATTTGTCATGTTTACATTATGCATTAGTGGTGCTTATGCTAATGGATACTTAAAATTAGATTAAGAGTATTTTTGGTTCCTTTTGAGGACTAATCTAAAAAAAATATCACATTATATGGTCTTTGAAAATTTTTGCAACAGCTCGGCAACTCTGCTATGTTCATGTTGTAACGGTATATGTGATTTCGACTGAGTATAGAAATGAAACAGAAAAAGATGTTGACGTCAAAGATGGTGAAGCACCTGATTACACTTAATGATTATGTTGACCAGTGGCAGTAAGTAGGTGTTTAACTGCTGGTACGAAGTTTTCCTGAAAGTTTGCACTGGCAAACGGTTTCGAACCACCATAACCAACATAAAAAACACCTTTGCTCAAAATCACACCCATTCTTTCTTTTATATGCACTTCCACAAAAGATGTAAAAAACAAACATTGGTGGGAAACGGTAAATAATACCTGCCAGTTGCAAGCCATTGAAATCTACTGGCCCTTCCAAAATGATGCCTTCTCTTTGGGCATCTCCTGCTTGTTTGCCTTTAGAATAGCAGTCCTGGTCACTTGCAGGTCTGTGTGTGTGTATGTGTGTGTATGTGTGTGTGTGTGTGGGTGTGTGTGTGGGTGTGGGTGTGGGTGCATGTATATATGTATTTAGCCAGATTTCTTGCCAAAGGCAACACATCAGTTTTGGAATAGGATGTAATGTGTGTAATCAGTGTACTCCGGACTCTCCACATCACTGAACCTCCCTTTCTTTGTACTATAAACTAAGTGTTCCCAGTATTTACTGGGATGCTGCCCAGTCCTCCAGGGGTTTTTGGGTGAAAGGGGATGGGGGGACAGCATTGGTGTTTGTGGACATGGGCAGCGATCCCAACTAAAGGTAACAGCATGTGAGGGACAGGGTTACTAAAAGCATGCAATGGAAAAAAGCATATCACCACCACATGAAAGACTTGGCAGTAGATGACTTTGCTTTGGTATTCTGGAAAACTATATATTTTGGTTTGCAGATCAGTTTCAAGAAAACTGGGGGTGCAGTGTATGCATGAGTAATTATAGCTGACCAAATTTCTCTGCCTTTGCAGTTTTGCTGTATGTACGTAAGGAGACAGAGGAAGTGTTTGATGCCCTCATGTTGAAGACTCCGTCTCTAAAAGGCCTTGTGGAATCGGTGAGTTGCACATCCAAGCATTGCTACTTTTGCCCATATTTAGTAAAAGGGATTTGATAAAACCTCAAACACTAAGGGAATTCACTAAGAAAAACTGGACTCACTGAGAGCCCCTATTATTTGCATGCACTGCATATGCTGGTTTAGAGCCCAATTACTAAAGGAATTATGCAGATCAGGCAATGGTTCAAATGTGACCACAAAATCTGCACAATGTTGTAATTACTAGTTGTAATTAAAGGCTACAGTGATCTGGGACACTCTTTGGGGACTGTGTGTTTATTGAACTCACCCCTAAGGATGGTGTTGTGCATGGAACACAGGCAAGCACCACTGGTGGGTCATTTAAGCACACACTTACAGAGAGAAGGGAAAGAAAACATTCTAAACGTTTTAACTATATAATTCTGTTTTGTCATGCGTCCCTTGCACTGCACACAAACAGACAACAATGCCCACAAATTCACTTCTTTTTCCAAGCTTCCACCCAAAAATTATATATCCCATCCAAACCCACAGCTCTGCTCCTAATGCACTGCAGCACCTCCCAGAAAAAAAAAAAAAGAAAAACAGAAAAGAAAGAAAAAAATGGCCAAAACAGTGCACTAAAATGTGGTCAGTTCAGAAAAGTCCCTGCAGTTGAAGTCTTAGTCAGTGTGATTTAGTAGGGACAGGGATATACAGACAGGGGTTATACTTTCAATGGGGCATGTGTATTAAAAACAAAGCAGGAGGCCAAAACCACAAGAGTAAAATAAGCTCTGCACCTCAGCTCAAAAACAGATCAAATTAGCAATGACAAGAGTTACTGACAAAACACATCCAGAAGCAGGATATGGAAGTTTGCATGTTTTTATATATATATATATATATATATATATATATATATATATAGTGTGTTTAATAGAATACTACACACATGCATTGCAGTGCTTCAACTATCTATGAGAGTGAGGAAAGGGAATGTAAGGATAACGTCAGGGGGTTGGGAACACATTAAGCTCAACCTCCTGCATGCCAAAATAAGAAGAACTTTGATACTAGTTGGCTAGAAAACCTACTTAGGTCTACAAATATTACACTCTAATAGTACATAGTGTTGCATTAGCCACCCTAATATTTTGAATGACTAATCAGAGGAGAGGACTAATGTGTGTTCTTCAAGACTGATTCATTTGCATTGGATCGTGACATGTTTGTATTGAGTAACACTGCTTATTTTGGCCATTCAGTTCTGATACGGTGGTCCTTTAACAGTGTTCTTATACAAGTGTATCTTCAAAAGTTTAGACACACTCATTCATTATAATTACTTTTTTTAACATTTTAGAATAATATCAAAGTCATCAAAACTATGAAATAATGCAAATGGATATTTTACATTCAATATAGACACTTTTAGCTACTTGTTGGCTGATTTCCTTTTCTCTCTGGTCCACCTCATTCATTAAAACAAAAGTATTTATAATACATTACTGACCTTGAGTAATCTAATGGAATACGTTACAATTACATTTTACAGCATGTATTCTGTAATCTGTAGTGGATTACATTTCAAAAGTAACCCTCCCAACCCTGCACATAAGCTACACGTATGTATTTTCTCAGGCAATTGTAGAGTCTAAACAACTTATAATTTAAGTAGTACACAAAAATGACAATAGACAAATCTTACTGTTCAAGTAAATCTGTAGTCTTTAATAACCCTATACACTTTTAGTAATTAAGCAGCTATAAAAATATGTATTTTTTGCACTTTTGCCATTTTTTATTTTGCCACTATTCAGAAGAGAAAGGTTGAGGAATACTAAAGAGGTGTGTGCAAAACTAAAAAAAATACATAAAATGGATGAGGCACAGGGGGTGGAATGAGGCCCCGGGTCAATAAAGTCCCGAGGCATGCATTAAAGGTTTAATGCTCTTATTGCTCATGTAATTGATTATAATAACACACAGCCTTTAATGTTTGTAACATGAACACTGTAATGTAAAGTAGGATGCTTGGCATCCTTCAATAATAACTTTCTGCTTATTGACTTCACCAGATTTCAGATAAATATGAAGTTCCTCTTGAGAAGCTGGGAAAGGTCTACAAGAAATGCAAGAAAGGGTAAGATGTAAACCTTTCGTTAAACACTATTTTCATGTATCCTTTTATCTGTCATTGAACCACATAGTCATTTATGGGAAAAACTAAACCGTAGTCTCCCACCCTCTCTGTTTTTGTTTTTTCAGGATCTTGGTAAACATGGATGACAACATCATCAAGCACTACTCCAATGAAGACACCTTCCAGATCCAGATGGAGGAAATGGGAGGAATGATTAAGCTCACGCTGACAGAGATTTGAAAGTTGGCTTTGTTTTTTACCATCCTACAGACTGATTTACACAAGTCCAGAGACCCTTACTCTGCTTCCCTTCTGCTTCAGCAACATGCTGTCATCTCTTAGTATAGTCTATAGCGAACACTTCTGGTGCCTTGTATATCAGACTAAAGTACTTCATGATTTGAGAGTGAAATGATACATTTAACTCTTAAGTGTTTCTGCCAAATAACTTGAAGAGTTTGAGCCATCTGTTGGTTTTCGTATAGAGTATATCCAAATAGCAGATTTTTTTTTTTTTACATTTCTCAAATGAAAGTAGTTGCTACAACAATTTACTTTTAGTTTTCCTACTTAAAGTCATAGCACTGGAGATCCTATTATTTTAAAAAGACTGATTGGACACTCCAACAGAGCATTACTGCTGTGGTAACATTTGGAGGTTTGGGGAAAAATACCCTGAGCAGTATTTAGTAAGTACAGTATATGTGTGTGTGTGTGTGTGTATGTGTGCGTGCGTGCATTCGTGTGCGTGTACATTGGGATGTATAAATGGATGGAAACAACAAAAAAGTTTTTTTGTTGTTATATTTGTCAACGAAAATGATCAACTGGCTCATTTCACCAATATTTAAACTCAACTCATGCATGTAGATATTATTGTCAGCATATAAGAGAAATGTCTTTCCCTGGCTGGAGGTATTTTCAAAATGATGTGGTCCTCAGAGAATCAGTACATTTTAATTGTAATAAAATAATAGCATACTTCAAATAGATACTGTTACACAACTACTGTTGAATGCAAAACACTTACACATATAAATATCCATTACACTGTATCTACGCATGCTCTACAAACATGCCAAAAATCCTCAATGCGCAAAATATGAATTTGCAGCCAACAATTATGCAATTCATATTTATAAAATCCCCCTCACGTGTATTCACCAAAATGAGAGAAAACGTATCCAAAAATATGAGACAGACCATACAAAAATGTTTGAAGTGGCCCTAAAATCACTAGTGTTATATTTTGTTTAGTTGGTTACCCAGTAACCATAATATGATGCCTAATAAACTAATGCTACTTTGATTGATGATTACTTTGAGTAGAGGAGCACTGACCTCAGTGCACATACAGAAACTATTATTCAGTTATGATTACACAGTCCCCTTTCTGACGAATGTTGTTGCTAATGAAATGTACAGCTTTTGATTAGTTTTGAGAAAAAGGAAAAAAAATCTAAATGTTACTGATCCACTCTTTTGTATCAAACCACTTAATGTGCATATATTTATTGACAAACTGGGATGGGACTTTTTATACCTATAGCCAAATGTTTTTTTTAATGAAGTCATTCTAAATTAACTATTTATGCAAAGGGAATCATTTTAGTTTGTGTTTAATGTCTAATTTTGTTTTTTAAATTGCATATAAAGCATTCTTATATGCAAAGATGTTATTTACCTTTACGTCTTCAGTTGTTCATCAGATATTTTTCTTATGTATCAAATACACATATTCTGTAGGCTCAAATAAAAGCCACTTTGGCCTGTGTATTGTATTTGGCTGTGTATCCTGTGGTTTTTAGCTAGCTGTATCCATAGCTGTTGTCATGGAAACAGGCTGTGCTCCAATAGCCCATCTGTCTGGTGAACAGGAAGTGGGCGTCTAAACAGAGAGCGTCTCAAATCAGCAGTGACCTCAAATACCCTTTTAGCCTCAGTTTCCCTCTTTTAAATTCTGTATTAGAGAATATGTTCACTCTCACTGTATAGAGGATTCAGATGGTTAACACAAAAAGTCCTACCTACCAACCTACCTACCTACCAGTTCAGTTTTAACACTAAAGAAGAGTCCTTGAACTCATCACATTAGTGCTACCCACAACATGTGCCGGCTGAACTGTTTCTGTGAATGTTATGGTTACTGAGGTGTAGGTGTGAGAACACACTGGTGAGTTCATCCTAATCAGCCTGTTCATGAGTGGGCTTCAGAATGGAGCATGAGAGATCTGGTTAGATTTTAACCAAGCAGCCGAGCTCAATGTCCCAATACTGTGGTAAGCCATCTGCTTTCTGTTTTCTCTCTCTCTCTCTCTCTCTCTCTCTCTCTCTCTCTCTCTCTCTCTCTCTCTCTCTCTCTCTCTCTCCCTCCCTCCTTCTACCTCACTCTGCACTTTTCCATAAACCATTTTCTTTCTGCAAACTTTCTAACATTGACAAGATCAGGAATACAGAGAAAACTGTATAATTTCTTAGTATTCTTTAGAAAATGTGCCATGGACAGTAGAAAAAACAATGCTAAATCCACACCAACCAAATAATCATGCATATAGGGTAGCAAAATAAATAGGCTTATCAACCTATAAAAGAGAAGAGAAGAGAAAACACTTCCCATATCCATTGTTGTTATTTAAAAAGTCATGTGGCTAATCAAACTCTTCAGGCCCAAATTCACCTGCCATTTGGTGGAAGCCATCCAAATTAGGCAGATGCGAGAATGGACAGGTTGATTAGCATCCCGTCACCCTCAAAAACAAACAGACAAAAAAATAATAAATAAAAACTAGCGATTCACTTGTAACTATGATAAACGTGGTTTGTGCCAACCACAAATTGTTTTATGTGATCAATTCTTGGCTGCTGAGATAATTTTAAAAACATTAAACATTAACAATAATTTCAACAATAAACAAAGAGTCTAGAAGTCCAAGGCACTCAGAATAGGGTATACATTTAAAAAGCCTTTATTAGGTCAAGGCTATTGAATTAAAACATACCAGAAACTGATGCATTGTCAGGATATACATATAGTGCTATTTAGGCTTATAGCTCACTGTGCTGCTATTTCCAGATGAGTTTGAGGAAATTCCATTGCAATAAACATTCTTTATTCCCATGTACCAACTCCCGACTATACCTGAATAACAGAACAAGATAAATGGCAGATGCATTCAAATCTGCTTGGTGTTTGGATTGTTAAAAACAAATGAAGATTAGAAATTAGGTTTATAGATTATATATTTAGAAATAAGGTTCACAAAATAAAACCTCTGCGCCTCTGATACAGAAAACCTGAACCCCTGTGAAAGAAAATAGAAAGCTCCCACATGTTCATAATGATTCATCTGATGGACTTGAGCATGAACAGCAGGTAAAAGTCAAAGTGTGAACTGTCAGTTAATGCAAGTTAGACTTAATGATCAGAATTAATTTACATTTGAATCCAGAATTGAAGCCTGCCTTGTTGCTTTTGTACCCTGATATAATTAAGCCTTTCTTTTTTTTCATATCGCAAAAAAAAAAACAAAACAAAACAAAAAACATTTGGGGCTATTAACAAAAGATCAGGGGCTTCAGCCTTATTGGCCAGGGTCTAGCTATGCCACTGCCTTGGACTACTAGAGAATCGAAACAGAATATCCCTTATACAAAGAGCACCAGAGGGCAATATTTTACATTATATTTAGCTGTGTTTGATTATTATATTAATATACAAATAATGTTTGTCCTGTGCAGATCATGGCAATACTTATAAATGTAATAGTTTGATTTTAAGGATATATTTGTTTAGTTAAATGCTAAACATTTTGGGTACCGTGTTGGCACCATTTGATGTCCAAAGTAAGATTTGGGTCCTGAAGCAAAACTAGTTGAGAACCACTGCTTTAGAAGTTTCCCCTAGACCTTTAACACAGAAATATCCATTGTATAAAGTTCCTTAAACTTCCTCTTTGTTATTAAATTGCACTGCAAATATGAAATCATTTTATTTTTCACCATAATTTGTTTTCTGAATGTTTTCCAGTAAAAATATCATCATCAGAGGTGGGTAGAGTAGCCAAAAACTGTACTCAAGTAAATGTACAATTACTTAAAAAAAATACACAAGTAGAAGTAAAAGTACTAACATAAATAATTACTTGAGTAAGAGTAAGAAAGTATCCGATTAAAAGAGTACTCAAATAGTAACTCGTTACTTTCACAAATGACATAATAGTCGTTTACATCCCTATATTCCATTACATAATACACATTTAACATGTACTACAGAATTATTATTATGAGAATTATTAATGAAAATTCTGTCATCACTCACGATCATGTTGTTCCAAACCGGCATGACTTTCTTTCTTCCATGCAACACAATAAGGAGATATTAGACAGAATGTTTGCTTTGGTCACATTTACTTTCAGTGGATCTGGGTTTTTATATATATATATATATATATATATATATATATATATATATATATATATTTTGAAAGTGAATGGTGACCGAGACTGTCAGTCCCTAACATTTTGTCTAACATATTTTGTGTTCCACATAATACAAAGCATCACACTGGTTTGCAACAACATGAGGGTAGGGAAATGATGACAGAATATTAAATATTATTATCACTTTTAAAATTCTCTCATCATTTACTCACCCTCATGCCATCCCAGATGTGAATAACTTAATTTATTCTGCAGAACACAAATTAAGATTTTAAGATACTGTATCTTCTATCTAGCTTCAAGAGAAATCATAATGACTTTGTTTTATTATCTGTGGAAAGTTTGACACACATGAAATGTTTAAATATAGGTTAGCACAGGTATTAAATAACTGGCACTTCCTGTATGTGTCTGCACGCACACATACACACACACACACACACACACACACACACACACAAAAACATGTTGTTTGATAACATTTTTGTTCTAATGCATTCTCATTCAGAGCACTTGTTTGCACTCAAGTTGGTAAAATACAGAGAGGCTTGTAAAAAAAAAAAACCCCACAGTGAAAGAAGATCATGTGGAGAGGTTCTGGTTGTTTCCCTTATAACTGTTCTCATTCCTCAACCCCCTTCCTGTCAATGGTAACTTTTTCCTTTTTTTAAATTAAACCAGGCATTCCAGTTCTAAACCATAAATGTGGCCACTTGGGATAAAAAGACTGCACTTTGAGCAAAAAGACAACTCAAAGTAAATAAAGACAAAATTTGGATAAAAATTATAGTTCTATACAGTCCTTTTGAAGCATTTAGGTCTCATGTGCCATGTCTATCATGGTACCTCTGAGTCTGCAAAGTCTTATTGGATCACCTCAATATTTCTCTCACTCATCCATTCAAGACACACCCTTCTCTCGCCCACTCACCCTCACTTTCAACTGACTGGCATAGTCTTTAAGCTCTATTGCTGTAGCCCAGTCAGCCTAAACAAATCCCTTTGTGTTTAAGAGAACTGTTATAACCACCTCGATTATAGGTGTAAACATAGACCGGAATGATGGCGTCATTTCTCCTCTTGACCTATATTCGTGATAACTTATAGGAAAGCCCTCAAATGTATGGATATTTATAGCTCACTCTGAAGGATGAGATGTGTTACATACAAAGGCCTAGCTGCTGACCTGGTCTCGCCTGGGCCTGTTTGGCAATCAGCCTGCTCCAGATTCACAGGAATCTCAGTCTTAACTGGGCCTGGCTATATATGGCCCATAACTAGACACTAAATATCTAGCACACAGCACAACTTATCATGACAGGTGACTTACACAGACAGTGTGCTTATAAAATACTGACTGACCTAGAAAAGACAGATGAAAAAATAATAGCTCACAGTAACATGATAGTAATGAAAGTGCAAATAATAATAAGATGTTGAATAAAATAATATTAGAACCAAGGACTAAAAACAGAATTTTTTTCATTTTGGTTTGTTAGCAGAAACCGTATTTTTTAATTCCGGTTCTACTTTAGGGTTCCGTATCCTCCTATCCAAATGGTAACTGATTCGAACAAAAGACAGTTCCATCAACAATTTTGTTAGTTTTCTGGTTTTTGTTCCTTGAACCATTTTTAGGCCCTGATTATAACAACAACTATAAGTAAGCAATTCGTAGGCTCATTCCCCCAAAAAGTGACTGACCAGCTCAGCACAGGAACATTGGCTCAACCAATTGCAAGAGTTTGTGGCAGGACTATTTATTTTCCTGTCAGTGGAAGACTGGGGTTGTGCTCAGGAACAAAGATCCTGATGAACTCGCCCTACTTGTCAAAAACATGGCCACCATTTTTATCACAGGCCATTTTGTACGGTATTATCTACTGACTTTTACTGACTGTTTTGGTCCAATTTATAATTTGTTTAACTTCTGTGCACAAAGACAGGGTAGTTCTTCATGACTAGATCTCACAAACATATCATAAACAAATCATAAAATATTATATAGCCAGTAGCTGGTGATTCAAAAATTAATCTCAAATATTTGAAGGCTTTGTTTAGATAAAAATGTTATCTTCACAGAAAACCAAACAGGACAAATATTATGTACAAACTTAATGCTATGGGAATCTTTGCATACTTCCCAAACCGGGAAACTGCATTGACGAAACAACACCTGATCAGCGTAGCCCGACTGGCTTGAATGAAATGTACAGTAATTTGGCTGCTGGCAGGTTTGTTTGGTTTGACAGAACCACTTCGTACTTTACCCTCTTGAACCTCCACTACCTGACAAGACAGAACCAAGCCCCCTGAAAACACATAAAATCTCCTGAATTTTATGGTCCATGTGAATCAATGGCTTTGGTTAAGAATTAAGGTCTTCACCGCAGTCACAAGCAATACAGTTGTATTTTTCACTTTGAACCTTTTTAAAAATGGCATATTCTCGACCATTTTTATTTTCAGTGGTATCATCTGTCCATGACAGACAAGTCGATTTTTACAAATGTGCCACTAACGCATTACATACCAGAAAACAAGACCTTTTAAAAACAAAACTGACGTGCAGTGAAGACTCCAAAATTGCCCTTTCACCCAGATACACACCCACTTCAGTGAAGCAAGTGGGGAGTTTCTGTTGATCAGCCTGTCATTGGGAGTACTATGTGCATCTGATTTGCCTACGAGTATTACCAAAACTGACAACATCCTATCTTTTAATGACAGCTAAAGATCTAATGTCTAAGCACAAAAACAAACAAACAAACAAAACAAAAAAAACAACAAAAAAAACCACCTCAATTTAGGCCTTTCCCCCTGTTTAAAAGGAAATATCTTTAAATGAACTTTTCAGGTTCAATAAAAAGTTAAGCTCAATCAACAGCATTTGTGGTATAATGTTGATTACTACAAATATTTATTACAACTCGTCCCTCCTTTACTTAAAAAAGGAAAAATCGTGTTTTCCGTGGGGCATTTACAATGAAAGTGAATGTAGCAAGGAAGATATAAAATATAACTATATATTTATAGTGTATACAGCTATAACTTTACAGAGAAAAGATTATTAAGTGAGTATATCAAAGTAAACCATGTTTACACACATATTGATATTTTTGAAAAAGTGAATATTTTAACATTTAACAATTGGCCCCCATTCACTTCCATTGTATGTGCTTCAATGTAAACCAGATTTTTGAATTTTTTTAAAGAAAAGAAGGGGCAAGTCAAAATAATTTTTTTGTGGTAATCTGTATTATGCCACAAAAGCTGTCAATTGAGCATAACTTGTATCGAACCTATCACATTCCTTTAACGCTAATAATTATATATGTAATATATAATAAAGATTATAATACTAAAAAGTATATTAATTTGAGACCTCAGAAACACACACACAAATAAATAAAATAAAATACAAATAGGTGGAAATGTGAGCAATATGGATTTGGGATTTTACAATGATTACAGTGCAGTTTGAAATAAGTAGACTATTCAAATTTTCCTTAGATGTTCTTGGGAGAAGCTATCTTACGGATGCAATTTTCAAGGAATACACACCAAGAAAGTATTTAAAGTTCAAATATTATGTCATTCTGTAAATTAAAAGTTACACAAACATATAAAACCAGATTATGTACAATATACCATCACTGCAATCAGGGCAAATCATTGGAACCTTAACCATAGTAGTACATTTAAAAATTCTGGGAATAACTGACACACCCCTTCCTCCAGCTCTTCTCAGGACTTCAACTAAGCAGAAACCCTTAGCTTTGAGAGAACTGGTGATGGGTGTTGGGAGGTTTGGGATAGGATGGTGTGGGAGGAGTGACGTGAATAGCATTATAACCTTTCCTCTAGTTTCCTTTCTTTCCTAGCTCTCAGTCTGCCCCGCTTATATCACTAACATGCCTCCCGCTAACATACTCCAGCACTTCCCACACACTGCTAGTGCTGTTGGCACTGTGGTTTATCTCTGCCTTGCACAACTGGTCACTACAGTACAGACCGCCTGAGCTTATGTGATTGATGCCAAGACCCTGGCACTCTGCTGCCATTGCCCTTACTGGTTTCCTAAGTGCTCAATAGCAGGCCAAATGAAATGTGCTCTCACTTCCCAGATATATTATGTATGCAGTATGTATTACTTTCATTACAATTCCATTTGCAAAATTTGTAATAATTTCAGTACTTAGAAAAGTGGTCCTAACTGGTGGGTCATGACCAAAAATGGATCACAGTGCACCTAATTGTGGATAATAAGGATAGAAAAATAAATAGAGTTTTGAACTTTTGAAAGGCAGGTGAAAACACCAAATTAGTCTGATGCTAAAATATACAGGTTTCATGAAAATGCCATCATCATGCCATCATAATGCAAATTATGACTCAGTATAAAAGTGACCAATGTAAAAGCAAACTCAACTCGCAACCACTGATGAGTATGACGTTATATGCCTAATAATCTTGATCATAATGACAATGACCCCTCTATTAGTTAATGTAACAACCACAGCTTTTTCTCCCATTTAACTTTCTACATTTTCTAAAATTACATATTGTTAAGGTCCAGTCACCTTGTCATGTTTAGGTTCTACCTGACGGGACCATGGCAGTCTTGGCCTGCCTTTGTGTTTCGTGTTCCCCCTTTGTGTGAGCCGTGCACTCTCCTGTGATGTCAGGATTCTGTTCTGTCTTCATCCCTTGTCTGTTTTGTCAAAGCATGTTTACGTTTTGTCCTTATGTTTTTCAGGTGTGGCTGGCATGCTGAATCAGTGTTTCCATGGAAACCCTGATTGTTTCCATGGGAACGCTGATCATTACAACCTTCAGCTGCGAGGGACACCTGCTCTGTGTTTGTTTCTCTTATTTAAACCCTGTGTGTGTCATGTCCGATGTCGGATCATTGTGGTGTTAGTCTCTGTCTACGTGAAGGTATTATCTGCTGCCAATTATTAACCGTGCTCTTTGTTTAGTTGGAGCGCGCTCATGTCTTGGTTGGTGGCCTGTCTCTAGAGGTGAGGTTTCCCTCTAGATCGCCTTCGCCTGTGATCATTTGCCCAGTTTCCCTGTGGAGGAAGATTCCTCGCTTCTGTCCGAGCGTCGGGGGAAACCGATCGCCTGGGCTTGACTTTGTTTATAAAAGAACTCTTTCTGTTAAATAATAAATCCAATTGAACCTGATATCCTCTGGTTTTGGATCCTATCTCTCTCCGCACTGTGACACATATCACATGAGTCAATTGAGTAGATTATATGCAGAATTCATTTTCAGAATAAAATACTGACACTTCAAATGTCCCTCATTTCTTTATAAATCCCCCTCATTTTGTGGTATTCATTTCAAGAATGCATGCATTAATGTGTCCCCCATACAACTTAAAAGCTTTTTCTTAGAAATGAGTGATAAATAACTTGAGGTCAAGATAAAATGCTTGGCAACCTTACAGCATGCACGGTGTCTCAGTGTCAGTGTGTATTTGTGCCACTGACTGAAAAAGATTTTCCCTGAAATTCTTTTAACAGAAAGCATATCACCTGCAGTGAGAGAGACCAGAACATCCCGACATTTGTCAGGTTGACTTCATTTAATTCCATGCACTCAATTTAAACTATGTCACTGCCTCTAAAGACAGACGAATGTTACTGTCACCCCATCCTCTCAGAGAGGGTGTGACTAAGACACTTGATACTGAATTAAGGCGAGAGAAGAAGAGTTTTAGACACATTCCCATATAGAGATGATTATCACATCCACCTCATAAGAATGACTGTTTTTAGAAAAAGTTCTTCATGTAATGGGTTCAAATCATACTGTGGGATGAGGTAAGACCATGTTTATAATTTAATGGCATTTAAAAAAACACTCCCTTTCTTGCATGCAAGTTGTTGCTTGTTCATGTTTGAGATTCATTGCATATTTATGAGCAAATTATACCAATTGTTAACATTATAAATGTCCTGGGTGTACAGTGATGTAATGTAAACTCAATCTTATTGGCTACATTAGGGTACAATGGGGCTAAAGGCACCCCTTAAGGAATTTTTTATTTTTTTTTAATGGTCACAAAATGTGTTAAGACATAATTGGTTTATAGTTATTCTGTTTATAGGGGAAATTGTTATAGTTCAAAATGTGTCAACTAATACAAAGAATTTTGAGACTATTCAAAATAACTGCTTAAGAAAAGTGTGCACCATTTCCTGTTAATTTCAATCACATTTGGCATTTCATAACATCATAACATCACAAGTATTTTATAAACAAGTGAATCTCCATTGTGATTGGATCAGTCAATGTGAGCCCACTTTGAACATTCTTCATAGTCAAATCTATTCCCCCCCACTTAAGAAAAACAATGTGCTTTATGGGGGCCTTTAACCCCTGCAGCAGGGGGGCTTTTTATCTCAAATACTATCATTTCACATATTGGACAGCTTTGAAAAACTTTTTATTTAATCACCTTGAAAAATATTGAAAATTACAAGTATTTTGTCTCAAAATAAAGGTGATAATTTCATGGATTTTCATTGGCTACATAAATAATAGATCGATTCACAGCCATAATCCCTGTTTCATGATTGAAATTGTTGTACCGTCCGACATTAATTTCCAAGGATACAAACTAGTCACCAATAGGTGAAATTCACCGATTTTTTTTTATGTAAAATTTTCTAAATAATTTCTTTATGTCTTTAAATAATTCTGAATTTTGTACAGCATCTCCTACTTTGAAAAGAGACCATTTTATTTTGAGTATGTCTTGTCAGGTTTGTGCTCAAAAATGAGCCACCAGTTAACGGAGTAGTTCACTTAAAAATGGAAACTGTACTCATTTGATCATACCCATATGTTGTTCAAAGCTCATATGCTGGGTTATATGAAACAGATATTTTAAGCAGCTCTATTACATAGAATAACAGTTTACAGTGAGCAGAAGCTGTTGAGCTTCAAAAAGGACAAATACTATAAAGCGTAATTAAAGGTTCATTATATAGATATCATAACAGTAGTCCATATGACAAGTGCACTATAGTCCAAGCACAACAGCTATGTGTTATATGGAGTACTTTTATGATATTTTTATAATGATTATTTAAAAAATAATGTGTAAAGATTCTACTGGGAGTAATAAAACACAATGAGGGTCAACCTGAGGGCAGTAAATAATTTTGCGTATTGTCTTTTTGTTAGCCAGCTTACACAGTCATGTTATTTTAGAGATACATCAGAGAGGAAAAGAAATTCTAATTATATTTGTCTTTTCTTTGAGACAGCAGAAAAAATAAAGAAAAGAGGACAGACACAGTGTTTGTCTTATACTCTGTGAACTTCAGAAAAAAACACAGTTCTGTATCTTTTAAAAACAAAAATTTTACACTTTTGCGCCTTTATGACATTTGAAGCCTTTATTTAGAAAATTATTGCATTCAGCTCTATTATTAAAGGACCAAAGAGGACCATTATATTTGTGATCTTAACACCCGTGACCCCCCATCCCCAAAATGTTCAAGACATAGTTATGGTCTTGGATCAAACTGCCTAAAAACCTTTAGACATTACACGCAGTGATCTCATGGACCAGGAATATTTTGCTGTGCATAGTGACAAACTGGTGTTTAGGAAAGTGCTGTGGTAGTTTTTGGTGCTATTAAGTGTTTTGGCAGAAAAAACTATCAAATGTGCCTTTTGCCCCAGGGGTCCTTTAGCCCCTACTCTCTCCCCCCCCCCAGCAATTATAAACTTGTAGATGAATTTAAGTGTTTATTTCGTGTTTATTTTATTTTTCCTCCACGTCTGCGAAACTATTTTGGCTCTCCATCCTTATGCTGAGGGCTGCTATTACATGTTTAAGCTGACCAGACACACAAACACGTTTCACTATTGTATGACCGCTAAAGGCAGTGACCTTTCGCCCAGTTCCGCGACTCCGTAGTTCAGCGAGTTTACAGTGACACCGTTGACTCCCTCCACACGCCCACCGGCAGCCACGCACCCCGTTTCCGCCAATCGCTCGCCTATCACGCACTGATCACGCGTCGTCCTTCGCGCAATTGGTCAAGGTCTCACACACATTTGCTTTTCATTGGTGGCGTGCTGCCACAAGCCAGACTGTTGTGAATTTTGTTTTCTTTTTTTTTTTCCTCGGACTTGTTTTACTCAGCTGCTGGTAAAGGCGAACTGAATTCCGGCGTGAGTCGTCACCGAACGGGCGGAGCAGCTCCGTTTCTTTGTTCTGCTCTTGTTTTGAATCCATTAATATTTTTTCGTACA